>JAXQQM020085646.1:0-295040 GCA_034641835.2 Pinus albicaulis
GAAGACGGATGGAGTCATCGGTAATGGAATTGGAAGAACACCACATGTGGAAAGATCGGACATGATTGGTTGGATCTTCGCCATTAAGGCCCTCAAACTTAGGGATGTCGGAGGGGAGCTTGGTTGGCATAGCAGGCCAATTAGCATTGTGGTGAATGGGGTCATTGATCAACTAATGGAAATCGGGGAGGCTGAGGCCTGCAATGTACGGCAGCACAGGGGTAGTCGGGGTAGTTCTTATGGCAGTTCTGCTAGTAGTAGGGCCGGCATTAGGGTCGGGGGAACCGCTAGTGTTAGGCCCTGGACCAGACATGGTGAAGGTGACAGGGGGAGAACCAAGAGGAGAAGGAGGACTCGATGAATCAGGAGAGGAGTCAGAGTGCGGACTCGAAGGTGGACTGGCTCGACGACGGCGGTGCGGAGCAGGTCGATCAACCGGAAACTGAGGGTGAAGGCCAAGAAGTCTCCGGGAAAGGCACCTTGGGGGCGTAATGATGATAGGAAGAAGGAAACCGACAAGGGCAGAAAGGGACAGAATCAAGCAATGTCAAGGGCAGATAAGGTGCAGTGACAATTGATTTTAGAGTCTTTGCCAGGCGGTGTTAACTAGGCGCTTCTTCACTTAGGGTCAGTGTGTGGTGTGCGTTAATTTTAATTTTTAAACCCTTTTCATTTTGAGAGCAAGAAAAAGTGTGCTGCGTAACTGAAAAGAAATCTGCGTAGAACAATATAGATTGCTGAAAGGACAGAACATTTAACAGCTAACTATGCATCAATCTAACCCAAAAAGGCAGGTCTCTCAAAACTACTCTAAAGAGGGCAAAAATCTACTCAAAACACACATAAAAATAGGTCAATAGATCTAGGGTTGAAAGGGACAGGGATCTAGAGGATAAAGCTGCTGAAAAGAGGTACAGATCACAGCCAAGAGACAGAGGCAAGGTGGCTGGAAAAAGGAAGGAAATCAGCAAAAAATGGAGGGGGCAAGGGGGAGGCCCAGAAAGTAGGTCCAAACAAAACGACAGGAGGTGATTTGAAAGGAAGAAAGGCTGATTTCAAAGGATCTGAAAGGGAGGTAACAGATCTGGAAAAAAGGAGGCTGAAGCTCCGGAAAACAGACGGCTGAAACAGCTAAAACTCTTCCACAAAAAGTGGAGGGTACTAAAGCCCTAGGGGGCTAGGTTCCCACTTAGATGAGTAAAAACAGATCAAAACTTGGTCAAAGCGGGCTGAGACAGAGGCTGGAAGACCCTGACAGAAGCTGCAGCAAAACCCAGAAAAATTGCAGAAAAATCACTGAAAAAATGGCAGGTCGCAGTTTCTGACCTGATTTCAGTGCAGGTCGCAGGAAACAGGCTGAAAAGTGCGACCTGGAGGTCCAGGTCGCAGGTTTAGGGCCAAAAAGTGCGACCCCCTGTTCCGGTTGTCTCGGCGGCAGATTTTCAGAAAAGTTGCCGTCTCAGTTGCGGCTGGTGTCACTTACCTGCGCAATAGGGCCAGAAACACACGGAAGTTAGAAATTTTGGCCTTCCTTATTTTCTAATATTAAATAATATACAAAAATACAAATGCACACCCATCCATAGGATTAGGTGTCAACATTCCCCCCTTTAATCCGAAGGGATGTTGGTGAGTCCAAGCATCGATCTGAACTTTTCAAACTTCTCTCTTCCAAGTGCTTTGGTGAAGATGTCAGCAGTTTGCTCATTTTTGGAACAATGATGTAGATGGATGGTTTTGGCCTGAACATGATGTCGAATGAGATGGTACTTTGTATTGATGTGCTTTGTTCGATCATGGAACTTTGGGTTCTTGCCCAACTTTATTGCAGAAGTGTTGTCGATCATGAGTGGAGTGGAATACATTTGTTTCATCTGCAAATCTTCCAGGATTTTCCGGAGCCACACAATTTCCTTTGTTGCTTCAGCTGCTGCCACATATTCTGCCTCGATCGTGGAATCTGCTGGAACTGACTGTTTGCGTGATCTCCATGAGACAGCTCCTGATCCAAGACTCATGGTGTAACTTGTAGTAGACACCCCTGTTTCTTTGTCGCCATCAAAGTCTGAATCAGAGTATCCGATCAAGCTGAAGTCGCCTACCTGTGTATATTTGAGTCCAAAGTCTTGAGTCCCCTTCAAGTACCTTAGCACTCTTTTTGCAGCAGACCAATGTCCTTCACAAGGGTTTTGCATGAACCTTGAGAGGATTCCAACAGCAAATGAAATGTCAGGTCTGGTGGTGGTCAGGTAGATAAGACTTCCTACAAGCTGTCTATACTTAGTTGCATCCTCAAATTCCTTCCCTTCAATAGATGTGAGCTTCAAGTTTTGTTCCATTGGAGTGTTTAAGGGATTACAGTCATCCATGCCAAATTTGTTCAAGAGATCTCCAATGTACTTCTTCTGAGAAAGAAATATGAATTTAGGATGTTGAATTACTTCAATACCCAAATAGTAATGAGCATGACCCAAATCAGTCATTTCAAAACCTTTCTTCATGGATGCAATATAGCTCTCATTGTTTCCTGTTATCAAAAGATCATCTACATATACCACAAGATATACAACTGTTTTTCCAACTTTCTTAACAAACAAAGTTGCATCATCAAGATCAAAGTGTTTGAAATCAAGTTTTAGAAGATGCTCGGTCAATTTCTCATACCAGGCTCGTGGTGCTTGCTTGAGGCCATACAAGGATTTTACAAGTTTGCAAACTTTGTGTTCTTGACCCTTTATTACAAATCCTTCTGGCTGGGACATATAAACTTTCTCCTTTAGATCTCCATTCAAGAAGGCTGTTTTTACATCCATCTGATGGACTTTCCATCCACTCTGAGCTGCTAAGGCAAAGAGAGTCCGGATGGTGGTCCATTTTGCTGTGGGAGCAAACGTTTCTTCATAATCAATTCCTTCCTTCTGTGCGAATCCTTTTGCCACAAGCCTGGCCTTGTGCTTGTCAAGTGAGCCGTCTGCTTTGTACTTGTTCTTGTAGACCCACTTACAGCCAATTGGTTTCGTTCCCAAGGCGGATCAACCAGCTTCCAAGTGCCATTCTTTATCAAGGCATCATACTCCTTCTGCATCGCTTCTTTCCATTCATCATGAGAAGCGGCTTCTTTGAAGGAAGTTGGTTCATGATATGTAGACAAACTCAATTCACAGTTATAAGCAATATCCATATCAACAGGAGAATCAGAATTATCTACATCACCTTCGATTTCTTGAGTGGAACTTCTTGTTCCTGTTTTTCCAACCTCATCGGGATGAACATCCTCCAGTGTCTTTGTCAGCCATTTGGGAGGACCTTTCTGAGATGGCCCAGGCTGGTCACTTGACTGAGTTGGGATTGATTCAAGATTCAATCTCCCAATTCTATCGATCACATCATCCAATGTGTCATCCGTGGTTGTTTCTTCATGTGGGGGAGAGAGTGCTTCAGGACATGATTCCACAGTTTGATTCAATATCGGAATCCCCCCTTCAAGATGTGGAATCACATTATCAAATTCTTGGAAAGACTTTGCCTGTGTGAATCTATCCAGGCGATCAAGTTGCCGCTCAACAACCTTGTCACTCTTGGAAGATTCAAGAAATATGACATCTCTTGCTATCACAAACTTCTTATTTGCTTCATCATAGAGACGATATCCTTTGGAGGTATTGGAGTACCCCAAGAAGATACATTTTATGCTTCTAGCACCAAGTTTGTTTCTTTGACCCTTGGGTATCAAGGCATAACAGGTGGACCCAAAGACCCTGAAATGCTTTACCGAAGGAATGTGGCCATGCCACATTTCAAAAGGAGTTTTGTTTCTAAATGAACTTGAAGGACACCTATTCTTTATGTAAACAGCACATAGAACTGCATCAGCCCAAAACATCAATTTTACATTCTTGAAAAATAACATGGAGCGGACCATATTTAAAATAGTTCTGTTCATTCTTTCAGCTACACCATTCTGTTGTGGATTATATGGCACAGTTGTTTGATGTTTGATTCCATGTTGACGAAGATAATTTTCAAATTCATTTGAAGTGTATTCTTTTCCATTATCAGTATGTAGAGAGCCAATATGTGTTTGTGCATCATTTTCAATCCATGCATGAAAATTCTTGAAAGTTTGAAAAGCATCAGACTTATTCTTTAGTAAGTAAATCCAACACATTCTGGTGTAGTCATCAATAAATGTCATCATGTATTTGTTTCCATTTGCAGAAGAAATAGGCATAGGGCCACATAAATCTGAATGAACAAGTTCAAGTTTTCTATGTGCTCTAGAGTGTGAATCATGAAATGGCTGTTTGCTATGCTTTCCTAGAATACAAGCATCACATTCCTTAGGTTTTCTAGGAATTGTAGGCAATCCATCAACACCATTTTTCTTCAACAAACGAAGGCTGTCATAATTTAAGTGTCCAAATCTAGCATGCCATAAAAGACTTGATGGAAATGTACCTTCATCATGATATGAGCTGAATGCAAAGTTTTGAGCATGAGCAGATGAACCTTTCAGCTTCAAAAGTCTCCCTTCTTCTATTCCCTCCATGACAAGTGAGTGATCTGATGCTGATCTGACCTCTGCCTTGCCATCAAACAAGTGAACTAAGTGTCCTTGCTGCCGGATTTCGATCAGGGACAGCAAGTTTCTCTTCAACTCCGGGAGGTATAGAACCTCATGTAGGATATGATCAGGAAGACCAGGCAGTTTAAGCCTGACTGTGCCAAGCCCTGATGGCTTGAGTTTGGATTTATCTGCGAAATATACTGCTCCATCAACTTTGTCAGTGAAATCTTAAAAAAAATCTTTTCTAAATGTCATGTGACATGTTGCTCCTGAATCTAGCAACCAATCATCTCTCCATGAAGTAAATGAAACATCAAAGAGGTTTTCAGTTACTCCATTGTTACAATGTGCTACAACATAGTGAGCGGATTCAGGTGCTTTACCTTTGTCTTTGTCATTGGTTTTACCTTTGTCTTGATTTCTGTGCTGCTCAATTTTGTTCCATGGTGTTCTGCCTTTGGATGCATCATGTCCATCTCTATTGCACCGTGTGCAATGAAGATTGGATTTGTCAGCTTGTCTGCCCCCCCTTTCTGTGAAGTTCCTTCTTCCTCTTCCTCTTCTGCCACCTCTTCCTCTGGATGAATCTGGAGCATGACTCTTTTCTCTTTGTGCCAAGTATGCAGCCTCTTCGGAAGATGAAGGGACTGTCATCTTCCCAAAAGCTTTCTCTCTTTCTGCAAACTTTTTCTCAAGTTTATCAAAGGTGATATGCTCAAAGTTTCCACTTGCTTGCAAAGACTCAAGATAATGTGAGTAAGTCGGATATAATGCCTTAACATATGCTATGAGAGGTATGTCCATTTTTACACCAGTGCTTTCAATGTCATGCATGATAGATCTAACTTCTGAAGCTAAGCAAGGGGATCATCATTCTTCATTTCAAGACTGAACAGCTTAATCATCAATTGAACATTTTCTAATTCTGAATGTGAGTCATAGAGTTCTTTTAGTTTCTTCAAGGCTTCAAAGGCATTTGAGAATGATGAAATATGGCGACTCACCTCTTCACTTACTGAGGCTGCAATCAAGGCATAAGCCTTGCAGTTCTTGTTTTCCCAAATGGCAAGCTCTTTGTCTGAAGTGGGCTTTTCTGGTGGGTTTTCTTCTTGTCCTTCACAGATTCCTTTCCACAGCTCATTAAAAATGAGTGTGTGTTTAATCTTCCGCGACCATTCAAGATAGTTCTCTTTGCCGGAGAGAACCACCCCAACAATTGAGATGAGAGAATGCATTTCAAATAGGCTAACTTTGGAAAAAAACTTGAAGAGGAAACAAATGCAACATAAAAACTTGAACTCTTAAATATTTCAAATAAAGGGGCAAAAACTCTTAACTTGGAAAAAATTTCGAGTTTAAAACACCCTATTGGAAACCAATTCTACTCAAAAAATATAGAGAAGTGATTTAAAATACTCTTTGCTATAAACTGATTCTGCTGTTTGCTACTGTGCTTTAGATTGTCTGCCCCCCTTTTCTCTGAAGTTTCTTCTTCGTCTTCTGCCTTCTCTTCCTCTGGATGGACCTGAAGCGTGTCTCTTTTCTCTTTGTGCCAAGTAGGCAGCCTCTTTAGAAGATGAAGGGACTGTCATCTTCTTTTGAAGGAGGAGAGAAAAACCAAAACTTTGCTGGAAAATTTCTCTTGAAGGAGAGAAAACAAAAAAATCTTTTGCTGGAAAATATACTCAATTAAAAAGGGCAGAAACTCTTGCTGGAAAAAATATTCTGCTCAAAAACTCTTGCTGAAGACTGAATTTAAAAAATACTCTTTGCTATAAACTGATTCTGCATAAAAAAAATGTATTTTTTTTTGTTTGGGAAAAAATTGTATGTGAAAAAATGGCGAATGGTTTTGTAAAGGACGGAATGATATGAATGGGAGGGGGCAGAATTATGAAAGGGGAAAGAAGGGGCGGAATGGAGGGATATGGGAATTATATGACTATGGGAAATATACAACGATTTTAAATGACAAATATAACATGGTATATAACCCTGCTGTCGACGTCAACAGTATATAACATGGTATTTAAAACTGGGGCGGAAATATAAATGGAAGATATTATAAGGAGGAGTGGTATTATATGAAACCGATATTGATGTTAAGGCGTAAATGGTATGGTGAGAGGGGCGTAAACATAAACAGTGGCAGCGTTTAAATGACAGCGTTGTAATATATGAAGGCGTGCTTAAATGACAGCATTGTAATATATGAAGGCGTGCTTACAGTGTTTAAATGGAGGCGTGCTTACAGCGTTGTAATATATATGAAGGCGGTATATGAATGTCGACAGCGTTATATGTAAGCGGTAAGAGGGCGCAAACAGTGGATAATGCAAAGTGGTATTATATATAACCCAGCGTTTGAATATGAAGCACAATACAGCGTATATGAAATCACAATATAACTGGTGATAACACCATGTAATGACAGCGTTTGATGACAAATGGGCGGTAATATATAACAGAGCAGTTTTGAAATGGGAAATTACAGCGTTGTATTGTTGTGGAGTGGCGTTTGGAATTCGTGGGCCGACAGCGTTCTATGAAAGCGCTGGAATGTATCACATGAGGAATTATAATATGACCAAGTGAGTGAAATGCAGACAGGCGCTGGTGTATATATATACAATGCGGTCGACTGAATGCTGCGTGAGCGCTGTATGGAAAGGGCAGTATATGCGTTGGGTAATGTAACAGTGAGGGAGATGAGTGAGGGCGCAGGGAGAATGGAGGAGGGAGGTGAATGAATGGAGAGGAGCGCAGGGATGAATGGAGAGGAGGAGGCCAAAAAGGGCGTTAAAAAAAATTTGAACTTGAATCTGCAGGAAGACAGATTTGCAGGACTGCTGGAATGGCAGAATGGCAGAGCTGCAATTTGCAGATTGACAGACACTGCAGTCTTCAGGAGCTGCAGGAGCTGGAGCTGCAAATGTCAGTGATAAATAGGGAAAAAAATGCAGAATAACAGTCTAGCAATTAATGAGCAGCAAAAACTATTAAAAAAAATATGACTGAGCAAAGAATAGGGAGTTACACCACAGGGCAGAAATGCCAATTGTGGGGCTGGCTCTGATACCATGTCAAACCAGGAGGTAACTCCTCAAAACTAGAATGTGTATTAGCTGAAGAATGTACATGCTTATATAGATGGGAGGTGAGGCTATTGGGATTCATCTCCCAATGACTCTTGGCCTTCCTTATTTCCTAATAATAAATAATATACAAAAATACAAATGCACACCCATCCATAGGATTAGGTGTCAACAGTTTAAATTATTTATCGATGGGAAAGGGGAGAGGGACGTCTATGAATGGAAGCCTATGACTCATTCGTAAAATATGTAGGCTTTAAATCTGTAAAAGGATAGCTATGACGAAAACCTCCTTCAGCGCACAACTCCTCGAATCGGCCACGAGCACAGTATTGTCATACTACTTCACCCGTAATATGATTTTTTGTCCTCTCAGTAGCCACAATTTTATCTAACTCTGCAATTTCTCTGTTGGCTTCCTAAAATTTATTAGAACACTCTTTGCAAAGACGTCCTTGTGAATTTTGGCTCTCCCTCATGCCATATACATATATCTGCAGTGTTGGGTGTGGAGCCTTATTTTCATCCTGATTCAAAGATCCTTGTTTTAGCCTTATTTTCATCCTAATTCTCCTTGTTTTAGCCTTATTTTCATCTTCTCAGTAGCCACAATTTTATCTAACTCTACAATTTCTCTGATGGCTTCCTAAAATTTATTAGAACACTCTCTGCAAAGATGTCCTTGTGAATTTTGGCTCTCCCTCACGCCATCTACATATATCTGCAATGTTGGGTGTGGAGCCTTATTTTCATCCTGATTCAAAGATCCTCCTCTCTTCCTTATCTTCTCTGCCTCAATATTATATACTCTGCATTCTCTATCCTTACTCTCTCTAACTTCTCTATACATATCAAGTTAATATTATATTTAAAGTTCATCACATGACTATTTGTATTCCACAAGGAATTTGGAGTGGACAACCATGACTCGTTGGCTTCTGCCTTCTCATTCATTTGTCCAACTCATTTAAAAATATAACAATATGTACAAATTTCAATGTTACATTGGGATTTTTCTTTTCCTTCGGATACTTGCCTTTGCATCACAAATAATATAAAACAATTAAACATTTACATTTTCATTTTCAGAATATAAACTTCACTCAGCCCTTTGCTTGCTGATTTTGTCCTTTCTGTAGCAGTCATGCAACTTTCCTCCATACTTTGTTCACTGTCTTCTGCATATTCTCCAATTTTCTGTGCTTGTACACCTGCTCTCTGCACTTTTGAATCCCTTTGCTGCACATCTCTTCAACTCTGCAATCTCTGTTTACCTCTGTCAGGTCCATATTTTCTCTCTCTCTGTGCATATAAAATGCATACAGCAAATTTGTATTCAGTACAACTGTTGATCTGGGAAATTTCAATGCTCTATTTTTTGGGTTGGAAATTTAATTCAGTAAATGCATAAGCTGCCTTTGGAATATAAACTTTGATTCATTATAATATATGTGTTTGCCAGTGGTTTAAAACCAACACCAGAACTTCACATGTGGAAGCTTTTCATTAATTAGGCTGATGGTTAAAACCATATGAGAACCCATAATGTATCTCAATAATCCTTACCTTGAATACATGATTATGTAGTCATATGTATAGTATCGAGCCCCACAGTCTATTCACTGCATATCAAAAATTCACGAAGAACTTTTTCATAACCCAATATAATCGCACCTTTTATTATGCTTCATCTCAATGATAATATATTAATATATATTTCCTCCTCTGTCAGACACTATAACAAAAGCCTTTGGAATTACCCAGGTGAATCAAATATAATCGTTTTCGAGCCCACTGCACTTTATTAAACCCCAGGTAACCATATATCTCGATACACATAAAAGTCTGGCCCACAACATATTTCAACTCTATAAGGTTTGAACGCCATATAATGAAATATAGTTGTAAACTTTCAAATATGTGTTCGCACCCGCATATCATAACATTCGGGCCCACATCATATCTCAATATACATCAATATATATTACGTCCTCTATTCAAATTTCAAGAGTTATTATGAACAAAACTTTGGCTTTGGATTTATATCCCAACACAAATAATCCCGACATCACATAACAGTGCCTCCTCAATAAATGGCTGTGGTCTTATCGCATCCAATTCGGCGATCCAACAGAAGTAATGCAATATCGCGTTGTTTAAGTGCTCATTTCATAATTCTCCAAACTCACGCGAAAAAATTTGTTTTACAAAACTGCCTGAGGACGCGTGGAGTGCGGAGACATATATCATGTTGTTTTTCGTTATAACACTTACCAATTTAATTGTCGCATGAATCCCACTTTCACTATTCCAAAATAGCTCCCACCATTCATTCAAGGTTCCGTTTAGTACAAGGTTCCGCCTTTTCATTTTTTGACCTCTTGTTTCATTTACATTTTACTACGGCACTTCCATATGTTTAACGCCCAGCTCCATCAGGTTTTCACTGCACATTCACAGTTCCTCTCTAGGTTCCATTCCTCACCGTTGTTTAAAATTCCGGCTCTTTAACTATTTTTCTTCATGCGTGTGTTATATTTATGCTTCCATTTTATTCAATGCTGCCTCTACTACCCATTCATAGAACCGATCTGATCAATAAGATCCTCTCCACTTTCTCCATTTCTTTGATGTCTAATACCTCTGCGACTTGTAACCATTCTGACTGTCCACAGGTTCATGCTCCTTTCAGCCTTGCTTTCAACTTCATCATTGCACGGACTCTGCGTCCAAATGTATCCTCGTTCCAATCTTTAACCAAGGTCATGTATTCGAATTGGATTGAACTAATTCCAGTCCTTCTGCAGGATTGTCGATCCTTCCAGTGCAAATAACCTCTCACTCTATCACTAATAACCTTATATCTGCTGCTACAGTGCAAATAAACTCTCACTCCATTATTCTAATGCTCCAAACTGAGAGCGCTCTATTCTCTTGTAAATGTTACTACACCATTCACCAAAAACATGTGCCCCTCTTCTCTACTTCAATTTGTTGCTCCTTTCTTCTCCTTTTCCTTGTTGTTGTTTCAAATGCTACTCCTTCGCCATCTCCTTTGCCATCAATGACAACATTTCCAACAGTCTCCCCCTTTGGCATTGATGGCAACACAACCACCAATAATCCAAAGCTTCCTTTGCCTATCTGCTTTTCCTCCCCCTTTGACATCAATGGAAAAGGGTTGCTCATTTTTTAGTGTGCTTTCAACTCTCGCCTATGTTGCACTGATCTTGAGGACCTGTTTCATGCTTTCCTTACTAACTAATCTCCCCCTGGAATGATGTTTTCGTTTTTGTTCTCCCCCTGGACTGAAGATTCCTTTTTCTTTCAGAGAGTAGTATCTAAAGACACCACCCCTAGTTTATTTCTCAGATATTCGAATAGCTCTCTAGCAAGAGGTTTTGTGAATATATCTATTGTTTTTTCTTTTGTGGGCACATATTCCAACCTTACTACCTTCTGTGCTACTTGTTCTCTTAGAAAATGGTACTTGATTGGGATGTGTTTAGTTTTTGAATGAAGTACAAGATTTTTTGAAATACTTATAGCACTTGTATTATCACATTTGATAGAGATGGGTTCATCAATGCTTACCTTAATATCTTGGAGGGTTTGTTTCATCCACATGACTTGAGTATAGCATGTTGTTGTTGCTATGTATTCTGCTTCTACTGTAGATAGAGAAATAGATGTTTGTTTCTTGCTTAGCCATGCCACCAGACTTTCTCCTAGACAGAATGCACCTCCACTTATGCTTTTCCTGTCATCCACATAGCTAGCCCAATCTACATCTGTGTATGTTGTCAAAGTGAATCTTTTTACTTTTGGATACCAAAGTCCATACTGTGTAGTTCCTTGTAGATATATGAATATTCTTTTGACTGCTAGAAGGTGATTTTGTTTAGGTGTTTCTTTATATCTAGCCACAAGTCCTACTACTAGCATGATGTCTAGTCTTGATGCTGTCAGGTAAAGCAGACTTCCTATCATGGATCTGTAGAGTCTTTGATATATATCAGTAGATCCATCATTAGCAAATAACTTGCATCTCGTGATCACGGGAGTTGACACAGGTTTGCAGTCTTCCATTTTCAACTTTTTCAACATTTATTTTAGATATTTTTCCTGTGAGATGAATGTACCTATGTTCTTTTGCTGAATTTGAAGTCCTAAATAGAAATTGAGCTCTCCAATCATAGACATCTCAAATTCTTATTTCATCTCCTCAGCAAACCCTTTTGCTAGTTCATCTCTGTTGCTTCCAAACATAATATCATCAACATATACTACAATAATCAGGAGTTCATTTTCATGGGCTTTTATGTATAGATTGTTGTCTTCTCCACCTCTCTTAAAGCCTTGTTTTTGCAATTATTTTTCTAGTCTTGAGTACCAAGCACGAGGAGCTTGTTTTAGTCCATATAGAGCCTTCTTTAGTCTTCATACATAATCTTCTTTGTCTGTTAATGAGAAGCCTTCTGGTTGTTCCATGTAGACTTCTTCTTCTAGATCTCCATTCAGAAATGCAGATTTCACATCCATTTGATATACCTTGAAGTCTTGGTAGAATGCAAAGGCCAGAAAAATTCTGATAGCTTCCATTTTGGCTACAGGGGAAAATGTTTCCTCGTAATCAAGTCCTTCGATTTGTGAATATCCTTTGCAAACAAGTCTTGCTTTATTCCTGATTACCTATCCTTGCTCATTAAGTTTATTTTTGAATACCCATTTTGAGTATATGACATTTTTCTCAGTGGGTCTAGGGACTAATTCCCAAGTATTGTTCCTCTCAATTTGGTCCAATTCTTCATTCATAGCATTCACCCAATACTTGTCCTTGCTGGCTTCCTCAAACTTCTTTGGCTCTATTTGTGATAACATGGCTATGTATACCTCTCTTTTTTGTTCATTTAGCTGCCTTCTTGTCTAGACACCTACTCTCTTGTCTCCAATGATCTGATCTTCAGGATGGTTCTTCTGAGTGTATCTAGAGGGGGATTTAGAGCTCAGTTCAGCATCTTTTCTAGTCTTGCTTGTTTCATCATCATCTTGGTTTTCTTCTTCATGGTGGTCTGAAGGACTGCTGCACTCTGTACCTCTTGTATTGTTTGGAAGTTCTTCATCAAATCTCACGTCAATGCTTTCAACAATTTTTCGAAGAGTCTTGTTGTAGCACATGTACCCTTTACTTTTGGAAGCATATCTTAGAAATATCCCTTCATCTGCTCTTGCATCAAATTTCCCAAGATTTTCATCATTATTCTTTATGTAACACTTGCTTCCAAAGATTCTAAAATGCTCGATTGAAGTTGGTTTATCATGCCATAGTTCATATGGAGTCTTGTCACTGCTTGGCCTTAAGTGAGCTTTGTTAAGGATATGCACGGCTGTGTGTAATTCTTCTACCCAGAAGGTTTGAGGAATATTACTCTCTTGCATCATGGCTCTGGCAATTTGTTGTATAGATCTGTTTTGTCTCTCTTCTACTCTATTCTGCTGGGGTGTCCCTGCAATAGTAAATTGTTGCTTTATGCCATGTTCATTACATAGGTCTGCAAAGTCATAATCTGTGAATTCACCTCCTCTGTCTGATCTGATGCATTTTATCTTGCATCCTGTCTGATTTTCTGCTAAAGCTTTGAATATTTTGAATTTTTCTAGAGCTTTCGATTTATTCTTGAGAAATGCAACCCATGTCATTCTGGAGAAATCATCCATTATCAGCATGAAGTAGGCTTCTCCACTTGGTGTTTTAGTTCTTGTAGGTCCACACAGGTCCATGTGCACAAGATGGAGTGGTATTCTTGTTGATAACTCATCTTTGGCCTTAAAGGATGTGCGGGTCTATTTTCCCAATTGACAAGATTTTCATATGGTATTAGAAGGCCTTTTTATTTATGGCATGTCTCTGACAACTTTCTTCTTGCTCAGTCTGGTGATATGATCCAAGCTGAGATGTCCCAATCTCCTATGCCATAACCATGAATCCTCAAGTTTGCTAAGATGGCACGATTCATCTTCCTCTTTCACTATGTAAACATTACTCTCTGTTCGAACACCTTTGAGCAGAGTTTTACTTGTGGTGCTTGATCTGACTTCACAGTCTTGTGCTCTAAAAATAACTTCGCAGCCTTTATCACACATTTGACTAATACTCAGCAAGTTTTCTTTCAGCCCGTCTACAAATAGTACATCTTGGGCCTTTCCTCTGCCATTATCTAAGCTGACTGAGCCTTTTCATTTTATATTTCCCGATTTATCATTGCCAAAGGTAACATACCAGATTTCTTTTCATCAAAAGTTATAAACTTTCTTTTGTCTCCAGTCATGTGTTTAGAACAACCACTATCCAAATACCACTGGCTTTTCAGGTCTTGGGAAGTTAGAGCCAGGTCACATTTATTCACCTTCTCTTTCCACTGGAAGCATCCTTTTGTTTGGTATCTTTGGTGAGATGATGAACTACACCTTCTGAGAGGACATTTGGAAGGCATATGTCAAAATTTTATTACATACACATCATTTTATTATGATTTTTGCATAATTGTGAGTATAAGTAAAATTTACTTGATTCGTAAACCTCCTTGAGGTGTTGAGCATCAATCTTTGTCCATATTTTATGCATTCAATGATTTTATGGCTGAATTATTTACAATAAAAACAATATCCATAGAAACAATCTGCATACTTGATGTGAGGTTGTCTTCTCCATTTGTTTTCTTTAGGCAGTATCTTCACTGTTTGTTTCTTTTTCTAGTTTGAATTACTCCTCCTTGTATGACAATATGCAGCAATGTGTCCCAGCTTGTGGCAGACATAATAGGTAGAATTTTTCATAGGAGGGAAGAATCTCCCTTCATGGCTTCCAAATTTGACATACTCAGGGGTATATGAATCTTTTTCTGTTGTCTGAGTATTTCTTTCATTATTTGTTATTAGAGGATTCTTCTAGGTTCTGTCTCCCTCCTTACATGCTTCTTCTTTTGTAGGAATTATTTGAGCTGCTTCATCATCCTTCTTTGCTTTTACAAAAATAATCTCTTTGTTTTCATTTTCTTTGCTTTTACTTGATTCTCCTTCATAGCCTATTCCAGTTTTTATCATAGGAGATCTTTGAGCATCCAGAATTCCGTTCAACTTACTAGAGCTTGTTGTTTGAGAGGAATTTGTAGACACTTTCCTCTGAGCATTTTCTAATTTCTTCCTCAGACATACAACTTCTTCTTCCAGCTTCTCTTGTTCTTGAGTTTTATCCTTGATTTGCTGAAGTAACATGTCTTCTATCTTCTTGGATTCTTCAAGCTCTACCTTCAGCTGCATGAGGACTTCTGAATTTTTCTCTTCTCTTACATACTTGAGGAGAATGTCCTTTTGTTTTCTGCACTTCAGTTTGAGTCTGTCAATCTCCTCCAGAGCACTTCTTAGCTCCCCCTCAAGGTCGAATTCACCTTCTTCTTCTTCATCTTCTAGCAGGAGTCCTTCAAGTTCTTCTATGGCCATCAATAAAAATTCAGAGGTTCCTTCTTCACTTGAGGGTTCATCAGAGTCTTCGGATGCACTGCTGTCTTGTTGAGCATAGAAGGATTTTCTACTAAATTTCTTTCCTTTCTGCGAGTTCTTTGATGTATTTTTCCCTGATTCTTGAGTCTAATTCTTTACTTTCTTGTGAGGACAGTTAGCAACATAGTGTCCAACTCTTCCACAGTTAAATCATTTGAAAGGAAGTTTTCCTTTGTATTTACCTGAGCCTCTATCCAGCTTCTTGACTGATCCAGGTGGATATTGGTGGCCACCCACCTATTCCACTTGGCCCCCCACCATTGTCTCTTTCAGTTTTTCAGTTTCGGCATAACTTACTATTTTTAGCAGTTTCGGGTCCTGAACTTCGAACGTTTTGAGGCCTAACGACGTTTTTGGGTATGAAAAGCGCCAAATTTTACGATAAAATTTGTCTGACATTTGTAGTCCTCGGATAGAGCTTTGTAATGATGTATCATGTGCGTCAAACGGAGATAGTATGCCAAAGTTACGTCCCTGGGAAGTTGAAACACCAATTTACCCAAACGGGGCCCATAGTTTTGGCGCTTCATCCCCTAGGGTTAGGTTTTTGGGATGTTTAGGGTTCTCCATTGTTTCTCAATAATAAATAGGCCCTCGCGCCTCATTGTAAAGCAGTTCAGAGGTCTGTAGCCACCACATCTCTTCTCAGAGATTCGCTACCAGCACCCTAGCTATTTTATTTCCATTGTGTCTGTAAGCATCTTTCTGTTATTTGATATTAATGAAATGAAGTGTTATTTCCGCTGCATCTCTGTATTTATGGTTATGTGTTTATTCTGTTGCGTTCCTGCATAAATCCGGATCAGTGGTATCAGAGCGGTCTGCCTTTTCTCGATCCTTCTTTGCATGTCCCCAACGAGGTCGGGGTATAAGGAGCTAGGGCTTGATCTGGTGGAACCTTTGCAAGATCAGCCTCGTAAACCTCGACGGACGCCCATGGGGGACGAAAAGAAATATGAGGGAGCAGGAGATCCTATCAAACTATTGCTCGAGGAGGCCCTCGAAAAACAAGGAACGCGATGATGGATAGTTTTGCTCAGATCCTTCAACGGCTGCCCACCGGTGGCGCATCTGCATCCAGTAGCCACTCTGGAGTTGCGACTCCCTTTAAGGTACAAGTAAATTTTGACATTCCCATATTTGAGGGTCAAATAGACGCAGATGCCGTAGATAGATGCTTGAATCTATTAGAAGGATATTTCTCTGTTCATGACTTTTCAGACCGGGAGAAGATTATTTTTGCACTCCTCAAAGCTACCCCCCATGTTAAGGACTGGTGGGAAACCTATTGTGAGAACAAGGACCAGACAGAACCCTCTCTGTTCTCAGCCGTACCAACTTGTAATTCTTTCCGAGACGCCGTCAAGGAACAGTACTATCCTGTGGGGAGCTATGAGGACAAGTACATACAATGGACCACGCTGCGACAACAAAGGGATCAAGATGTGCACGGGCTGACGAATCTGTTCCATACCCTGCGCACAAAGTTGGGTATCAAAGATTCAGAGAAACATTTGGTGCTAAAGTATCGCAGTTGTCTGCACAGATACATTCGGGAGGAAATGGAGTTCCTCGACATCTCCTCGCTTGGTACGGCATACCGGTATGCTGCCAAGATTGAGCAGAAATTCAAACAGAAGAAGCGAGACTTTGGATCTGCGAATCAAAAGCAAGGAAAAGGTGATTCCAAACCGCAAAACAAAGGACAGAGCATGGCGGCTAAAGACAACCCATCAAAGCCACAAGACAAGAACAACACCGTAAAGCCAAAGAAGGACACGGGAAAGTGGTGGGAGTTCCATAAGAGCTCCACTCACAACACAAGTGAGTGTCGGGCCAAGCAGTCGCTAGTGGCCGAGATGAGGGCTTCTGAGTCAGATGCATGCTCTGACTCCGAATTAGAACCTGAAAAGGCGAATGAAAAAGGGAAATAGATTATTGATGCGGAGCCCAACGCCACTGTTTCCACTGCAAAGATCCAAAAGGAGGAACCGGAAGATCCAGAGGAGGAGGAACGTCTCTTCCACTCCCAGATGTGGGTAAAGGGCTCCCCGGTACAGTTCATTGTCGACAATGGGAGCCAAAGAACCTCATTTCAGCAGACGCCGTGAAGCGGTTGGGCTTGCCGACCACAGCTCACCCACATCCATACACCATCGGGTGGCTTCACCAAGGACGAGATCTCCGCGTCAGCCAGCAGTGCCGCCTTCCCTATAGCATCAAACCCTTCACGGATGAGGTATTATGTGACGTTGCTCCTATTGATGTTTCTGATGTATTATTAGGACAACCATACTTGTGGAAGCGTCATGCTGTGTATGAGTCTCGACCTCGTGCTGTTATTATTACTTTGGGAAATAAGTTGTACGGGATACCAGAGGTACCACCTCCTACGACTATCTCTTTGGTTACTGCAAAACAATGTAGTAAGCTCATTTCCCAAACCAGGAAATTCGTTTTCCTGATGATCCGCCCCCAGGGCAAGAAGAAGAATGTGGCCACGACCTCCAGACAGGGCCCCTCTGCACGACAACAACAAATGGATAAGGTCGTGGAGGAGTACGAGGACATCTTCACCTCACCCACAGGGGTTCCTCTGCACTGCCAGGTCAAGCACCTGATTGATCTGACCCCAGGTGCGCCACTACCCAATGGACCGATCTATCGACGCTCTGTTCTGGAAAATGATGAAATCAAAAGGCAAATTCAGGAGCTGTTGCAGAAAGGTCACATCAGACCAAGTTCATCGCCCTGTGGGAGCCCGATCGTGTTGGTACAGAAGAAGGATGGGACGTGGAGACTCTGTATTGACTATCGGGCGGTGAACAAGATCACTGTCCGGAATAGGTACCCAATCCCACGGATTGATGACCTTCTGGACCAACTCCAAGGTGCAAAATATTTCAGTAAGATCGACCTGAAGTCTGGGTATCACCAGGTACCAATTGAACCCTCGGATGTGTGGAAGACTGCCTTCAAAGCTAAGGAAGGCCTTTTTGAATGGCTGGTCATGCCTTTCGGGTTGACGAATGCTCCCGCAACCTTCATGAGGATGATGAACGACATCTTGCGGCCATTCACCAACTCATTCGTAGTGGTGTACTTGGATGACATTATGATCTTCAGCAAGACTTGGGAAGAGCACCTTCATCACATCCGACAAGTCCTCCAAACATTGCGGCAACACAAGTTGTGTGCCAATTTGGAGAAGTGCACGTTTGGCATGACCCAGGTTCAATATCTGGGATACATTATTGATGAAAGGGGGGTGCATGTGGATCCAGCCAAGATCCAAGTCATTCGGGATTAGCCAGCCCCGACTACTATAACAGAGCTTCGCAGCTTTCTGGGTCTTGCTAATTTCTACCGTAGATTCGTGTTGGGATTCTCTCATATCACTTGGCCCTTGAGTCAAGTCACCAAAGGAGGAGCGAGAGCAAAATTCTTTTGGTCGGAACCTCAACGGAAGGCGTTCAAAGAATTGAAAAATCGCCTATGTTCTGCCCCAGTGCTCACCTTACCAGACTTGCAGCAGCCGTTTGAGATCGAGACAGATGCCTCTGACTATGCTATTGGGGCAGTTCTTACTCAACAGGGACATCCAGTGGCATATCACGGTGAGACATTGTCTGAGACAGTTCGCAAGTATCCCACCTATGACAAAGAAATGTATTCCATTGTGCAAGCCTGTCGACAATGGAAGCATTACATTTTGGGGAAGGAAACAATCATCCACACGGACCACCGGCCCCTGCAGTTCATACAGACACAAGGGAAGTTGCAGAATGATCGCCATCAGAAGTGGTCCACATATCTGCAACAGTTTCATTTGAACATCAAGTACAAGAAGGGTAGCACCAATAATGTTGCAGACTGCCTCAGCCGACCGCCGATCGTGGCGCTCACCACCGTGCTCAACTCTTGTGGGCACGAGACTTCTGATTGGCCGCTTCTCTATGAGAGTGACCCAGAATTCGGCCACACTTACAAGGCACTCTTGGGGGCACACAAGTTCCAAATTTTCACCTCCAAGATGCACTTTTATGTCACCTGGGACACCTTTGTGTTCCTTCAAGCGAGCGTGCCAAGATGATATGGGAAGCACACTACAGTCGAGTCGCTGGGCATTTCGGGGTCGAGAAAACAGTAGCAATACTACAGAAGTATTTCTATTGGTCGAACCTTTGAAAGGATGTCGAGAAGCACATCAGATCCTGCACTGCTTGTGCCATTGCCAAACCGACCATCAAGAAGCAAGGCCTATATACTCCACTACCTACCCCTAGTCGACCTTGGGAATCCATCTCCATGGATTACATGTCGAGCCTACCTTCTACTAAGAATGGAAATGACTGTGTTTTCGTGGTCGTTGACAGATTCTCGAAGATGGCCATCATGGCGGCCTGTAAGAAGAATATCACAGCAGAAGCCACTGCTAAACTCTTCTTTGAACGAGTGTGGGTGCACTTTGGGGTCCCACAGTCTATCATATCAGATCGAGATAGCAGGTTCCTCAGCACATTTTGGTCCAGGCACATTTTGGTCCAGCCTCTGGTCAATGTTGGACACAAAGCTCACCAAGTCCACAGCTTTCCATCCCCAAACAGATGGCCAGACAGAGGTCGTCAACAGAATGATTGTACACATTCTGCGCATGTACAATTCAAAGCATCCACGCACATGGGGCGAGAGCCTCCCTTATGTACAACATAGTTATAATCGGGCTCTCCACAGTTCAATCGGCCATAGTCCCTTTCAGGTGGGCTTGGGATTCCAGCCACTATGTCCCATTGACGTAGCCATGCCATTTGCAGCTGCTCAGGCCAATTCAGCTCATGTCCAGTCTGAAGTTGACAAAGCGAGTAGCTTCATCGAGCGCATTCAACACATCCGCCAACAGGTTCATGATATATTGGACAGAGCCAATGCGAAGTACAAACAGCGCCATGATCAACACCGGGTGCCACACCACTTCCAGGTGGACGACAAAGTATGGCTACATTTGCAGAAGGAGCGCCTCACTGGACCTCACCGCAAGCTTCGCCCGCTCCGATACGGGCCGTACACCATCACCAAGGCTGTAGGTAACAATGCCTTCGAGCTTATTATTCCACCATTCCTTGGTCTGCACCCAGTCTTCAATGTGGATCGCCTTCGTCCTTACTTTCCACCTCTACTGGACACCTCGGACATTGCAGAACAACTCACACCAACAGAGTTAAACCCAGACTGCATGGAACGGGCCACCACAGATTGTATCATGGACATGCAAATCAAGAACACTCGTCAACAGCAGATCCAACTGTATCGGGTTGTCAAAGCTGGCCAACTCCTGCACCAAGGAAAGTGGTTCACCGGGGACCAAGTTCAGCAGAAATTTCCTCATCTCATGGAGGAACTTAACGCAATGGGGACCATTGCTTCCTAAGGGGGGAGGAATGATCCAGGTGGATATTGGTGGCCACCACCTATTCCACTTGGGCCCCCACCATTGTCTCTTTCAGTTTTTCAGTTTTGGCATAACTTACTATTTTTAGCAGTTTTTCGGGTCCTGAACCAGGGTGCCCGGGGCCTAAGCAGGCGTTTTTGGGTCTGAACTTAGAACATTTTTGGGTCTGAACTTCTGATAGATTTTCATTTTCTTTGCTTTTACTTGATTCTCCTTCATAGCCCTATTCATTTTATCATAGGAGATCTTTGAGCATCCAGAATTTCATTCAACTTATCAGAGCTTGTTGTTTGAGAAGAATTTATAGCCACTTTCCTTTGAGCATTTTCTAATTTCTTCCTGAGACATACTACTTCTTCTTCCAACTTCTCTTGTTCCTGAGTTTTCTCCTTGATTTTCTTAAGTAACATGTCTTATATCTTCTTGGATTCTTCAAGCTCTATCTTCAGCTGCATGAGGACTTATGAATTTTGTTCTTCTCGTACATACTTTAGGAGAATGTCCTTTTGTTTTCTACACTTCAGTTTGAGTCTATCAATCTCCTTCAGAGCACTTCTTAGTTCCCCCTCAAGGTCGAATTCACCTTCTTCTTCTTCATCTTCTAGCAGGAGTACTTCAAGTTCTTCTATGGCCATCAATAAAAATTCATAGGTTCTTTCTTCACTTGAGGGTTCATCAGAGTCTTCAGATGCACTACTGTCTTGTTGAGCATAGAAGGATTTTCTACTAAATTTCTTTCCTTTCTGCTAGTTCTTTGATGTATTTTTCCCTAATTCTTGAGCCTGATTCTTTACTTTCTTGTGGGGACACTTATCAGCATAGTGTCCAACTCTTCCACAGTTAAAGCATTTGAAAGGAAGTTTTCCTTTGTATTTACCTGAGCCTCTATCCAGCTTCTTGACTGATCCAGGTGGATATTGGTGGCCACCCACCTATTCCCTCTAGACCTCCATTGTCTCTTTCGTTTCGGTTTGACCTGCTTACTATTTTCGCAGTTTTTGGTCCTGAACTTCCGGAGCCGTTTTGAGGCCTAACAACGTTTTTGGAATGTGGAAAAGCATGTGAATTTTTCGAAAAATTTGTCTAGTGATTGTAGTCCTCGGATAGAGCTTTCTAATGATGTATCATGTGCGTCAAACGGAGATAGTATGCCAAAGTTACGTCCCTGGGAAGTTGAAACACCAATTTACCCAAACGGGGCCCATAGTTTTGGCGCTTCATCTCCTAGGGTTAGGTTTTTGGGATGTTTAGGGTTTTCCATTGTTTCTCAATAATAAATAGGCCTCGCGCCTCATTGTAAAACGATTCGAGTGCATGTACATCTCTTCTCGGAGATAGCTACCAGTGCCCTAGCTAGTTTTATTTCCATTCTGTCTGTAAGCAAATTTCAGTTCTTTGATATTAATGAAATGAAGTGTTATTTCCGCTGCATCTCTGTATTTATGGTTATGTGTTTATTCTGTTGCGTTCCTGCATAAATCCGGATCATTGACAAATTTAGCCTCTTCTTCATCAGAGGAAGAACATGTATCTTCCTTTTATTCTTTCTTCTTTTTAGTTTTAAAAGCTTCCTCCCTCGTACTTGGCATCTTTTGTGGGAGTCTCATCTCATACGCTGTTAGATTTCCAAGTAGCTGGTTCATGGTCAAGGTTTCCCAATCAACTGTTTCTTCTATTGCAGAAAACTTGGGGTTAAAACTAGGTGGAAGAGATCTTAGCATCTTTTGTACAATTACAACTTATTTTATGGTTTCTCCTATAGCCTTAATGTTGTTTACTATTTCTGCAACCCTTAGCAAGAAGCTGGCAATGTCTTCATCATCATTCATTTTTAAGTTCTCAAACTGGGCTCTATAGACTTGAAGTTTGGCAGTCTTTACCTTCTTGTCTCCCTCATGGATGTTCTCTAGGGTATCCCACATCTATTTGGAAGTGTCTTTGTGCATTACTTTGATAAAATCTGCCTCACACAATCCATTTAAAATATCATTCATGGCTTTTGAGTTAGCTACAAAATCTTGTTTGGTTTCTTTCTCTGAGTCAGTTGCCTTTGGGGCATATCCAAATTCCACAGCAGCCCAAACTTCTATTCCTAGAGACAATATGTATGTCCTCATTCTGATTTTCCAGAAGGCATAATTTGCACCAACGAAAAAAGGGGCTTTATTGGTTGAGCATCCTTCTTCACTAGCCATCCTGGGAACCTAGGATATCCTTTCAGTTGTTAAACTGATACAAAAGGAACTTGCTCTGATACCAATTGTCGAATATTCGACAGTTGGCGGGAGCGGGGAAGTGAATCGATTTTTACATGCAAATAACCATACAAAATTTTATGAGCCTATTTAACTCTACAACTTAATACGTGAAATGTCTTAAAATGTTTCAACAAGTATTAAATTAATGTGGCATCAACCTTATAGTGAGAGCAATAAACAATTAAACAGATTGAGTGGATCATATCAACATATAAGAAACACACATAGAGATAGCAGATGTAAGTGGAAACCCATAACAACATGTACAAATTTCAATGTTACATTGGGATTTTTCTTTTCCTTCAGATAGTTGCCTTTGCATCACAAAAAATATAAAACAATTAAACATTTACATTTTCAATTTCAGAATATAAACTTCACTCAGCCCTTTGTTTGTTGATTTTGTCCTTTCTGTAGCAGTCATGCAACTGTCCTGCATACTTTGTTCATTGTCTTCTGCATATTCTCCAGTTTTCTGTGCTTGTACAACTGCTCTCTGCACTTTTGAATCCCTTTGCTGCACATCTCTTCAACTCTGAAATCTCTTTTTACCTCTGTCAGGTCCATATTTTCTCTCTCTCTATGCATATAAAATGCATACATCAAATTTGTATTCAGTACAACTGTCGATCTGGGCAATTTCAATACTCTATTTTCTGGGCTGGCAATTTAATTCAGTAAATGCAGAAGCTACCTTTGGAATATAAACTTAGATTCATTATAATATATGTGTTTACCAATGTTTTAAAACCAACACCAGAACTTCACATGTGGAAGCTTTTCATTAATTAGGCCAGTGGTTAAAACCATATGAGAACCCATAATGTATGTCAATAATCCTTACCTTGAATACATGATTATGCAATCATATGTATAGTATCGGGCCCCATAGTCTCTTCACCGTGTATCAAACATTCACCAAGAACTTTGTCATAACCCAATATAATCGCACCTTTTATTATGCTTCATCTCAATGATAATATATTAATATATATTGCCTCCTCCGTCAGACACTATAACAAAAGCCTTTGGAATTACCCAAGTGAATCAAATATAATCATTTTCAAGCCCACTGCACTTTATTAAACCCCAGGTAACCATATATCTCGATACACATAATTTTCTGGCCCACAACATATTTCAACTCTATAAGGTTTGAACATCATATAATGAAACACAGTTGTAAATTTTCGAATATGTGTTCGCACCCGCATATCATAACATTCGGGGCCACGTCATATCTCAACATACATCAATATATATTACGTCCTCTATTCAAATGTCAAGAGTTATTATGAACAAATATTTGGCTTTAGATTTATATCCCAACACAAATAATCTCGACTTCACATAACAGTGCCTCCTCAATCAACGGATGTGGTCTTATCACATCCACTTCGGTGATCCAATAAACGTAATGAAATATCGCGTTTTTTAAGTGCTCATTTCATAATTCTCCAAACTCACGCGAAAAAAGTTGTTTTACAAAACTTCCTAAGGACACGTGGAGAGTAGAGACATATATCGCGTTGTTTTTCTTTATACCACTTACCATTTTAATTGTCTCGCAAATCCCACTTTCACTATTCCAAAATAGCTCCCACCATTCATTCAAGGTTCTATTTAGTACAAGGTTCTGCCTTTTCATTTGTTGACCTCTTGTTTCATTTACATTTTAACACGGCACTTCCATATGTTTAATGCCCAACTCCATCAGGTTTTCACTGCGCATTCACGGTTCCTCTCTAGGTTCTGTTCCTCACCGTCGTTTACAATTCTACCTCTTTAACTATTGTTCTTCATGTGTGTGTTATATTTATGATTCCATTTTATTCAATGCTGCCTCTGCTACCCATTCATAGAACCGATCTGCTCAATAAGATCCTCTCCACTTTCTCCATTGCTTTGATGTATAATACCTCTACGACTTGTAACCATTCTGACTATCCACAGGTTCATGCTCCTTTCAGCCTCGCTTTCTACTTCATCATTGCACAGACTCTACGTCCAAATGTATCCTCATTCCAATCTTTAACCAAGGTCATGTATTCGAATTGGATTGAACTAATACTAGTCCTTCTATAGGATTGTCGATCCCTCCAGTGCTAATAACCTCTCACTCTGCCTCTAATAACTTTATATATGCTACTACAGTGCAAATAAACTCTCACTCTATTATTCTAATGCTCCAAACTGAGAGCGCTCTATTCTCCTGTAAATGTTACTACACCATTCACCAAAATCATGTGCCCCTCTTCTCTACTTCAATTTGTTGCTCCTGTCTTCTCCTTTGCCTTGTTGCTATTTCAGATGCTACTCCTTTGCCATCTCCTTTGCCATCAATGACAACATTTCCAACAAATTATTATTATTATTATTTTTTTCGAAAACAAAATAAAAAATTCTGAAATTCTAGCCAAGCTTGGTTTTATTTTTATTTTTCCTATCTATCTTAAAAAAAAAAATTATTTTTATTTTTAAGTATACTCATGCTTCCAATGAAGCCATTTATGGATTAGAATTTTTGAAATGCTCATATCCAAACTTGGAAAATAAACCTAATTGTTTGTAAGGATATGAAAAATCGTCTTGATCTTTCGATTTTCCGCAAGTATCTCTTGAATAATAGATGAATGTTGTGGCGCAATCACTTTTTGATACCATTCCTCAATGTATTCTTTGGTCTGCATTCTAGACCCTTTGTCCATAATTGGTTAGTAAAAAAAAAACAAATAAAATACACTCTAGACTGAAAGCTAGTTCCTATGCACACTTCCTTGGCAACGGCGCCAAAAATGTTGGGGTAAAGTGATTTCCTATCATTTAATTTGTCAACCCGGGGGTTTCGTAAACTTGTGAAGCATGCATGCATTGTATGTGCTAGAAATTGTCTTTCAGTTTAAATCAATCTAACTACAAAATAATGAAAACCAATTCATTTAATATATGAAATAAAATAATTAAAATGAAATTCCACTAACCTATGAAATCAAGTAATGAAAAAAAAGAAAGCAAATTCAAATGAAAATATAGCATGCGCAATCACACTTGCAGGAATTGAAATTTTAATCTAAGAAAGCATTTCAAAGCATGTAAAGTAAAACAACTAAGGTACGTTCAATCACTCTAGCATCCAATATGAAAGTTTGATAGAATCACCCCCTTGAGATGATGTACAAGAAACTGACTATACTTTAGTATTTAAATGTAGGAAATTAATTAAAGCATGCAAAGGAAAAACTCAATAATTTCATAGGTTAGACATTCGAGCACCCAAGTATGATAAGTCACCTTCTTGGCCTGATCTTTAGGAATACCCAATTATACAATGGACTGAGCATTTTAATCTAGAAAACAATGTAAATTCATGTAAAAGAAAATCTCAATGATTACATAGGTTAGAAATTCGAGCACCCAAGTATGATAAGTCACCTCTTGGCTTGATCTTTAGGAACACCCAATTATACAATGACTGAAGATTTGATATAGGAAAGTAAATAACAGAACATGAAAGGAAGCTAAATAACTATGAGCTCTATTGCCTCAAATTTAATCCAATTGGAAAATAGATGAATATACCTTCTTGAAATGTTTTAGGAAAGCAAAGATTACACAGTCATTCTAAAACTAATACTAAAAAATAAAATAAATTTTTATCTTTAAAATCAAGTGAATCTCACACATTTTAGGTAGTCGATCTAAAAGTATGAGAGATGGAAAATCGAGATGCTCCATATGTAAGCAAAACCAATTCAAAATGAAGGAACATTCATGATTAAGGTGCCACAATCTAATTATGTATTCAAAGCTTGAGCATAACTCAAATTTTACACATGATTTGATAGGAGAAAGCTTCCCCTTTTTATCAAAAGACGAGAATCTATCTCATTAACGAGAGTCCATGAATCTCTCCCTATATCTCTAGAGTTACAATCCAAATAGGAAGTGATAAGGCACATGTCTTCTTAGATTTACAATACAAATAGGAAATGGGACACATATCTTTATGATCCCATGATCTTCTCCATCCAAATTTAAATTTGACCTTAGGAGACCACATAAGGGTCTTCTAGAAGATTCTTTTTGACCTACACATGGCAACAAACTCATTCCACTTGTTAGGTATAAGTATGTGAATATTATTTTCTAATTTGTAACCACAAATTCACTTAAAAATACTAGGAAATAATAAATTTTGGAAAAACATAAATGTAACCCAATAATGGTAATGGTAAGGTAAATGTAATGAAATGGAGATCGGGTGAAGGTGATAATATGGAAATATAAGTGAAAATTTAATGGAAGTAAATGACAATTTCAAGGCCCAACAACTACCACATCTCTCCTCGGAGATAAACTACCATTGCTCGAGCTAGTTTATTTCCTTTTTGTCTGTAAGCTTATTTCGTTTATTTCATATTAATGAAATGAAATATATTTTTTTCTACATATTTACATTGGTGTTTATTTCTGTATTTTATAGTGTTCCTGCATAAATCCATACCACTTGAGGTCATTTCCATGGAATTTATAACATATTTATCGAGGACATCTAGACAACATGATTCCATCATGGTTGTGGTGGACAAGTTGATGAGGTAGCGCACTTCATTCCAATTAATTCTACATACTCAACAAATGATATAGCACATGTATTCATCAAGGACATGATCAAATTGCATGGTGTTCCAGAGAATATTGTGTCAAACAGGGATGTGAAGTTCACTTCCAAGTTTTTGAAGGAGTTATTTGCATGTGTTGGGCATATATTTGTCCTTCAATACAACTTATCATCTGTAGACAAATGGAAATTAAGAGAGAATCAATAGGATATTGGAGGATATGTTGAGGATGTGTGTAATGCATCAACAACAAAAGTGGGAAGAGTATATTCCACTGGTAGAGTTTGCTTACAACAATGGGTGTCGAGAATCTTTTAGGATGAGTCTATTTGAGGCATTGTATGGGTGGAGATGAAATACTCCCATCAGTTAGAGTGATCTAGTTAACAAGGTGTTGATTGGACCATACATGTCGGAAAAAATGGAACAAGAAATGATGGTAATCAAGAAAATTATAAAGGCAATGCACGGTAGACAGAAAAGCTATGCAAATCAGAACAAGTTTCTTAAGGAGTTTCAGGTTGGGTAACAAGTCTACTTATGCATCAATCTGAAGAAGAGTTCCTTGCAGAATGGATCATGTGCAAATATAGCACCTCAGTTTTGTGGACCTTTCAAGATTCTTGAGAGGATTGGACCAATAACCTATCGACTTGCATTTCCTCCGACAGTGAAAGTCCATGATATTTTCCATCTATCATTTCCTAAAAAGTATGTTAAATAATTTGATCATGTGATTGACTAGTCTGTATTGTAGGTGGAGCTAGAAGGAGAATTCCAAGAATAACCTTAGTGCATTTTGCAGAGAAATACACCCTGCTTTGAAATCGATTAATCAAGCATGTTAAAGTGCAGTGAAAGCACCATGGGCCCAATGAAGCTACATGGGAAATGGCAGATCAGCTGCTGGTTATTTATCCTTCCTTATTCATTGGTTGAGTGAATGTTTTGGAATTATTTTTAGTATATTTCCTTGGGATATTATTGGTATTATGTTTTTGTATATGTGCATATATATATGGATGTAAATATTGTCATGAGCTATGTTATAAAGCTCCAATAAGTGGTATGGTGTCATGTTATTATGGTTTTCATGTTGGTTTGCTTCTTAGTAGGTTGATCTTTGTAGATACAACAACGAGATAAGTTATATAGCTCCATGGGAAATATTTTTTCCTTATAGTAGCCTTGATGGTTATAGGTGTCATTGAACACTGAGGACGGTGGTCCCCCAAGGGGGATTGTTCTATAAAAGCCTTGGTGAAAATTCGATTTAATAAAAGTTAATAAATGAAAAATAATAACCATGGTCATGGGATAGATTTCCAAGCTGAATGTTGAGCAAAAACATCCTAGTGTGAGTGTTTATATGGTTTATTATGGCTATGGAAATTGGCAAAGGCATTGGCTGAAGAATTGGAAAGGAAAAGTGGCATTTATTTATGAAAATGAAAATGTGAGGAGGAAAATGAAGGAAATAATGGAAAATTATAGAAATTAGAGACCTTATTAATAAAAAAAATTCTAATAATCAGTTCAGAATTTTGTCAGTTCAGTTTTAGAGCTCTCATTTTTTCTCTCTCTCTCTCTCTCTCATACTCTTGGAAACTTAGAGTTTTCTTGGAGCACTCTTGGAGGAGTGTAGTGCACTTTGGATTTGGAGAAAAAAGGCATAGGAATAGCTTTAAAGTGCAAGAGGACATTGGGATTGACAAATACAATGAGTTTTTCTTGTAGGTACCAAGTTGCATATATGATTTCCTCACTATTTTTGGCATGCATAGCATATGCATATGATTTTTCATTGGCATGGAGGATTTCCTCGATTGACATTGGTTTTTGCTAGCCTTTCCATTTCATGGATAGCCACGATCTTATGGGTTTTACTTTTGTTTTCTAGTTTTTTCTCTTGTGCCTTTGGTTGTGGGTTGAGTTGTTAGTTCCTATAAGACTTGGTTGGACAAACGCTCTGGAAGCCTTGTAAGAGATTGGGTTGAGTTACTAGTTCTGGAAGCCTTGGTTGGAAAAATTCTCTAGAATACCTTGGTGGGTTGAGTTAATAGTCCTAGAATCCCTTGTTGGACAAATGCTATGGAAGCCCAACAACAGTTGTGGGTTGAGTTACTAATATTGAAAGCCCTGGTTGGAACAAATGCTCTGGAGCCCTAGACAACTTTGGTAGAGACCAATCTAGTGATGGTTAGTGATGTTGGACCGTGAGGTGGAATAATTGGTTGGGAGTTTATGTGGATGGACATTGGAATCCGTGGTTTGGTTGTGATTGATGTGTTCTATGAGATACCACATTCATGCTCGGAATATGGGAAAGGGGTGACTTCCTGAAAGAGAGATTTGGTTAAGCCATGTCTATGGTCGAGTGGTACATGGAAGTCCCTGACTTGGTTGTATTTTGTCTTATGGAAATTAGAGCTATTTTCCTCTTGTATTGATGGGTAAATATGTTTGCTATTATATGGTCTATATGGTCATTATATGGTTATCATTTTTATTTTTTATATGTTGGTTATCAATGTGTTCTAGGAAACTGATGTTGTGTGGCTTTCATCATGCTTTGATTTGTAAATGAATGAACAATGAATCTATTACCTAATAGATGATAATTCAATTATTGTGATGGGGCATCAATGCTTCTTAGAAATTTTCAGATAAGTATGAGACCCTTATGCTCAAATATGTTTTTTAAACCTATAGATTACATATTTTTGACATTTTTGATGAAATTCCTGCCATGGTTGGTAGGGGTCCAGTCAAGTCCTTTTGCAATTAATTGCATATGTATCATTATTCCATTGTTATATTTAATTCATGGAAGTGCCATTGAGTTCTGGGCAGTGAGCTAGGTCCTATCCCTGAAATTTAGCCTTAAATATTGTAGTCGTTGGCATGACACTGACAGAAAAGGGTCGCAGTCACACTCATGCAGGCTCATGGGAGCGACTAGGGCTCTCAGTCATTTGGAGAGCTTGGCAAGGGAGATACTTTGGTATTAATGCAACAAAAATTTAGTTTGTCTCAAGGGCTAGTCACCTGGAAGGTTTGGATGCGGTTTTGTTGTAGGTGTAGAAGTTCTATCTTGATGTGTTCTATCAATTCCACTTCCTCAACTAACACCTAGGGAGTTGAATCATATCATAGTAACTATTCGTCACATGTTTACCCTCGTTAGACGGTTTCTTGGGTAGATGTGAGAGGAGGGTGTTACAATATTTTTATTTATTCCCATGTTTAGTTTTCTCTAGCATCCTATCACAATTTCCTCACTCCTCCTTCATTCTCTAGTCTTAGTAATCAGTTTTGATAATCATTGAATACATTGGTAGAATAAATCAATATTGATAATCATTGAATACAGTGGATATATATGGTTATTAATTTAAAGGACAAGATTGATTTATTAACCTCTATCAGAAAGGTTCATGACAATGATGTGGTATAATGCTTATTAACTCATAGCTTTGATTTTGATATGGTTTATATAAAAATATATAGATGAATTCTAGAACCTTCTGCACATACATGCGTTTATCTAAGATACTTCCACAAAGGGTCTATCCCACCTACTAAATCAACTATTTTAGTGTCTTGTTATCAAATCGAAGATGTTAATTTTTCTCACGGTTTCTCTTGGAACACAATGATTATTATGACAACTTTGTCAACTCATTCGTTTTGTCAATGCATTTTTTAGACTTACACTCTACCACCGGTTCTATGAAGCATTATTTTCAATTAGTGTTTGTTATGATAGATGTTTTGTTTTACTCCTACCCTTCATTATAGCCTTAGTTGGTATGAGGAGATAGTTAGTGGTTAATTTACTAAGGGTTTTATACGAAGGTCATTTGTATTTTCAATATTGCAATTATGATAATATGTGGTTTAACATTTTTATGTTTCGAAAATTATTTTCTCATGCCATAACTTTTATTGGTGATATATTTTTCATTACCAGATACTTTATATCAAGGTTTCACCGAAAAAACCCTTGGTTGTCGACCCTAAACATTTACTAGTGGTGATGGATACTAGAACAAACTAGACTCGAGATTTTTCATTCTATAACCTTTCACAAGTAATCGTTTGGAGTGAAGCTCTAATTTGTTTTCGATTTTCGATAGAAATCCTCAAGTATAGAATTCAGTTATAATGTTTGGTACCTTTGGGTTCATTTAGAGTTTTCTCCTTTTGTTACCTTCTTGTTGGAATAAGTTTAGCAACTTCAGGGTTTTGTTGAATGTTAATAAATTTTTTCCACCTTAAATATATTCTAGGGTTTGTACCCATTATGACTGAGTAATTTGTTGTTCTTTTATTCGATTTTCCACATAATCCCATGAGGATTTTTCCCCTTTTTATTTGGTGCATGTATATCTGAAAATTGTGGCATTTCCTTTAATTCTAAGTTTATTATGACTATGTAAAAGCTACAGATTCATGTTCTTATTTTTAATTATAGCCTATATTTACATATATGCATTTACTTGACTTCATATTTATAAAATAAAATTTGTCTGTTGTTTTTTACCAAAGTTTAATTATGTCAGTGATAAACTACGATACACAATTATAGCCAATTTTTTTACATGCAATACCTCCCAGTGGGTTTTTATATGGATTATAACCATGAAATTTCTTGTTAATTTTCTTAATTATTTTTCTTGTTTGTATTAGTGGCTTATTTAATTGTTAGTTTGCTTGTTATGAAAGAGTATTGTCATTATTTTTATTTTCTATTGATATGGAAACAATGATGGCAGTATTACTCTCTCCATACCTTGATATCTCTTTAGGAAGTTTACATTAATTACCAAAGACATTAATATAATGTATTTATTTTTATAATTTGTAGTGTTCATCCATTTAAAATAGTTATCTATGTAGTATATAAGATTTGTTCCTCTGAACACATTTTATTTATTTTAATTCATTTATTCTCTTGTACAAATATTTCAGAATTTCTCCGTATTTCTAATCTCTTCAAGGTATTTATAAAAATAACTATCCTTTCTCTTTTCCATTTAAGTCTTTATCAAAGTTTCAGTAATTTATGGTAATTTTTACTTTTATTTTTATTTCAATAGATATATATTAATTATATGAAGAGAGCAAGTTATTAATTTTTCCTTCAATGTTTCCAAATACTTATAGTTCTACATCTTACTATGGATTTGCTCGTGCCTACACAGGTTGGGAATTCCAAAACCTCAGTCTTCCTCGTTCTACCTTGTGTATTTTCTATCTTCGAAGACTCATCACCAAAGTTTTAACTTTGAAATTCTTATCCTATCACATCATTGCAAAGGAAATGTAAGAAGTTCAAATGGACAAAGGAATGTGCAGCTGGTTTTGAGAAGTTAAAGCAGTTGTTGACACATGCTCCAATGTTAAAGATCATAGATACGAACAAAGAGTTTGTGGTATCTACAGATGCTTCTAAGAGAGATCTTGGTGGAGTCCTTATGCAAGAAGGACATATGGTATTTTATGAGTCACGAAAACTGAATGAGCACAAGAAGAATTATCCGACACATCGTGAGTTGGAAACGATGATTCATGCATTGAAGATGTGGAGGCACTATCTTCTGGTAAGATGATTTATATTCATTTTTCCACACACTACAAGAAAAAAGGACATTGGTGAGGGTCATGCTTGTGAAGAACCTTTAAGGTCCGTCACCAATGTCACATATGGTGATGATCCTTAAAAAATCGTCACTGTAAGTGTATATAGTGATGGTCCTTTAAGGTTCATCACCAAAGCCATTTTCAATGACACTTTTGGTGAGGTTCGTTAAAGGCCCATCACTAATTCTCTCTTTGGTGACACTTCTAGTGACAAAATTTTAATGACCCTCACCAATGCACTTTTTGTTACTTTTGGTGACGGTAAAAACAATTTCGTTACCATTGATCATTCCAATGAGTTTTTGATGACACTATATGCCTGTTAATATTTTTTTTTCAAAATATAACGATTTAAGGCCATTATTGTGGAGTATTTTTTATGGTATTTACAAGGCCATAGTGGTTAGAATTAGTGAATTTTTTTAGAAGTAATTAGTTTGTATCATTTCCCGCAAGTAATCACTAGTTGAATAGAGTTTTCCTATGAGTCAACACATGATTCATATCTATTAAGTTTATTATCTATCAAATTCCCTTTAGATAAAGTTCCACTAGTGTGTGTAGGAAATATATTATTTAATACATAATCAAGCTCTAACAATTCTACTAATGAGAAAGACCTAACACTCCTCAATGATATGGGCACACCTTAAATTAATGTTTTGTCACACACTAACATTTCTTATCACCTCGCATGTCTTGGAACATATTTGTACCTAGAACATCTTGTCATGAAACTGTTTCCCAATCACATGGTGGCATGCGCTAGCACAACATGGAACTCTCCTAGCATGTGTTGGCATGCATGTAGTCCCTAGCATGCCCTGGAACACCTTGGTTGAATGCATTGACATACATTAGCACTTGGTACACAATGCCACTTGACATGTATTGGGAACTATTAATAGTGTGACTAGCATGCCCCTTTTGAAAAATATAAAGTTCTGGCTTATTAACCCTCTTATGTCTTCATTTCCTTACATTTTAGCTTGGTTATTCCTTTTGTTTCCTTGACACTTCTTGACACATATTGACATACCCTGGCACCCTCCACATCCTTAGCACCTAGCATGTATTGGCATATCTTGGCACTATTTGGAACATATAATTGGCACACCCTGGAAGTCTCTAGCACACTTTGGCACTTCCTTACATGCCTTGATATTCCCTAGCATGCCTTACCAATGCTTAGCATACCTTGTCACTCCCTCCTTGGCATGACAGCTAGCACTCATTAACAGTAGTCCATGGCACACATTCCTCATATTCATTAACTTCCATGAATTTTGACCTAGTGCTCCCTTAATGTTTTGTCCTATTACTCCTTAACACTCCTAAACATGCACTAGCACTCTTCAATATGCCATTCCACTTCATAGCATGCATAACAATCCCTGACACATATTGGCGCTTGGCACGTGTTGGTGCTTGGAAATTCTTAGCATATACGGAACACGTTGAGATGCCTTGGTATGATTTGACATGGTTTAATATTAAATTTATTTGAGATCAATTTTTGGAAAGTAGATGAGAAGTAACAAAGGAAGAATTGGCACTTAGAATGCACTAAGACTTTGCACTTGGCACATATTGGTGCCTAGTGTTGGTGTGCCTAGCATGCCCCTCTTAGAAAAGGTAAATTGATGACTAATTAACCCTCTTGTGTGTTAATTTCCTTGTAGTTTAAATTGTATCTCCCTTTTGTTGCCTTGACGATACTCCCTAGTATGCATTGACGCACCCTTGCACATCTTGGCATGCCTTATCACTTGGCACATATTATCATGTTTGACATGCATTCACACTATCTGGCACATCTTATCATTCCCTAGCATGCCTTGGCACTCATGTCCTCACATCTAGCCTTTACATTTTTTCATGAATTGGGAACCCAATCAAGTCCTTAGCTATCATGTGAAAACATTGGCCTACTTCAACCGCAACAACTTAACCAATTGCACCTACTACAAGTAGATTGTGCCTTGTTCACCAAAGAACTGCCTATAACTCATATTATGCCACTCATGTCCAATCTAAACTTGTCCCCCTTAACTATTTACCAAGACAAGGATCACATGATCTAGCCATGTCCATAAAACAAATAAGCAACATAGCTTACACAGTAAATATTTCACATGTATGTCCAATTCATATAAACAATAGAACATTAACGGAGAGTTTGCAAGAACCATAAGATTCTCAAGGAGCACAAGATATAAGCTGACACAAGATGAGTTCCCCAAAACTTATACACAACAATGTACAATATGTAATTATCTAGAATAGTTTAAAACATGAGCACGTGGCCAAAGTAGTCCACATCTCATATAAAAAAATAACTAAAGGAAAAACAATGTTGTGCCTAGCATAAAGTGATCTCCCTTTGTCTAAAACTACTATGTCGAGCCCCTTATAAAAACTGTAGGCTTGCCTCCTGTAAATCCTATTCTAAATTTATCCTAACACACTTCGTCCTTAGCACATTTGAATTTTCTAACACTCCCTTGCACACACTCTTATTTGTTCCTTTCCATGCATTTTGACCTATTTATCCCTTGATATGCCCCAGCACTCCCTAACACTCTAGTTCAACATGCATTTACATTGTCTGACATGTGTTAGCATGCATTAACATTGTCTGACACTCCCTAACCCTCCCTAGCTATCATGCCCTCACAACTACCCTTAATTAATTTTCAACTTGGGAATCCAACCAAGTCGTCGCTTGAATACAAGAGCTTGACCAAGTTATAGATACTACAACTATACTATATTGTTGAATTGTGTAGCTTGGGAGGTACTCCACAAGCCTAGTGAGATGGCTTTGTGTGATTTTGGTCACAAAAGGCTTTGTAGGAATAGAAGAAAAGAAAAGGGATTTTGGACCTAAGATAGAGTTTAAAATATAAAAGAAAATTAAAAAGGAAAATTAATATTTCCTAAGGTCTAAGTAGATAAAACCCGTAACTTCTATAGGGTTCTTAAGAGGTCTAGGAAAAAATATTTAAGGAGTCCTTAGGATGAAGTAAATAACATCAAGTGAGAAGGAGCTAATTTGATCAAGGGGGTGAAGAGACATGTAGTCCTAAAGAGGCCATGATCATTATCATGTATAGCATTCATTAAGATGCCTCAGTATACTTTGGAGGTTTAATATTAAATTTATTTGAGATCAGTTATTGGAAAGTAGAAGAGAAGTAACAGAGGATGATTTGGCACTTAGAATGCACTAACACTTGGCACTTAGCACTCATTTCCACCTAGTGTTGGTGTGCATAGCATGCCCCTCTTAGAAAATGTAAATTGATGACTTATTAAACCTATGATGTGTTCATTTCCTTTTATTTTAACTTGTTTCTCTCTTTTGTTTCCTTGATAGTCCATGGCATGTATTGTCACACCATTGCAGATATTTCCATGCCTTAGCACTTGACACATATTAGCATATTTTACCTGCCTGTGAACTATCTGGCACATGTTAGCATTCCCTAGCATTCCTTGGCACTCATGCCCTCACAAATATCCTTACATTATTTCATGACTTGGGAACCCAATCAAGTCCTTATCTACTACAGTTCATGTGACATTGGTCTAATTCATCCGTAACAACTTGATCAATTGCACCTACTACATGTAGATTTTGCCTTGTTCACCTAAGAACTTCATATACCTCATCTTAGGCCAGTCATATCCAAGCTGAAATTTTCCCACTTAAGAACTTACCAAGACAAGGATCACATCTAGCCATGGCCATACAAAACTAATAAGCATAGCTCACATAGGCAATATTTCACATGTATGTCTAGTTCATATAAGCAATAGAGCATTATCCGAGAGTTTGAAAGAACCATAGGATACACAAGACACATAAGATATAGGCCAACACAAGTCGAGTTCCCCAAAAATTATACATAACATGTACAATATGGAATTGTCTAAAATAGTTTAAAACATGAGCATTTGACCAAAGTGTGCCACATGTCATATAAAAATAATAGGTAAAGGAAAAATATTTTTCTGCCCAACACAAGGTCTCCCTTTGTTTAAAATTGGTTTGTTGAGCCCCTTATCACAATCGTAGGCTAGCCTCTTAAAAATCCTATTATGAACTTTTCTAACACACTTCATCCTTGGCACACTTGAATTCATGGCGACTCCCTGGAACAAACTCTTATTTGTTCATTTCCATGAATTTTGACCTAGTTCTCCCTTGTCATAACTCGACACTCCTTAACACTCCTCAACATGCATTGACATTTTCCAACATGTGTTAGCACGCCTTTTCATTCCTTGGCATTCCCTAACCCTTCCTAGTTATCATGCCCTCACAACTACCCTTACTTAATTTTCAACTTGGGAACCCGACCAAGTCCTCGCTTGACTATAGGAGCTTGACCAAGTTACGATTACTACAACTAGACTATGTTGTTAAATTTTGTAGCTTGGGAGGTATGCCACAAGCCTAGTGAGATGGGTTTGTGTGATTTTGACCACAAAATGTTTTGTTGGAAAATAACCCAGGAGAAGGGGCTTTGGACCCTAGACGAGGTTTAAAATATAAAAGAAAATTAAGTAGAAAAGTAATATTTCCTAAGGTCTAAGTAGCTAAAATTCGTAAGTTCTAGAGCGTTCTTAAGAGGCCTATCTAGAAAAGATATTTAAGGAGGCCTTAGTATGAAGGCAAGAACATCAAGTGAGAAGGAGCTCATTTTATCAAGGAGGCTAGGAGAGATGTAGTCCTAAATTAGGTCTAGTTAGAGGTCTGAGTAAGCGTTGCTAAAGGGAGGCCATGATCATCCACCAAGAGCAAGATCATCATGTGAGGGTTCACAAGAATGTCACATACCTTAATGGGTTTGAGATAGGAAGTAGGATGGAATATTTTTGGTTCTATTAGGGTAGATAAAGCTCAAGAGAGGTGACTCATGAGAATTTGGGCATGTTATTTCAATGGTGTTTCTGTGTGAAGTCCGCATCAAATTTTGAAATAGTAGAGAGGGTTGAGACCCTACCTTGTGCTAGTTACTAGGTTGCGAGGTTTGTGATAAATACCAACACAAATGGAGGAGGGTTTGCACTAGGATTTAGGGCCATAATAGAAGTAGTCACAGGTGTAATATTTACTGAAGTAACCATAGTTTGAGGGTCGTAGAGATCTAAAGTTCAGGTCAAGATTCAGTCAAAGAAATGGCCAAAATCTATGGATCCATATGAGGTAGGCCGAGTCTCTTATGGAGGAAATAGTTTTCTATTTTTCTATTGGTGGATATGGTTTGTTCTAAATAAATTAGAATAGAAGTATAATTCCTTATTTATGGATGTTTCCTAGCATGTTCAATCCATAAGGTACGTCATTAATACTGTGACAAATTTGCATAGAAGAAGAGGGGTTGTGACCCTTAGAGAGAGGTTTATCTATGGAATATATACCACAAATTTGGAAGTTTCTTTGCAGAAGTATGTGCGGAGATAGAAAATCCAAAGGAAGGTGGAACCCGAGTAGAAGATGGAGAAAAATAAATGTGCCATATGAGGAATGGGTTGACAAGAAGAGGAGTTGATTGTGTTGGACTGTCCATAGAGTTTTGGACAGAGATTTGACATAGCCTATAAACAGTTAGTCAATGTACTATTAATGGATGATTTGTGACCTTAGTTTAGTCATCTACAAATTTTTAGAAGGATGATAAGATGAGTATTTAAGATTTTTTCATAGATTGGACAACAAAAAATTGGTACACGAGAATAATGATTTTGAGAGGACTCAAATCACTATTAGGTGGCATATTTGAAGAGCCCTAGATGAGGGCAGTGTTGTGGGCACTAGATTAGTAAATGTTTTTACTGTGGTTGGGAAAATTGATGGCAGTCCAAGTACAATTGGAGGGTTGTTAGGTGAATATCAAAGATGATCTCTAAGTCCTATACTTGTGGAGGAAAACAAGACTGCTAGAAGGGTAGGTGTATTGGGCCTAAGGACATGCAGAATTTGAAGGACTACAGTAGTAGTCAGGTGGGCTAGCCAACTAGCCCTAGTTCACTGTATTGTAGAGTATTGCGTCATTGAGAAGAAGGGAAACCTCCATATCCCTAGACTTGTCATCTTGGAGCAGCAGTATGGCAAAAGTGGGCAGACCAAAGAGTTGTTCACAATAGATTTGTGAACAACTAATCAAAAACTTTAAGTGTTGCAGACCTTAAAGGAAAAAATAGGTAGATAGAGGGAAATGTTTTTTGAGCTGAGTTCAGTAACATAAAGGAGTTTATTTCATTGATAGAGGTAGATTGAGGAGTTTCATAATGGGAGGAAAGAGGACCTGCCAGATGTGTTCAAGACATGTGGATTGAAAGGGCTATGTGTGTCCACAATAAAAAAATGAGTCAAGTGTTGTCTTGTTCAAGGTGTATTGGTTGTCAAAGGACTAACACCAACCCCTAGTTTTATTCCTTGTATCAGTGTTATTGTAAAGGGCCATCATCCCTGGTATGAGAGTTCTAGCCTACTATATTGCATTTTGTAATTTAACGAAGAAAGGTTTGAAAAAGTTAAAAATTTTGATGTGCACTAATTGTCTCCCTGATGTGTGTAGATTTCATTGTTAAAGTTTATTTGTTGTGGCACTTGAATTTTTTTGCATCGAATATTATAAGACCAAATCCAAATTCTCATGTGTCGTGGAAATTCAACATATGCCTTGTTCACCTAAGAACTACATGTAACTCATATTAGACTACTTATGTCCAATCTCAATTGATCCCAATTAACAAGTTACCAAGACAAGGCTCATCACATACAACTGTGGTCGTAAAACAACTAAGAAACATAGTTTACATCTTGACATTCAATAACACCTGACATGCCTTAAATGCCTTGGAATTATGTGGCATGTATTAGCATCCCCTACATTCCTTGACATGATTTTACACTCCCTAACACACGGTAGCACTTCTTCACACACCTTGGTAGTTTAACACACCTTGACATTGCCTAACATATAACCTTGTCACTATCTCCTTAACACACATAGAACTCATTAACACTCCATATCACACACCCTTATTCATTCATTTCCATGCATTCTGATCTAGTGATTCCTTGTGTTTACTTGACACTCCCTAACACTCCCTAGCATGCATTGGCACACCCTAACACTTGGCACATCTTGGTATGCCACCCTAGCACTCTTGCATTCATTGGCACTACCTAGCATACCATTTCACTCTCTCCTTAGCACACCTAGAGCTCATTGAAAATTCCAGTCACAAACTCATATTCATTCATTTTCATGCATTTTTACCAAGTGATCCCTTGTGTTTCCATATCATTCCTTAACACTCCTTGGCACGTGTTGGTACACCCTAACACCTAGGACATCTTGGCATGTTTCCCTGGCCTCTAGCATGCCTTAAAACTTCCTAGCGTACATTGTCAATCCATTCTTAGCACACCTGGAAGTCACTGCCACTTCCAATCACAAACTCTTATTTGTTCATTTCCATGCATTTTGACGTATTGTTCCCTTGTGTTTCCCTGGTACTCCTAGTTAACACTTCCATGCACGTGTTGGCACATATTGGCTGCATCCCACCCTAGCACTCAATCATTCCTTATTACTGCCAAGCATTCCTTTTCACTCCTCCTTATCACACATGGAATTCTTTAAAATCTTTGTCACACACTATTATTCATTCATATCCATGCATTACGATATAGTGCTACCTTGTGTTTCTCTAGCACTCCGCACTCCTTGGCACACATTGGCACACCCTCTAACTTGGCACAACTTGGCATGCTTTCCTAGCACTCTATCATGCCTTGGAATTTCCTAACATACCTTGTCACTTCCTTCTTAGCACACCTATAACTTGCTAACACTCCCTCCTTAACACATGGCATGTCTTCGCATGCCTGGCATGCCTTGGCACTATCTGGCACATATTAGAACACCCTCACACTTCTTGAAATTCCATAACATTCCTTAGTATTCCTTCACTCCCCCATTTCCACGCCTAAAACTCGCTGACACCCCCAACACACCCTATTATTCATTGATTTCCATTCTTTTTGACTCGATGATTTATGTTTGATTGGGTGCATGTCTAGAAAGAGTTCCTTGAAGAGAATAAAAAAATGATCTCACCATTACTGGCATAAGTAATTAAGAGATTCTAATTGAATGACATTAGGAAACTACACAATAGATTTTAAGAATGGAATTTTTATGGTTTTTTGTTATGGTGTGAGAATGGTAAGAATTGAGTGGTCAATAAGGTGTGTGAAAACTTATAATACCTTCTCACTCCATCCGTGGCATGACAACTATCACTCATTTCCACTCCCTGACACAACCTCATATTCATTCACTTCCATGTATTTTTACCTAGTGATCCCTTTTGTTGTCCTAGTACTCCTTAACACTCCTCAACATGCATTGGCACTCTCTTACCATCAACATGCATTGGCACTCAATTATGCAATCCTTAATTTGGAGCCTTAACATTTTATTTTATAAGTTATATTCCAATGATAACAAGCGCAAAATCTGATGATTCCCTTCCAAATTTCATGTATTGTACCAACTAAACTATTTTGGCCCAAGTTAAGATATAATAAGCTACTCAAATTTCCAAATGAAGCTGGAACAGTTCCTATGAGGTAGTTAGCTAAGAGATAAAATACCGGCAGGTTTTTCATTAACCCAATCTCAGGAGGGATTTGTCCTTCAATAAATTATCTGAAAAATGTACTACCAAATAATAAAGATGTTTGCATTCCCAGGTGCCATGTAACCTATGGAGCCTCTTAGTGTGGTTGAAAGCGTGCTGCCGCGAAGATGTGGATCAATTAACTGTGAAATTCCAAAATAATTGATGTGTGCCTATGGTGATCAATTCCACACATGGAGTCTTTTGAGCTAGGCATTTCATTTTCTAAAAAATTGTTTGCGGTGTCACTAAATTGGTGGAATTCTCAAATTCATGACATTGTAAATTATGTAGGAGCTTTTTTGCTTTTATTATAGAGGCTAAGGTTTGCAAGGTGAATATAGGGTTTGTAGGTCCTTAGGGGAAAAGGAGCATCATTTTATAGCTCTTTGATATACTAAAGAGTATGGATTATATGAGTAGTTGATATGGATTATATGAAATTGAATCCACCTTGAGATGGAGGTTGTTATGACTCTTGAAGCGTCATCCTTCTTCTTGTTGATGAATTTTTTTTATTAGTTATCCCTTGGATAAGAATCACAATTTTCGTAAATTCCTATGACTCTTGACTCTTCAACAATGTTCCCATGTAGGTGTGCCCAAATTCCATAATTGTGCCCATTAAAATTTATAAGATATATCCTGAAACTCATAATGTTGACCCACTGATTTGACCCTAGATTTAGTTTGCAATTAGAAACCTAGAACCAATCCACTAAACAAATATGAATTTTTAAGAGCATCTACAACTTGCATAAGACTTGTAGGCAACATGCTACATCTCAAACCATTATCTTTAATACCATGTTGGAGAATCGAGGGATTTTGTATATTAGAAAACTTGTATTCTAAAATAGAGGTGGTGTCTAAATACATTGTTACAACACCTAAGAACAACCAAACATAGTTGAACATACTAAGAAGTGTAAGAAACAAAATTATTTCCATACAAAACACATATAATATGTTGCTTACCATATAATAAATACACCCATAAGACCATCTTTTTTAGCAGCAAGAAGTAACCAACACAATCTATATCTTGCTTAACATAAAATGAATTCTCTACATGCACTAGCTATTTTTGGTTGATTGATCAATTAACTAGATGATCACTGAGTTAGACTGAAGTGCCACTACAGAATTGATCTTCCACTAGTTCCTCCAAAATTTAGAACTAGTTTAACTGAAAGCAACTTGAAATAACTAACCTTGATTGCTACAAATTAGCAATCACACATGCTTAACTAAACTCCAACTCCTCTAACTCGCATTTACTAAGCTAAATTAGTGACAAGATCCATGTCACCTCAGTTAACTACCTCCAAGTCGTCTGTTGATGTGGAAATTCTATTTTTCTCAAATTGACCAAGGAAAATTCAAATTGAGATTTTCTTGCTGCATTTTTCAACAGTACAAATTTTCCTACTCTATATAATGTTTTCCCTCAACCAAGTAATGTAACGGATGTGTTTTTTGTTGTTTTTGATCACTTCCTTTGGATAGGAATTTTGGCACCCTATAAGAAGATTGTTGAAACAAAATTCACTCATAAGCTCTTTTTCAAGCATATTTTGGTTCATTTTGGGTTGCCAAAGACCATATTTCTTGATAGGGATAGTAGGTTCCTCAGTATCTTCTGGTTTAACCTCTAGTCCATGACATACATCAAGCTTGACCAAATCCACTGCCTTCCATCCCTGGATTGATAAATAAAAAGTACCCGATATGATTATTTTAGATGTTCTTTGAGTATACAATTGTGAGGATCCACATATGCATGTTGAAAGCCTTCCATATTTTCAACAGAAATTTGACATAACTCTTCATATTTCTATTACCCACAAGCCCTTTTAGGTGTGCTTGGGTTCCCAAAAAATTGACACAAATTGATGTAGCTATATTCATGGAATAACACATAAATATACCTCCCAAATTTGGAATGAGGTAAGCAACGAAACCAATTTTGAGGAATGTATCTAACAAATTCAATAACCAGTTCATGATATTTTATAGAAAGTTGTGAACTCCAAGTACAATTAGATACACAATCCATTCGGATCCACATAAGTTTCAGGTTGGTGACGCGTTATGGTTAGACTTGCATAAAGAGCAATTGAAAAACTCCTATAAGAAGCTCATACCATTTTGATACGAGCCTTACACCATCACCAAGGATATGGGTGAGAATTCTTTTCAACAGAAATTTGACATAACTCTTCATATTTCTATTACCCACAAGCCCTTTCAGGTGTGCTTGGGTTCCCAAAAAATTGACACAAATTGATTTAGCTATATTCATGGAATAACACATAAATATACCTCCCAAATATGGAATGAGGTAAGCAACGAAACCAATTTTGAGGAATGTATCTAACAAATTCAATAACCAGTTCATGATATTTTATAGAAAGTTGTGAACTCCAAGTACAATTAGATACACAATCCATTCGGATCCACATAAGTTTCAAGTTGGTGAAGCGTTATGGTTAGACTTGCATAAAGAGCAATTGAAAAACTCCTATAAGAAGCTCATACCATTTTGATACGAGCCTTACACCATCACCAAGGATATGGGTGAGAATTCTTTTGAGGATAGTCATAGGATGATTTATATTACTTCAAATGTATAGATGATTTATGCTTAATGGGGTGCATGTCTAGAAAGAGTTCCTTTAAGAGAATGAAAAATATGATATCACGGTTACTTACATAAGTAATTGTGATATCTACCCGAATGACATGAGATAACTACATAAGATATTTTAAAAGTGACATTTTAAAGGTTTTTTTCATATCAAGGTATGTGGATCATTATGTTTTTTTCCAAAGCATTTACATATGACTAAATTTTTTAAATAGTACATCACTCTAATATTATTTCTCTTACATGCTCCTAGGTTATAATTCAAAGCATCATAGGTACTAAAATTCATGAAACTCTTGTTTTTTTTCTCTAAATAACTAAAACTCCCAAGTGTGCTACTCTTAATATTCAAACTTGCACTATTGTCAAGACTACTTCCTCTAATTGTTATTGTTCCTCCATAAGTAAGCTAACTACGAGGTGGACTTGAACCATTATTAACACACTAGTTTAGTGTTACCTATTTGTATTTAAGAAGAATAAGGGGCGGGGTTGGTATAAGGCAAAAATTTCTATTGTTTAGTGCCATGCCCACTACTAGGTTCTCATCCTTTGTTGGCCTTAGGAAATGGTTTCCCATTACTTCATTTGATTCTTTCTCATTCACAATCTCATCCTACATTGCATCCAACTTGCTACTTTGTAATCACATATCTCTCCTAACCTCACTCTAGTTTTTTCATTAGACCTCATTGAGGTGCATTGAATACCACTCTTTATTGAGCTATATTTTATCATAAACCATTTTTTTCACAACCATCTGCTCACCAACTCACCTTTCCCATTGAAATTCTCCAACTCTCTCATCCTCACTTCACTACTCTCTTCCTAGTTAATCTACTTTTGTAAGCCCTCATTGCCTTCTTCATTTTCTCACATCAAGTTCAACCACCACTCATTAGTTATCTCTACTTCCTCAAAACTTATTCAACTTTGTTTTTAGCTTTTGTGTCCTTCATAGCCATTTAGTCCTTTGAACTCTCATCTTTTCCAACCCCATTGTAACCCATTACTTAATGCAAAGTTTTACACCACCATACCATAATAAAAAATTTAGTAGGAAAATACTTTTCCTAATCCTTGTAGAGTTTGTGTTCAATAATCTCTTTCAAAACCCCTTTTCCTTAGATTTTGAGTAAAACTAGTTCATGGGATTTTTGTTTTTCGAATATCAAAATTTTTCATTTCCCTCGTCTATTTCCCTTGCATTGTAGGGTTCGTCCAACGCAATTTCCTTCATGTTGTAGGGTTTTTCCAATGAAGGAGGATGAAGGGCATGTCCATGCTATCCAAACTCTCATTTGATACACTTGGCTGAACTCACGAAATTGGATTCCCAATGCCTCCAATCACGGTGATTTCATTTTACAGAAGGAATTTGTCAGTTGAACTCAATAAATTGGATTCCCACTGCCTCCAATCGTGGTGAATTCATTTTATAGAAGGAATCTGTCACTTCAAAACTCTTCTAGACAAGCACAACGAGGCAATCAAGAGGTTGTATGTTCAAGATTCCATGGAGGAAGACGAAGCCGAAGGCGTGGTGATAATATGTTGAATATTTTGTTGATTCTCCTCTATTCATGAGCGATTCCTACATAAAACAAGCCATCTTGCAGCATGTCTACCATGCCCAGAATTCAAAAGTTGATGTAAGCCAAAATAAATGGGAAATTTTCAACACATTTTAGCGATTTGTAAGAACCATGGGATAACTATCACTAACCAGTGAGTTGATACATATTAGAAAGAATTTATGCACATTTTAAACACTTTCGTGATTACAACCTGAGATGTCATGGGTGTGGGTGTCTCTGCTAATTTTCTGGTCTATAGAGTTGGATGATCTACTAAGAATGGAAGAAGACAAGGAGGCTAAATTGGCGAGAAAAGTATTCATTTCTTAAACCCTGTACTCATAAAATAAAAGGAAATTGGGGTGATAGGGAGGTTTTTCAATCCTTGACTATCTACTACTTAGATAAAATGTAATATCTATTTCTAAATTTGCAGAGATCGAGTTTAAGAACTTTGGGGAATGGCTGCTCATATGCAACATGTTATGAAAACAATATAAATTGGGGTGATTGGGAGCCTTTTCTTGCCCTGTCTGTTAAGATAAAATTTTCACTAGGTATCTGAATTTGAAGAGTTTTTCTTTAACTTCTTTGGCTCATGGATGTTTAGATGAAATATGGTATAAAAACATAATAGAATTGCGGTGATTGGGAGCTTTATGTAGCCTTGTATTTTTAGATAGAATTTGGTGTGCATTTTTAAATTTATGGAATTTGTGTTTAGGAGCTTTGGTCATGGTGTTTAGATGAAATAATTTTTGAAAACAGGATGGAATGGGGGAAATTGGGAACTTTTTTCTAGAACCAATTGTTTAGGTAGAATTTGTAGTGCATCTCTCAGTTTTGAAGTTTCTATTTAATAGCTTTGGGCTATGGCCGTTTAGATAAAATATTTAATGAGAATATACTAGAACTCATGTGATTGGGATATTTTTCTAGCCCTGGCTATTTAGATAAATTTTTAATGTATTTTTCAATTTGTCAAGGATAGTCATAGGATTTACGTAGGATATGGGTGAGAATTCTTTTCAATTTACGTAGTTTGGGATTAAGAGCTTTCGGTCATGGCGGTTTAGATGAAATATGTACAAAAGCAAATAGAATTGGGATGAGGGGGAGTACCTTCTAGTCCTGACTATTTAGATAAACTTCACTATACATTTCTAAATTTGCAGAGATTGACTATGAAAAATTTTGCTCATAGTTGTATAACTTAATTGTGTTATAAAAGCAAAATAAAATTGTGCTGATTGGGAATGTTTTATAGCCTTGATTATTGATAAAATTTGTTTCATATTTTCATAATATGTAGAGACTGGGTTTAAGAGCTCTGGACCATGGCCATTGAGATTATATGTGTTATACCTTTCTATGTGTTCATGGATTTGGTTTAAGAGTGTTCTTGATAACAAAACAACCTTACATGTGCAACAATGGATATAAGATAAGGTTTAATAAGATACCTCCACCTGGAAAAAAAATTGGATATATCGTTCCAGAGTGGATAGATGAAAATCTGAGCATTAAAGACCTCCAAGAATTGTATGGTTGTGAGCTTCCAGACACAATAATAGTACTGCCTTTGTGGCTTGAGAAGGTTGATGCTGTGAAAGAGCAGCTAGCTAATATTCATCCTGAAGTAATTATGTTTATGTCTAAAATTAGAAAGTTGTTTATTCGTGATAATAAACAAGAATCTGCACTGATCAGGGTTAATGCAACCTGTGTTTCATGAGGAACAACATCTATAACTACCAATAATGAACACATTCAATCATTTATTCATCACAATTTAAAAAAAAAATAGAAATCACTTATGGAGATGTTATCACCCAAAAATTTTCAAAACATCATTGTGTCAACTCTACTTTTGATCGTGGTCCCAAAATAGGTTTGAAAGTCATTTTAGGTCTTGGTTAAGGGTAATTTAGAGTTTTTTATAAGTTTAAATTTCACCATTGATTTCAAAAAAAGTCTTTAGAGGTCCATTCCATGATCAAATACTTACATTTTCCATTTAGGGATCATTTCATAAGGTTTCGGGTTAAATTTCTGCAATTAGCCAAGAATCCTCCATTTCGTCTCGCCGCTAGTTCAAAAAAAAGGATTTGCGCTATGAAAGCGCTAATACTTTCCTAGCACAAACTGCCAAAAATACACTATGGGCGCTACGAAAGTGCGGTTTCTTAACCGTCTTGTTAATTAAGCCAAAATCTGTCAGAATCCATTGGGGAATGATAGGATAGGGGTATGGTGAGTCAGTTAGAGATTAGATTTAATGTACTTACTTGTCTTACAGTCATAATTGTCATGATAGGGCATCAGTGAAGCATCATTTAGTTGTGATATGACACCTTAAATTCAAATTCTTGACTAATTTGGTCATTCTTGTTTTCATTTGCTTCCATACAAGTGTCTAAGTTCTGAAGCTATCCAGCTAGGCCTGTGGGTGTTCTATACAAAGGCTATCTTCCATATTCACAAGCGAGGCTATTCCATAATAAAGCGAGCCTGATCATATATTCAAGTGAGGCTATTTTATAGATTCAAGAGAAGCTGATAGGTTTTTCATACGAAACATGGCAGAGGAGAAGAAAGTCCACAGAGCGGGACATTGCTTAAGATATGAGACTGAAAATGTAAAGGCTATAATGGAATTTCAGACAATGATGGAGGCTTTTAGCAAAGCAGTTTGTCTCCGGTTTTGTGAAAAGCTACATGGTTGCCACACTCAGATGGCTACAAAATTTTCCTTACACTTTAGTGGAACAACTACTAAGATTGGGATGTTAAATGTGCCAGCTACTCCTGAGATCATTTCTTCTGTGACAGAAATACCAAGGGGACAAGAGACTTGGTTTAAAGGTTCTAATTTTGATATGGAACCATGCAAGGAATTCATGAAACCTAAGTATGCAGATATGGACCTAAACAATGCAATACCTAGAAGCTGTATCAAAGACACCTATGCCAAGATGTTGTTCAACAATCAAAGATACTTTACGTGTGAAGGCATGTACCATAAATTTATACTTATCATTTCAAGCTACTTCTGCATTTCACATGTAGATTTTCCCTTCTACTTGCATAGGAGCCTTGCCAAAATGTATGATAAAATATAAGCCAAGTCTGATGGTTGTCAAACATCTATGTTTCACCATGGTTTGATAAATTTATTGGTGTTAAATGAGCTTCAGAAAATAAGCAAGGATTGGTCTTCTTTTTTGTTTATGAATGGTTTTGAATTGGAGAACCTAACCCCAGCTAGAAACCCTAAACCTAAAGGAACTCCTTCAACACCAGTAGCAGAGTCTAGTCAGCCTGTGGTTGCAAAAGAAAAGAGGTTTTTAAAGTTGAAACCAAGGAAATAGGTTGAATATAGGATAGAGAAGACACAAGTTCTTGTTGCAGCAACTCCATCACCTGCAAAACAGAGGTCAAAAAGTGTCAAAGAGGAAAAAAAAAACAATTTCCAACAAGAAATAAATCAAGAGAGTGACAAGAAGCCAAGCAGTGGCATCAAAAGGAAAAACAGTTGTTTCAGGTAAAACTGAAAACCCATTGATAAAAGGAAATTTAGATGACATCCTTCATGCAATTGATAAAGAGGAATCACCCATTGTGCAAGATTATTTCATTGGAGTAGATGAACACAAACAGAAAAGGATTAAGTCAGCAAAGAAACTTGAATTTGAAGGTGAAAATGTAGCCTTTATCTTTCAAGCAAGGAAGCCTTTAACTAGGAATCCTAAGAAGCTCAAGGGAGGAAGAAAGGAGTTCAAAGAAACTATTGAAACAACCATAGTCCTTGAAGAGGTAGTTGATCTCTCATTACCAATAGTGGAACATGCAGCCAGCAAGACAATGAAGGGAAAATGACACATGACAGAGTATCAACATCTTGAGGAGAGGTTGAAGCTAGCAAACCAAGAGATTGAAATGATGAAAAAGAGGGCCAAAAAGCACAACATTGAAAAAATAGAGTTTAAAAGAGTGAAGGCACTTTGGGAAGGTCAAACTGGTTCTAGGTCTGAGATTCTAAGCAGTACAAAACAATTTTTTACATGGACAGTTCTAGCCATCAAAGAAGCAAAATTTGTTAGAGTGATCAATACTCACTTAAGAGCCAATAATAGAAGACTAAGAAACCAAGTGGAGGATTTGGATCTACAGCTGAAACTGACTCAGGATGAGCTAAAAAAAAAAGGTGCAAAATGACAAATTATTAAAAAAGTCAAAGGCTAAATCAAAAGGAAAATGAAGAATAAATCTCATGAAAATTGTGTTTTTAGTTCATATGGCTATTTGTTTTGATGAAACTAGTGGTATTATGGAGTTTTGGCACATTTTTGTTTCAAATTTTGAAGAAATATGATCAAAACTGGTCACTCAGCAGTTTCGTAGTGCAAACAGTGCAAAAAGGGTAAAATGCGCTATGAAACTGATGTAGCAGCTGTTTTCACCCTTTCTTATAAATTTTTGGAAGGAAAATGTATGTATTTTGACCTGAAATTGTTAGGGAAGCTATGTCAAGTGAATATGAAGATAACCCTGGAAGAAATAAATCAAAATTTTGAAGGAAAATGAGTTAAAAGACTGTGCTACGAAAAGTGCTACAAAACCGTGTTGTTTTCGTAGTGCAAGTCTATTTGTGTTATTTTGAACAGTTTGATGGTGATTTTGTACAGCTGGCACTTAAGGATAATTTTGGGCATATTTTATTTCAGTTCCTGACAACAAATAACCTTGAAGTCATGGGTTCATAGTGGCGAGAGTGTCTCAAGAACACAAAGAATCCTAAGCCTAAAAAAAAGGGGACAGTTTCCTAGTTTGTAGGAGATCAGAATTAAGGTCATAAAGTGTTGGAGCTTATCATTTGGATTCAACCTTATGGGAATACAGTTTGAAAATGATGTAATCTAGTTTAGATAAGGTTTTTGTGAGTAGATTTAAGGAGTTTGAGTCCTATTTGTAATAGGAATGTTCATTAGGTTTATAGTTGTCATTTTGTAATAAATACCATGTTATATGGTTAGGAAAGGTGTCAAACAGTAGGAATTCGATGTATCTAGTTGGGGATAAGGTTATCCTATATTGTAAATGATCTATAAAAGATCAATAAGTCCAATATGCATGGGTTGGACATTTTTAGCAAAAAGACTGTGTTTTTTGTAAGTGACTGGTTTTCATCCTAATACAAATATTTTTACTTAGCCAACTCAAGATTGATAAAGAGTTTTAGTGTGTTTTTGTTATAATGGCATAATTTTACTATCCTATTATAGTGGTGTTTAATTATGTTACTCATAATTCATCATTGATGCTCTGACTTCCTTCATAAAAAAACTGACTGTGTGTTTTACAGTTTCACATGTGTATCTCTGGACTAGAACTCTGATATGCCTTGACTTCCATGATGAGTAGATTGTTTTGTTTTACTGAAGCTATTATGACTCCATAAGCCCAATGTGCTCTTGCTAATGTGATTTACAACCAATTTCTATCATTTATCTGCTTATTACCCTACATAGAGTTAGCCATCTATATTTCTATCAAAATTTGAGAGAGCCCTCTCAGGTTCAGGAGGTTAAGCCTAAATCAAAATATTGGTTTGAAATACTTACATGAGATTAAATTGATTGGAAGCCTATTAGGTCTGATTTTTTGATAACATTTTGGTGCGTCTACCAGGAGTCTGAAGATTATACTTTCCCGAGATTTGGAAGTTGAACTTCTGAAGGTAGCAAGAGCTCAGAAATATTTTCGAGGCTGCATCTACCTTGATGACTCCATTTAAAGCTTATATGATTAAAGGTGGCTTTGAGAAGGAGATACATGAGGAGTAATCCTAACCTAGATCCACCTACCATCATAGACAATCCAAACACCATTTCCATAGGTAGTAAAGGAATTTCTGAAATATCAGATACTCCATCACATTTGAAATCCTTGTCCTCTGAAATTTTAAGAAGTCCTGAAGATAAAAGAATTGATGATAAAATTTAGGAAGTTTTGTTTAGATCAGAAAGTGAAAAGGAAATAATTGAAATTAACTTAGACTTCCATAAAAGAGGAATTGACACCTCAGCTCTAGTAACAAAGGAAGACAAAGAAGAGTTTTGGGAAGTTGTTACTTCTGAGTTGTTGTTGGAAAAAGAGTCTTAGTTAAATTCAAAGAGCTTGACCCTTTTGAAGTATTGATGAACATTAAAGCTGGTTTACCCCTTCCAAATTGGAGTTCAATTATCAGTGAACCACAGAGACCAAATAGTCCTCCTCAGAGAAGTTTTTAATCCTCTTTTTCTGCCATCCCTAAAGCTACTACAGTCCCTCTGACCATGGCTAGAAATCCACCTGCTGCACCTGCTAGATATGCCCCTCTTGTTCTTCCAGCTGTCTTACGTGACCTCCCTAGAAAATATGCTGCTAGAATCAAAACTTGGGGAAGTGATGAAGAAATTATAGTAGAAGACTATGTGGATCAATTTAATGATTTTATAGATAGGGAGGAGGTTGATGATGAATATGTTAAGTTGAGTATAGTACCTTGAAAAGAGTTTTTTATGAATCTGTTCAAAACTTTTCAAAAAGGTTTAATAAGGTATTAGACTTCATTCCTGCTCATTTGAAACCACCACTAGCCTTAGATCAAATGAGGTATGCTGAAGCTTTTGAATATGAGTTTTCCATACTACTGAGAGAAATGGAATCTCCTACACTTTATAAAATGAAAAGTGATGCAGTGAAGGTGGAGGTTATCTTGATAGCAGCCAAAAAGTCAAAAATGGGCAAAACTAAGTTGAAAGAAGAAGAGAAGCCTTCCTCCTCTACCTCTCAGGATAAGCTGGATTCAATGATGAAGACAATGGAAAATTTGATGGATAGATTAGCCCTTGGGAATACCTCTGCTCCTCCTGCACAACATGATTCAGAAACCCTCAGTTCAAGAGACATTAGAATTAGCAAAGGCCAAGGGAAAACATAAATCAACAGCCTGATCCTCCAGTGAGACCTCATTTTTAGCAGAATTTGATTGACGAAGAAGATGATCCTGAAGTTCCTGAGGAGTATATTCACTGTTTTTATGAGGAAATGTCAGGAATTTTCTTGACTAAAGAAGAGCATGATCAATCAAATCAAAACAATCAGGATGAGGAAACATCAGACTATCTAAAAGGGCATAAATGTGCTATTTTCAAGATGTAGAAACAATATAATCTCAGAAATAGGAATCTGCCTATCACTGCAAAAAAAACATAGCCTAAGAAAGATACACGTAAGGTTGTTGATGGCAAGAAGGATGCTCCTAAGGTCGCTGAAGGTAAGAAAGATACACCAGTTGTTCCTCCTATCAAAGAAGCTGAAAAATATGTTTCTGTTTTCAATCTTGAGAATGAAATTTCTAAGATAAAAATATCAGTCCCTTTTGGTGAGATTCTCAAGGTAGATGAATATAGAAGCAATATTGTTAAAATGTTAAATTTACAACCAGGAGCTGTTGATATCTTGAATGTATTAGAAGATCATCCAACCATATATTTGGGTCCAAGACTAGAATATGAACAGAATGAGGAGGTTCGTCCTTTTTATGTGAGCCTTAGCATTGACAACATGACATTGCATAATGCTATGTTGGATTCAGGGGCTTCTCACAATCTTATGCCCAAAGTAATCATGGAAATAATGGGGTTAGAAATAACTAGGCCATATAAAGACTTGTTTTCTTTCGATTGAAAAAAATTTCAATGCATTGGATTAATCAAGGATGTTGTCGTTGGTCTAACACAAGTTCCTACTAACACTGTAGTCATGGATATCATAGTAGCAGACATTCCACCAAATTTTGGTATGCTTTTTTCAAGGTCATGGAAAGCAAAAATTAAAGGTACAATGCAGATGGATCTTACTTATGCTACCATTCCTATTTTTGGTGAGCAAAGAAGATTATATCGAGAGACAAGGATGGCCTACATGGTGAGTAGTAAAGAAAAACCCAAAAATTTTCCAATTTATGCTCTTGATACTGAACTTGGTTCTGCTATTATTTTCAATGAGTTGACTAATGAAGCAGAAGAGGAGAAGAAAGCAGGAAATCAGAGTTTTGAAATTCTGCAGTTTGAAAATTAGCAAACAGAAGATCAGCAAGTCAACGATAAGGAGGTGGAAGGTTGGTGGTCATTGCATTTTGATGGATTAGTAGGCAGAGAAGGAGCAAGAGCATGGATTTAAATTAAAAATCCAAGTGATGAGAGTAATTTCCTTTCCTATTAACTGAACTTTGATTGCACGAACAACATGGCTGAGTAAGAATCCTTGATTTTGGGTCTAGAATTTTTGAAAAGAATGAATGCTGAAAACTTTTTTGTTTTTGGAGACTCATAATTAGTCATTAAACATGTTGAAGGTTTTTATCAAACAAAATATACAAGGATGAGAGCATATAGGAACTTGGTCTTGGACATGTTAGAAAACTTTCAAGCCTATACATTCATGGTCAAAACTAGTAAACAAAACTCCATTGCTGATTCCCTTGCTGTCTTTGCTAGTATTTTCATTATTCCTATGCATTCCATAGAAAAATATGAAGTTGAGATTCACAATAGACCAGCTATCCCTGATAATATTACTCATTGGCAAGTTTTTTAGGATGATCAACAAGTGAAAAAATTTATTGAGCTGAAAGAAGAGTTTGAAAATGTACAAGTAGATTAGAAAAATATGTTGGCTGAATCTAAAGGGAATTCTGAAGTTTTGCAATTAAAGAACAATTCCATACCAAAGGGAATTATACCTCTAGAAAATGTGTTTGATCAAAATGATGTTTTTAAATCCCCTAAGTTACAAGCTGATGATGAAGAAGTTGAGAGCTGTAACCTTGGTACAATAGCTATGCCCAAAATGATTAAAATTTCAAAGTTTCTTTTAGTTGATATGAAGTTTAAGTATGTTGAAATTCATAGATTTCTTTGCTTGGAACTATGCTAATTTGAAAGAATATGATCCCACCATTATTTAGCATACAATTCCCATAAAAGAAAATGAAAATCCCTTCAAGCAGAAGTTGAGGAGGATCAATCCACTTCTCATGCCATTGATTGAGAAGGAGGTCAAAAAGCTCTTTGATGCTAAAATCATTGTCCCAATTAGATTTTCAATTTGGCTTGAAAATTTGGTTCTAGTTAGGAAAAAGAGTGGAGAAATCAGAATATGTATTGACTTCAGAAATTTGAATAAATCCTCCCTAAAGGACACTTCTCCCCTCCCGAAGATGGACCAAATTTTTCAAACTATTTTTGGTTCTCAAAGAATGTCTATGCTTGATGTGGGGCACTTTCATGTACGCTAAGATGCCATTTGGTCTCATGAATGCAGGAGCTACCTTTTAGAGGGCAATGGACATTGCATTTTCTGAAGAGAAGGACAAGATGGTGGCTTTTTATCTTGATGACATAACAGTCTTCTCAAGGAGGAAAGAAGGTCACTTGAAACATCTGGAAAGAATTTTGCTGAAGTGTAGAAGGTTTGGCATCTCTCTAAATCCCACCAAAAGTGTTTTTGCTTTAACTTCAGGTAAATTACTTGAACATATAATTTCTAAATATGTGATTAAGATTGATCCAAACAGGGTCAATGCAATTCAAAAGGTTTATTTTCCAAGAAGTAGGAAGGAGATTCAATATTTCCTTGGAAAGGTAAATTTTTTAAGGCGATTTATTCCAAATTTTGCTGAGATTGTGAAGGACATAACAAGGATGCTGAAGAAGTGAGTTGATATTAAGTGGACAGCAAAAGCAAGACACTCATTTGTGGAAATCAAAAGGGCACTCACACAAGCACTGATATTGATTAGTCCATATTTCTCAAAGGAATTTTTGGTTTTTACTTTTGCATCATAGAATACTGTCGCTGGAGTTCTGCTACAAAAGGGATAGAAAAGTATTGAGCAGCCAATTTATTTATTTAGTAGAACATTAGCCAATTATGAGATGAAGTATAATATCTTAGAGAAGCAGGCTTATGCCATGGTGAAGGCTATCAAAGATTTCAGAATTTATATTCTGCATTCTCATATTGTGGCATTTGTTCCTAATATCGTTTTGAAAGACATCCTCACTCAAGCCGACCATGATGGTAAGAGGGGGAAATGGATTTCGAAATTTCTAGAGTATGATATATAGATTAAGCCAACAAAATTTGTCAAAGGGCAAGGCTTAGAAAATCTGATGGCGCAATCAAACTTTGACTGTCTTGACATAAATTTGATTGCAGAAATGTGAGAAATTTTACATGATGAAGAGGAACTAGTTCCTATTGAAGAAAAATACATCACTTCAGATTGTTACAAGGAGGTTTTTTTTGTCTTAAAACATAATAAAGTACCTGCTGATCTAACAAAATCCAAAGCAAGGTTTGTTAAGCTGAAATCATTGAGATATTTTATTTTTGACAGAAATCTGTTTTGGAAGGATACTGGCAGAATTTTGCTGAATTGCTTGCTAGAAGAGGAGGCTGATAAAGTAATTGAAGAGTTACACAAAGGAGATTGTGGAAATCACCATTATTGGAAGGCGACAGTGAACACGATTCTAAGAGCAGGGTATTATTGGCCTACAATGTTTAAGGATTTCTACAAGAGGGTTGCTACCTGCCTTGAATGCCAAATTTGTGAGGGTAAGAAGAAGCTTGTACCTTTACCTTTGATGCCTATCTATGTAGAAGAGCCATTAAATTAGTGGGGGATAGATTTTATTGGGTAAATTCATCCATCATCATCAGGACAACATCGCTAGATTCTTACAACGACTGATTATTTCACCAAATGGATTGAAGCAATCCCAACTAGGAAAGCAAATGATTCTGTGATTATTTCTTTCTTAGGAAATAATATCTTGTCTAGGTTTTGTTGCCCCATGAAGATCATAACTGATAATGCACAGGAATTTAAGTCTAATAATTTGATCAGTTTCTGTCATCAATATCATATTACTCTTGGGCATTCTACTGCATACTATACGCAAGGGAATGGTCTTGCTGAGTCTTCCAACAAGAACCTTGTGAGGATCATTAAAAAGGTGTTGCAGGAGAATAAGAAGGCTTGGCATTTGAAGCTGAAATATGCCTTATGGGTTGATAGAATATGCACAAAGAGGTCAACTGGAACTTCACCATATGAATTGGTATATGGCGCTGAGGCTATTTTTCCTACATCACTAGGGGTACCTATCATGAAGTTGATTCAAGGGCTAGAAGAGGAACCAAATGCAGTCCAGAGGAAAGCTAATTAGTTGATAGCTTTGCAAGAGAAGAGGAATGAGGTTTATAACAACAATCAACAATCTCAAAACATAATCAAGAGGACATTTGATAAAAAGATCAAGGAAGAAAGTTTTCAAATTCAAGATGAAGTGCTAAAATGGGAGGCCAAAATTGAAGAGAAAGGAAAACATGGTAAGTTTGAGAACTCATGGAAAGGTCCTTTCAAGATAGCAGCTTTTCATGGAAACAATACTTACATATTGTAGGAGATGGATGGAAAATCATATGCTGGAGGACCTGTCAATGGTAGGCTTTTGAAGCATTATTCTTCCTAAAATCTGATGATTGTTCATGTCATTGTACATATTTCATTTTATGATTTTTTTTGCTAATAATGATAAGCTGAACCAGCAAGCTTGAGCCCGAGGTGAAGGATATTAGAGCTCAAGGAGGAAGCTTGGCAATTTCAAAATTTTTTCTGTTTTGGTCAAGAAAATGGATAGCAGCACTAGAACTATTGGTTCCTAGTGTGCCACAGGGGCACACTATCCCAAGTGGAGCCACTTTTATCACCCAAAAATTTTCAAAACATCATTGTGTCAACTCGGTTTTTGATCATGGTATCAAAATGGGTTTGAAAGTTATTTTAGGTTTTGGTTAAGGGTAAGTTAGAGCTTTTTATAAGTTTAAAGGTCACCATTGATTTCAAAAAAAGTCTTTAGAGGTCCATTCTATGATCAAATACTTACATTTTCCATTTAGGGATCATTTCATAAGGTTTCAGGTTAAATTTATGCAATTATTCAAGAATCCTCCATTTCGTATCGCCGCTAGTTCAAAAAAGAGGATTTGCGCTACAAAAGCACTGATACTTTCCTAGCGCAAACTACCAAAAATACACTATGGGCGCTACGAAAGCACAGTTTCTTAACCGTCTTGTCAATTAAGCCAAAATCTGTCAGAATCCATTGGGGAATGATAGGATAGGGGTATGGTGAGTCAGTTACAGATTAGATTCAATTTACGTACTTGTCTCACAGTCATAATTGTCATGATAAGGCATCAGTGAAGCATCATTTAGTTATGAGATGACACCTTAAATTCAAATTCTTGCTTAATTTGGCCATTATCGTTTTCATTTGCTTCCATACAAGTGTCTAAGTTCTGAAGCTATCAAGCTAAGCCTGTGGGTGTTCTATACAAAGGCTATCTTCCATATTCACAAGCGAGGTTGTTCCATAATCAAGCGAGCCTAATCATATCTTCAAGCGAGGCTGTTTTATAGATTCAAGAGAAGCTGACAGGCTTTTCCTAAGAAACATGGGAGAGGAGAAGAAATTCCACAGAGGGGGACATTGCTTAGGATATGAGTCTGAAAATGTGAAGGCTATAATTGAAGATCAAACAGTGATGGAGGCTTTTAGCAAAGCAGGTTGTCTCCGGTTTTGTGAAAAGCTACAGGGTTTCCACACTCAGGTGTCTAAAGAATTTTCCTTACACTTCAATGGAACAACTACTAATATTGGGATGTTAAATGTGCCAGTTACTCCTGAGATCATTGCTTCTGTGACAAAAATACCAAGGGGGCAAGAGACTTGGTTTAAAGGTTTTAATTTTGATATGGAACCATGCAATGAATTCATGAAACCTAAGTATGCAGATATGGACCTGAACAATGCAATACCTAGAATTTGTATCAAAGACACCTATGCCAAGCTGCTATTCAACATTCAAAGTTACCTTACATGTGAAGGTAGGTACCATAAATTTTATACTTATCATTTCAATCTACTTCTGCATTTCACAGGTATGATATCACTAGATTTTTCCTTCTGCTTGCATAGGAGCCTTGCCAAAATGTCTGATAAAGTATAAGCCAAGTCTGATGGTTTTGAAACATCTTTGTTTCACCATGGTTTGATAAAGTTATTGGTGTTAAATGAGCTTCAGAAAATAAGTAGGGATTGGTCTTATTTTTTTTTTATGAATGGCTTTGAATTGGAGAACCTAACCCCTAAACCTAAAGGAACTCCTTCAACACCAGTAGCAGAGTCTAGTCAGCCTGTGGTTGCAAAAGAAAAGAGGTTTGTGAAGTTGAAATCAAGGAAACATGTTGAATATAGGATAGAGAAGACACAATTTCTTTTTACAGCAACTCCATCACCTACAAAACAGAGGTCAAAAAGTGTCAAAGAGGCAAAACGAAAACAGGTTGCCAGCAAACAAGAAATAAAGAGAGTGACAAGAAGCCAAGTAGTGGCATCAAAGGAAAAAACAATTGTTTCAGGTACAGAGGACAACCCAGTGATAAAAGGAAATTTAGAAGACATCCTTCATGTAATTGATATATTGGAATCACCCATTGTGCAAGCTGATTTCATTGGAGTAGATGAACACAAATAGAAAAGGATTAAGTCAACAAAGAAACATGAATTTGAAGGTGAAAATGCAGTCTTTATATTTCAAGAAAGGAAGCCTTTAACTAGGCATGCTAAGAAGCTCAAGGAAGGTAGAAAGGAGGTCCAGGAAACTGTTGAAATAACCATAGTCCCTGAAGAGGTAGTTGATCTCTCATCACCAAGAGTGGAACATGAAGCCAGCAAGACAATGAATGGAAAAGGACACATGACAGAGTGTGAAAATATTGAGGAGAGATTGAAGCTAGAAAAACAAGAGTTTTCAATGATGAAAAAGAGGGACAGAAAGCACAATATTGAAAAAACAGAGTTTAAAAGAGTGAAGGCACTTTGGGAAGGTCTAGGTCTGAGATTCCAAGTAGTACAAAACAATTTTTTACATGGATAGTTCCAGCCATCAAAGAAGCAAAATTTGTCAGAGGGATCAATACTCACTTAAGAGCCAGTAATAGACGACTAATAAACCAAGTGGAGGATTTGGAGCTATAGCTGAAACTGACTTAGGATGAACTAAAAAAAAAAGGTGCAGAATGACAAATTATTAAAAAAGTCAAAGGCTAAATCAAAAGGAAAATGAAGAATAAATCTCATGAAAATTGTGTTTTTAGTTCACATGGTTGTTTTTTTTTATGAAACCAGTGGTATTCTGGAGTTTTGGCACATTTTTGTTTCAAATTTTGAAAAAATCTAGTAAAACATGGTCACTCAACAGTTTTGTAGCACAAACAGTGCAGAAAGGGTGAAATGCGCTACGAAACTGCTGTAGCATCTTTTTCCACCCTTTCTTATAAATTTTTGGAAGGAAAATGTAAGTATTTTGACCTAAAATTGCTAGGGAGGCTATGTCAAGTGAATATGAAGATAGCCCTGGAGGAAAGAAACCAAAATTTTGAAGGAAAATGAGTTAAAAGATAGCACTATGAAAGCGCTACGAAACTGTGTTGTTTTTGTAGTGCAAGTCTGTTTCTGCTATTTTGGACATTTTGATGGTGATTTTGTACAGCTGACACTTAAGGATGATTTTGGGCATATTTTATATCATTTCCTGACAACAAATAACCTCGAAGTCATGGATTCATAGTGGTCAGAGTGTCTGAAGAACACAAATAATCCTAAGCCTAAAAAACACAGGACAATTTCCTAGTTTGCAGGAGATCAGCATTAAGGTCAAAAAGTGTTGGAGCTTATCATCTGGATTCGACCTTATGGGAGTATAGTTGGAAAATTATGTAATCTAGTTTATATAAGGTTGTTATGAGTAGAGTTAAGGAGTTTGAGTCCTATTTGTAATAGGACTATTCATTAGGTTTGCAGTTGTCATTTTGTAATAAATACCATGTTATATGGTTGGGAAAGGTGTAAAACATTAGGAATTCGATGTATCTATTTGGGGATAATGTTATCCTATATTTTAAATGATCTATAAAAGATCAAGAAGTCGAATATGCATGGGTTGGACATTTTTAGCAAAAAGACTGTGTTTATTGTAAGTGACTGGTTTTCAACTTAATACAGATTTTTCTACTTAGGAAACTCAAGATTCATAAATATTTTTAGTGTGTTTTTGTTCTAATGGCATCATTTTACTATCCTATTGCAGTGGTGTTTGATTATGTTACTCAAAATTCATCATTGATGCTATGACTTCCTTCATAAACAAAATGACTGGTTGTTTTACAGTTTCACATGTGTATCTCTGGACTAGAAGTTTGATATGCCTTGACTTCCATGTTGAGTATATTGTTTTTTTTTACTGAAGCTATTATGACTCCATAAGCCCAATTTTCACTTTCTATTGTGATTTACAACCAATTTCTATCATTTATCTGCATATTACCCCACGTAGAGTTAGCCATCTATATTTATATCAAAAATCATTAACCCTTTGAGAGAGCCCTCTCAAGTTGAGGAGGCTAAACCTCAATTAAAATATTGGTTTGAAATAGTTACATGAGATTGATTTGATTGGAAGCCTATCAGGTCTGATTTTGTGATAACAAGAGATATTCACTTCAACTTGTCACGGAATTGAAACTCTAAAAATGAGTCCTTGGGATGGAGAAAATTTCATAAGGAGCAAGGACATATTTATTCCTCCCCGTCGCATATTTGAGTGAAAACAATTGACAATAAATAAGCTTGAAGAATTTTGATTGCTAAACAATTTTCAATGGAAATATTTACTATTTTCCCACATTTTCAAGGCTTGATATATCATGTGAGGTGCCCCATTCTATTGGCATGGGATTGAGAGGGCCTTGATAAATAAAGAAATTGATTAAATAATCAATCAAATATTTATGATAGCATGGTAAAAAAAATTACTACAAGTTATAATCCCTTTTATATTCTTCTATGAAGCTGAAATGTCATTTTTGATGGATTGAAATATTGTCATGGATATAGGCACATAAAGAAATTTGTAGCAGACAAATTACTGGATGGTTAGTGAAGAAAACACATTGCACTAATAGCATCAAAAAATCCCTTGTGGATCTTTAAGAATGTTAGGGTCGGACATATTTCATGGCTAGGCCTGCATTCAAAGTTGGATTTGTTCAAGTTCTTGACTATTATCTTTGCCAGGAGTTCCATTTTAGCAAATAAAAAAAAATTAATTCCATGAATACTATTCACAGGTCAATCTCAAAATCAATACCCCAAGAGAACACATCACAACTCAGGCCCAACAAACAATCCCAGGCAATAGCTTATAGCTCCCTACAGCCAGTGGCTTCTGCTCTGATGTTTTTCTACTATCAATTGCTAGCCTGTCCTGCTGACTTCAATCCCAAGAAGTTAATCTATACCAACAATGGGTTGAAATCTCCATTTAAGATTATATAGTCAGGTCTAACATTAAGCTATAGCTGTTTCTATAAAGACATGCCTAAAATTCAACTATTTGTGTTGTAAGGAGTTTGCAAACAACAAAGAATATTTCCATGCCCATGTTTTTTAGACATTTAGCAAGCAAATATAAGGGCTAAAATGTAAATCCATGTTTCTTAGCTATGTATGTTTAGCTACGTGTGGTCTCATTATGGCCTGGTTGGTCCAAGCCAGTTTGACTCTGATTCAGAATCCTTGGTGGTAATGCTGAGTACACAAAAATTACAACCTCAACAACAAATCAGGTAGTAACTTAAAAGGGAGTAATAATTTATCCATCATATTAATATACAGAGTTCAACCCTTTAAACCTCAATCAGTTTCATGCCACAATGACTTATAAAAAATGAAATAGCATCTCTACACCAAATTTGTCTATATCAGGAGAACTTTCCAAAATAGTTTAGCTATTTGCAAGAACCATAGGATAACAATCATCAACCACTGAATTGAAGCAGAGTAGAAATAATTGATGCACATTTTAAACCCTAGTGCGAATCTGAGACACATTCCTTTCTTGAAAAATTCCTTTTTTTTTACAAACGGAATATTATGATTTATAATCTTGAAACTTCCTTTGTACTAGTTGGCTTGGTTGTATTATTCCATTATTAGTCCCTGGAGCTCATCCTATTCCATTACCTCTTAGCATCTAAGCAGGACTTGAATAGGATTATTGTAGATGACATTTATAGATAGAGTATGTTACTTCTCCTCCGGTGGGCCTTAGAAGTTATATGCTTTTCCAAGAAATAATATTTTCTTCCAATCGTCAGTAGTATCTCTATGAGCATCAATATTTTCAATCAATGTGTTCCTGGATCAAACCAATCAGCTACAGGTACTACAATATCAGAACTCTTCAAAATCTTGTTATAGGATATTTCCCTATATTGGTCAACTTTTATTCTTGATCACAAGCTTCTTTGGTGTTTCTTTCAAACTTCAAGTAGTATAGTATCCATTAAGATCTAACTTCTCCCTCTTTCTTGGCTGAGGTAAGTGAACTTCCTTTTTTGTTTTCATTTAATCGGCTTATTTTTTCCTCCTTAATCTTCATGATTTTCCATGTTCTTCAAATTCTTCCAATTTCTAGTCAAGCTTAGATAGATCTTGTCTTGACTTGCAAGCTCTGTTAGAAGACTATGAAAGAACAAAAACAGGCAAACTATAAAGATAATAGTAATAGTTGTAATCAAGGAGATGTAAAATGCTTATCTTTTAAAGAAGGGTTAGCTCCATATTAATCTTGGACCAGTTCACCAACCTAGTTCTTACATTAGCATGGTGTCATTATTAACGAGAGTTAGATCTACTTTTTACAATGGAAATGATTAGATAGGGTTTTGTTCCTAGGGTTGAACTTAGTCCAAACTAGTGAGTTAGCTGTAAAGCCCTAGAGTCTTTATTGAGAATCCCTCTATATATGAGATTTTAATTCCTTGATCATAAATAAATTAGCAAAGAAAGACTTCAAATGTTATCATAACAGTGATTTCTAAAATATATCTAAACAAAACCTTATTACTATCTTTCAAGAGATCATTATCTTAGCATTACTACTATTGAAATTGAGCATAGTTTACATGTACCTATTTTAACTTCCCCTATTCTCCATTATTGCCTTCGAGTATGGTACTACTATATTGTAAGTTGTAACTTCTTAGGGTTGCTTACGCTAAATTCAAACTTCTCTGTCCATACAGTTCTGCAACTTGGTCTTCACATTGATCTCACTAATTGGTCCTTCAAGCTCGGCTATAAGCCGCAGATATATCTTTGAGCTACTTTCAGTGTCCTTTATATTTCAATATCAAATAGATCAGCTTCAAGAATTGAATTTGTCTTTCTTTTGTGTATGATAAGGGTGTTATTTTCACAAAATTGTGTCACGAATTCCCTATACCCTCACAGTCCTTATCAAGAGATATAATGCTGCTACATATTCTAGTGTCACAGAGATGGGCCTTATATCATCATAATAAATTATATCATGAAGTAGCATCCCTCAAGTTTTCGCACAGGATGCCACTAAACTCTGATTCTTGATGATTCAAAATTTTTTGTATGTCTTTGTATAGTTCAGATCACAAATATACATGTTCTACTTGTCATAGAGATGCTCATACTTTTCACAAATGTCAATTCTGTCATTAAGTGTAGCTTTAGACTTGGAATTGATCAGAATCTTGGCTTTTATTCACAGTCATGATTTTGGTCCCTTCTATAGACTATGTACCTTATTATTTTTTCCCTATAGGATAGAGTAGATCACATAATTTTGATTCATTTTTCATAAAGGTATAGAGATGCTTAGTCCTTTATGTCACATATAAGACTTGTTTTGCATTTCTTTAAGTTCATCATTTGTACATTTAAATGCCTCAGAGACGATCCACATGGTTTTGGTTTCTTTTAACTTCAGATCACAATACACTTCTATCCTTCGTCTCACAGTGCCACATATTTTCATTGATTATGAAGATGATGGTATTTTTAGATGTCAAATATGGATAGTATCCCAAATGAGTCGTGTTGCTTTATATAGTGTTAGATAGATCTTGTATCGTTACATATTGGTGTCATCATTGATGCCTTGAATATTCAAATATTTGTTGCTATAGTACGCTTCATATACCTCATAGAAGTGTCACAAAACCTTTTTGTATTGATCAAAGAACAATACCTCAGATATTCGTTTTTTCCCAAACAAACTTGCTTCAATCATTATGGAAATTTTGGACTTGTTCATACTCTCATACTAGCCTTTGAAATCTGCAGTAATATATGTCAACTACAGTGTTTTGGTTACTCAAACTATACAAATATCATCAATACACTTGGTCTTTTTGATTCAGAAAGGAGCGCACAATCATGCTCAGATTGCCAATGAAAGTATTGTCACAATAGGTTGTCTTATTTTAAAATATTTCATATAAGCCATTTTATTTTTCTTTGAGTACTCTGCAGATTATAAATATAATGATGTGTGTGCTTATCATAGGAGAATGTGCCTCTGAAATTCACATTAGTACAGGAAAATTACTTCATAAATCAACATAGAGACTCAAATATGTGTACCTATGCCAAACATTTTGTTGAAAATAGATATATGAATTTCATCCTTGATTTATAGAGATAATGCCATAGAGTCTTTGCATGTATTATAGGTCTCTTTTTCTAGCCCTTAATTATTTCAGTCCTTCCTTTATTGATGAGCTTGGTAAACAGGAATATTGATGTCTTTCCTCAACTTGAATCACAGAGGTACTGTGCCTCTTTCAATTCGTATTTTAAGGAAAGGATGTCACAAAATTTGTATGATACTTTTCATAAGGTGCCATAGGGATAAGAAAATAAGCCAACAAACTGTTATCTTCAATCTTCCTTTCCTTCAACCTAGCTCTGATACCATGTTGAGAAATCAAGATGCTTGTAGATTAGGGTAGATTTCTCTTAACTTGATAATTAATTGTGAATGTTTGTTGGCTTCTTGTTACTTATCTTATCTTCTTCATCAAGGAATTACCAAAATTACAAAACATGAAGATCACAAAGAGACAAGGAACACAAAAAATTAGGCTCCAAGCCAGGAAAAAACCCCACAAGGGGGGAAACCCAAGAAAATCCTCTTCTTAGAGAATCAGATCAAAGTGAGATATCCAAGACCCAAGACCAAGACCGGGCTACCACAAAGACCTAATTCAACCCTCCTCCCATCCATTTCCAACAAATCATGGTCAACAAAAGTCAAAACTAGTCAAATATTAGAAATCTGGTCATCTCCTGAAATTTTGGGCCTGCAATACCACATAAATTAACTCAAAAAATTCCCATACCTGAATAGAAACTATGGCAGAAAAAATAAATTTCTCTCCTTTGAATTTCGCTGAAATTGTCCTTGCACAAAAATCGAAGTGATGGATGGATGATAAAATGAGATTGAACTATTTGGTATTTATACATGTTATGGAGGTCGAATGGTTGCCTCTTTAGGCCATCTTGTCCAGGAGGGATGACTTGGTATTTGTGGTGACATTTTTGACTCTTTGACTTGAAAAAAAAATAAAAATCTTTTTCTTTTACAAGTCCAAATGGGACCTTGACTCAATTACATTTCGTTGACTCATGATAAATTTTCTCTTGACTCAATTGACCCTAAAAGCATGAGGAACATGCTTTGAATATAAATAAAATAATAATAACAATGAATATAATAAAATTATAAATACATAAATAATACATTTGAATTACATTATGAAGACCGATGCTAGTTACATTTTCAATAGGGTCATTTGATTAGAAAATGACATTACAGTCCCCCCTTCCTGACATTTCTTGTTCTCAGGAAATTGCACGTTTGTGTATTGCAAGATCTTTTCTTGCACATATGCAACCCAATTTAAAATTTCATGAATATATTTGAAGGCTTCATTCACTGTGCTACGATTTCGTGCCTTCATTTTCCATATAAACAACTTATGGTTGCAAAGATATGCATATAGATCCTTGAATTTCATTGCCACATAATAGTAAGCTTGATGGTCTAGTGACTAATTGTTGTGGTGTGCCTCCACTGGACTGAAATCATTAAACTACTCACATACAATAAGTGTCACTCTATTAATTTTCTCCTCAAAAATGTCATATTTATTTAGTAATAGAATAAATGGTGTATCTCTGAAACATGAATGCTCCACAACATTCTCAAAAATTTCTTTATTGAAGGTCATCTTATTTCTCAGCCCACTTTTGGTCATATTCACTTATAGCAACACAAAATATTACAACTTGTACATTCTCAAATATTTCCAGCCACTTCCAACCTTCATTTAATCCTTTAGTATTTACTCTAATAAGTTGATACTTCACAATTGGAGTTGGATAATAAAAGTTTTCATTATAAGGTTTTGGCATTGGACTATGATCATCAGTTGAAAATTCTGTAAATGCTAACCCATTACTTTGAGTCACTCCATCATATAAAATGTGAGATTTTGAGGGATTTTATCCATTACTTGATACCTCAACAGCCCATTCCTAGAAGTGACCAGCAACATCAGGGAGGATATGCAGCTCACTTCTTCTTGCATACGTAGCCTGAATTGCAGGGTCCCTCCACATTTCATCAACTATTGGGGCATACTCACGTGTTGCAGTTGGGGAAAAACCATCTAAATCCCCCATTTCCATAATTTCTAGAAGCTAATTGGAAAATGTTTCAATTTTGGATTGAGAGAGTAAGTACATTGAACAACTTCTTTATCATCACTTTCATCTGAGGCAAAAACGTGGTCATGTACACTGGATCAACCATCCATATCTGCTAAGATTTCCTCCTCAAAATGCTCACGCCCCTAAATAAATATGCAAAGGTATTTATACAGGATTTTATGTATCATTAGTTTGATGTTTCGCAGCTCCTTGTGTGAAAATTTCTCACCCTTGTAGAGAAATTTTGCCTTCTTGAAAATTGTACTAGCACCAGAGCCTTCATATCTAAGTAACAAGATCTTTTGAATCTTCCTCTTCTTCAAGCATTATTGGGTAGAACTGCTGGAATGATTATCTGTATTTTCCCTCGAGCCATGATAGTTACTTTGAGGGGTAGGTAACGATAGTAAGATGCATATCAACCTTATTGAGAAATTAGGGCATTTAATTCAGTTTCTCTTTCATGATAATTAATTGTGAACTTGTTATTCTTATTTCACTTAGATCTTAAATTTGTTAGCTTATTATGTCTTTCATCAAGTCAATTATCAAAACACAAGAGACACAAAGGTTAGGCACTTCAAGCGAGGGCCAAAACCTCTCCCTCTTGGAGAGGAAAACCCAAAAGCAATTCTTCTTATAGATCTTCCATTGACAAGTACCATAACCATGAAATAGACCATTGACATGAGTATGCCTCCAAGACCCTTGTCACTTCTGTTCTCAACTTCTATAGATGATCTCTTCTTTCTACACTGCATTTCACCTTTACTAGGGAAGCTCGGTCCCTAGTCTAGCAGCCCCAAGCTGTGTGCTTCTTCTTGGCTTCCTTTGATCTTATCCTTAGCTTCCTAAAGTCTTATTGTCGGCCTACTTACAACATCCTTTGAACATATTTGAAATTCAAGACTAAGCCTTTATTCATTTTTTTTTAGCCTTCCTCTTTACTGTGATTACCTTCGGCCTCCCTAAGATATGCGAGGTAAACTTGCAGAACAAAATAGAGATATGATAAGACTTTCTTCCTTTGATAGCACACCTCCTTTCTTGACCTAATCACAAATCCTTTCATCGATGTATTACCTTCTTCACGCATTGTTCTACGCACTAGAAGAGAGACTTATATTTTTCTATGATAGCCTTCTATTTGAAATGTGCGAGTTTGTATAGACCCAGAAAAAAGGTAAGTATACCTCTTCTTTTCTTCCCAAACTAGCCTCCTATTCTCGCATCAATGTAGACCCAAACTTTGCTCTTCTATCACAGACATGATTTGAAATTTCTTACACCATAATGAGGCCGCATCATCCTTTATATAGTGATTGGATTTAGCTTCTAAGCCGACTTCATCAAGGATAATATTCACCATCTTTAAGCCCACTTGTGGAGCATATTGACAAGGTCTTGAAGGCATACATTTACATCAATAAATTGTCTTTATAAGCGTAACACCAATTCATATACATGACTATAAATTATATATATTTACAAAAAGATGACAAACCCCTAAAATACATTAAGAAGAATTCTTTGACCTATAATAAAAAAACTCCTTGCTCATGAAACCCATGATGCGCAAGTATTAAAAAATACATTGTATTATCTTTGTCTTCTTCATTACATAAATTCATAATTACAAGTCATTATGAAGACCGAACTTAGTTACACGTTCCAACATTCCCTCTTAACTAGGGAGGTATTCATAATGGTACATGGCCACTCTCAATTTGAAGAATCTCATAAGAAGAATTTGATTGGTAATCCATATGTTATGGCATCTTATTAACCAACATTGTCACAGTGCAAGGCCTTAATTAAGAACTCCATCTCTTCACGAGACCATCAAATACAATGGTGGAGAGACCAATGATTATAGACATCTTCATCGTTGTCTCCAAGGTACATACTCCACCCGTGTGTTCACCGAGTATGACCTCATAGGACTATTCTTTTGGGGATAGCTAATCTTCAAAGAATACCCGTCCTTTCACAACTAATCTTACCTTGGATACCCTAATACATCCCCAAAAGAGTATTAGATGCCAGTTGATTATCCAATCCCACATTCTGTCTTCTAGGTGAAGACGAGAATGATACATCTATCTCTCCCTCTTAATTAGGGAGGACATACCCATTCCTATCAAGGAATGTTCTCAAGCTCCCTCTTATCCAAGGACTTGTCAAGGATCCCTCTTAGCCAAGGACTTGTCTAGGCTCCTAGGGACTTTCTTCCAAGTTTATACCAGGTAATAATCTTATTACCAGCCCCCCTCTTAATCAGGGACCTGTAGTAGCAATGATGAAAACACTGAGCTACTCATGAAGAACTACTTTCTTTGATGTCATGAATTTATTTGTTGTTGAGAAGTCTTCATCTTTGGGATATCTTCATTAGGGCTCAAATCACCCATCACTTTTCATTTTTGTCCGAAATTGATCCATCAATTCTTCATTTGGTCTACCTTCATATCATGTTGCTTTCCTTCGAACCATACTTCTTCCAAGGATCTTACATCCTGCAATATGGTTATCAACCTTTGGAATAAGCTCATCAGATATTATTCAATTATAAATATGAATACTTAAATCAAAATTTACCTTAGTGATGATCTTTTACCATGAAATCCTTCTTGTAGCCGTCGACATCCTTTTTTATCTCCTAAAGATATGTATTGTCAAGGGTCTCTATCTTTTCCAGACTTCTATTAGAGTCCACATATCTTCCCTGAAGATCTCCTAGTCAAATCTTTCTGGCTTCCTCAGATGTTGATTGCTTCTTTCCATGGTTATACTTCCCATGATATCTTCCTTTTTCTTTCTCCACAATTTTATTTCATTCCCACGAACTTCCATTGTGCAGTTCCTTGATAATATACAACCACCTCATATTCCATATGAGGACATATTATGTCGATTTGATCTAGTGTAGATCATGCCCTTTTGGCAACTTGTGCATCAGAAACGTTTTTGCTTTCTATTTTTATCATACTTCTAGAGATAGAAGTATACTACCTGCAACCACATGGCATGACTTCATAGCATCCAGTGTCAACATATATATACATGTACCTCATTCTTTTCCTTTTGATTCATCCTACAACAAGTTTCCATAGAATGAAAGAGTTTCATTTTCTTGATCTGCTTCATCAATATGTCATCATATTCTAGTCCCAAAATTGTGTAAGTTAGAATTCTTGATGAAGCCTTTTGCTTTCTTCTGAACTAGTGAATCCAAAGAGGATTCCACTAGAAAATGTCAACACCTATTTCCATATTGATTATTGAATGATGACCCTTGATCTAGATGAATGCCTTACATAAATATTGTTTTCATTGAGGTTCCTAGGAGCCACTTCTTTCATGGCACTCTTGTTGACTGTTGTGGTCTTATTCCTTGGAAGGTTTTATCAACACGATTGCCATGCAAGATATTATACATTGTCTTGAAACTTCCCTATTTTTGGAGAGAAGTTAGCGTCATGATAGTGATTAATTTGAAACTATATTTTAGTGGAAAATTTCACTGTTTTTTGGTGGAATATTTCATAATTTATTATGATATTTATTTGCAAGTGTACTAGTCACGATGATAAATGTGTGGTTTACTTCAAAGGGTTCTCATTTCTTTCTAGATATGATTTTCATCATTTGATTTGAATACTTCTCTAGTGCTTTACCTTCATATTTTATTCCCTTCACAATTTCTCCTGAGGTCCATGTTGTTATGTTTATTGGTTGTTTCTGTGGAAAAATTTTCCTGAGGTTCTGCAAGTTGGATCCAAATGCAAAAAAAAACTATTTTACATATTGATATTTGTTCAAGACATTATTGTGCGATACTTGAATTTCATAAATATAGATTTATATTTTGTTATATATATCAATATATAAGAACATGCCAATGGATTATTCATATTTCTCAAACTATGGAGTTGTTCCTTTCCTATTACATGTTCTTTTATGTTGTTATGTTGTGATTAAAATTTCTAGTTGTGCTTTCCAATTATTCTCCTACATAGTACATGATTTGTTAGATTATATCAAAAGTTATTCTTATTGTCTTTTTATTATGTATATTGAACATATTATTTCTAGAAACTTTTGATCTTCCTAGATTTTCTATTCCTTTGGTGTATGTTTGCACCTTTAGGGGAAATTTCTAGTTTAAATTCTAATTCTTTAAGGGGTGCTAGCTCAATGGAAGAGCACCTGCTTTACAAGAAGGAGGTTGGTGGTTTGATTCTATCGTGCCCTGATATTCATAGAGAATGAGGATGATCAGTTTTTGGTGACGGATTATCTTTTGACCATCACCAATTAGCTTATGGTGACATTTTTCGACCCTCACTAAAATATGAAATGGTGACGGTCAACTAATGCCACCATATATACGCATCAATAGTGACGACCATTAAAGTTCCATCACCATAAATCTTTGTTGTTGATATGAAATGGTGAGGGCTACTATTTGTCATTACAGTCATTATTCGTGACGGACCTTGATGTCACCAATGAGTTTATGGTGATGGTCAATGAATTTCGCCATATATATGCACCAATAGTGACAACCATGAAATTTACATCACAAAAATTCGTTGTTGTTCAAATGAAATGGTGACGGTCACTATCCGTCATTATAATCAATATTCGTGATAGACCTTGAATGTCACCACAACACATACTTTTGGCGACACCACCTTTGGTGATGTTCAATTTTTTGGTGATGGAGGCTATTGTCTGTCACCATTGCTCATATGAAATGGTGACGATCACTATCCGTCACTATAAATTATTATTGGTGACAAACCTTGAATTTCACCACAACACCTATACTTTCGGCGATGCCACCTTTGGTGACGTTCAATTTTTGGTAACGAAGGCTCTTTTGACCCTCACCAACGAGCTTATGGTGACCATTTTCGAGCCTCACCAACGTCCCTTTTTCTTGTAGTGATAGCGGATTGTGGTATCTATTTGACCAACCGAATTTGAATGTCAAGCAAGCTAGATGGTTGGCCACAATAAATGAGTTTGAATTTGATATTAGGTATATTAAAGGTAAAGAGAACATGATTTCATATTCTCTTAGTAGGCGAATACATGTGAACCATATAGAAACTATGTGTTCCTATGGGACCAATCTATAGGATAAGATCTTGCAAGCAGGTCAGTACGATGCAAAGTATATGGAGATTAGGAACAAATTGCAATAGAATATAGGGACAAGTACAGGTACATGCAGTGGTATAGGTACAGGTGCACAGGATGTGGAATATTGTCTCACAAAATATGGCTTGATCATATTTAGAGAAATAATATATCTGCGAGATGACAGTGAACTCAAAAAGGTGACTTGAGGGAGTTTAATGTGAAATGGTATTTAGGTCACCAAGTCTATCAGAAGACGTTGACAATGTAAATAAGTTTTATTATTGGTTGAATTTCAAGAGAGACATAACATAGTTTGTGGCTAGGTGCTTGGATTGTCAACACGTCAAATAATAATGTAAACATTTAGGTGGACTACAACAACTGATTTAGACTCCAGAGTGGAAATGGGATGATATAGGTCGATATTGGTGACCACCCCTCTATTCCACTTGGACCCCCACCATTGTTTCTTTCAGTTTCCAGTTTCCTTAATTCTAGCACAATTTAATATTTTTTGCAGTTTTTCGGGTCCTGAAATTCCAAAGTCGTTTTTAGGCCCTAAATGACATTTTTGGGGAAAACTGGGACCAACATGAGTCTTTAATTAATTTTGTTCACTCAAAATTTGTATTCATTGGATAGATATTTATAACAAGGTACTATGTGCATCGAACGAATATCGTTTGTAAAAGTTACATCCCCGGGAAGTTGATGTACCAATTTACCCAAACGGGGCCCATAGTGTTAGGGACTTATATTAATAGTGTAGTAACTTATTGTTGTTAGTGTAGCCCCATTATTGTTATTTTTGTACCAATGTGATCCCTATATTTTTATTATTGTACCCCATAAATAGCCCAGTATTCTTATTTTTGTGTCCTTACATTATTATTGTTAGGTCAGGTAGGATTCTATTGTGACCCCATGGAATCCTACATACATACATACATACATATATATATATATATATATATATATATATATATATATATATATATATATATATATATATATATATATATGTTTATATATATAGATAAAGGAGGTTTTTTCATTTATGTCATCCAAAATTTTTTCATTTAGGGAATTTAAAGGAGGTTTCCCCCTCGAAGTGGCTAATTTCTAAGGTGTTGGTATCTCTTTTCTTCTATTTTGGGAGCTGGTTTCATAACATTTCGTATCAGAGCTTTGGATTATACGGTTTCGCTATTTCAAACAAGTCATTGTGGAATTTTCACTATAACTATTTTTATACAAAGGTTCAGACGCTAAAAAGCCACCCATTTGTGAAGAAATCCTGAGGAATTTCGTTTTAAAATTTCAAGCCTTGGTTTGCAATATTTTTGGAGATATGATCTGTGGAAGTTATGGTTTTTGTAGGCTCCTGAATTTCATCTCAAAGAGGTGACATTGGGAAAATTGTCATAAATCTCTCTTTGAGCATCGGATTGAAATTTTGGAAAAATTGGCCAAAATTACATGGACTTTAGTTTCCTGTGCATCAATTTCAAAGTCGAAGGAGGAAACAATGACATGTGGCACGCTATACAAGTTTGATCTACTGAACTAGTACATAATTAGGTCATTATGGGATATAGGGCATAACTTTGACTTGAAGAATCCAAATTAGATCAGACCAATGTCATTGGAAAGAAGATTCAAAGGGATAATAAAGCACTGAAGATAAAATCTCGGGGATCTGAAATCACATATATACATCATATTCAATATAGAGCACCTCAAAAACAAGAAAAAGGTGTGTATTTTCTTTTAAATTGCATAATTCTTGTTTGAGAAATAAGTTTGAAGGGATTCCAAGGGCATATTGAAGCACATATATCAATTTTGGGTTCTCAAATTTCCCCTAAAAATAAATCAACACCCATTAAGCTCTCAGAAGACTCTACTATGACTCATGAAGAGGAAGAAGTGCAACATGATATATCAAAATTACAAGAACAAGTGAAACACATTTCTCTCTCATAAAAAGTAACAAAAAATGAAATCGATGGTTTGAAGAAAGGCATGGAAGCTAGGATGGATGGTTTGAAGAAAGGCGTGGAAGCTAAGATGGATGGTTTTAATAATGTCATGGAGGCTAATATGGATGGCATGGAAGATAATATGGATGGCGTGGAAGCTAATATGGATGGCATAGAAGGAAACATGGAAGCTAATATGGATGGTTTGAAGAAAGGTGTGGAAGCTAAGATTGATGGCTTGAACAAGGGCTTGGAAGCTAAGATGAATGGTTTGAACAATGGTATAGAAGGAAAAAAAGAAGATTTCAAGAATGATAAGGAAGGTTTGAAGGAAGGTTTGGCAAAGCTGCTACAAGAAAATATTCCTAATGGCGAAAAAGTGTAGGATATTAAATAAACACACATAAAAATATCAAAGACAAAACATTGGTGGAAAAGGCCACAACCATGCTATATTCCTCACCCTCACATTATTAAAAAAATGGTATAATACAAATATAAATACAAGAAGAGAATGTGTCTCAAGATACTATGTGTATCTTGGACACTTTGGCTGAGGAAAAATCTCAACCATACACCAATCTAGGAACCTAGTTAGGAAAAGATAATCTCTAGGCCTAAACTGACTCCTTATTGAGAGGAACAAAGTCAATCTAGAAAATTAGGAATAAATTCCTAATTTTCATGGTTTAATTAATTTAATTATTTTTGGATTTATAATTTTTTTTCCCATATGAGAGTGAGGCTAACATTCTCCGCCTCAATGATAAATCCAAAATAAGAATGAGGAACCATATTCCAAGTTCTCATGCTGAAATTGTTGATCCTCAAACACACTGCCTAAAAAATTGCCAAAGCTGGACACCGAAAATACTTCAACCTGAAGAGATCACGATTCAGCTACAAGTCTGATTCATCTCTGAATTTTTCTTTGACAACTCCATCACATGCCAAGATGAAAAAGGATCCAACTGTATTTTTCTTTCAATCAAGCAGCTTTGTCCACTGACAAAATGTTGATGATGCCCACTGGCGAATTTTCTTGTCCACTCACAAGATGTTGAAGAATGCCCACTAGTGAATATGATGATGTCAAAACTTCCCACTAGCTACTTGATGATCATCCACTGGCCGATGACGATCACCCAATGGCTGATGATGTCAAAAAAAACTCAATGCTACTTTTTTTGAAACTGCTCACTGTTGTTGTTGAAAATTGTGCACTGCTGCTCTTGTTGTTGAACGCCCCCTGGCAAATTTGTTGATGCTCACTGGCCAATGAAGATGCCCACTATTTGCTTTTGCTGATGTTGTCGAAAATTTCAGTCCAACCACCTTAAATTTCATTATCGTTCCCCCCTTTTGTTGTTTGAAAGGAGATACAAGCATCGTCATTTCATTTCAGGACTACCCCCCTTCAGGTGTAGGAGAGTTTCACCATCTTCATTGTATTAAGAATTTGTCTTCATGTGAGATCGAATCTGTCGATAACACATAGACAATTTTTTTACTGTATATGACCACTTCCAATTATCAATCCATGCTTCTTGCCACGATGGTGACAAGGGTGGAGGTCAAAACATGTAATCTCCATACGGACATTTCTCTTACAATGGTTACACTTGTTATGAGCATTGTATAGAAAGCCCGCGCTTACAAACTGCACTGGTTTTGAGTAATCTGGAATATACAAATTGTTGTCTTTGGTGTACCTAGGCCATGTCAATTCTTGTTTAAGGTGATTTCTACCCAAGGTCTGATCACTTTATTGGAAATATCATTGTGTTCGTCATACCTACTGTTGTTGCCGATATGCTGAGTTGGATTAATTAAATCATTGGTATTACACTGAGCATCAATCATTTGAATTAATGATTCATCTGTTTGACATGTTGCATCAAACTGGTCAATTTGATATTTGGTACTACTTGTTGCATCACTAAGTAGTACAACTAGCTGTATAAGATCACTTTTGTCGCAACTGACATCAACTTGATTGATGAGATCTTCTGTGTCACAACCTTCATCACTGTGTTGAATAAGGTCACTTGTATCACAACTTTCATCTGATGATTGGATGAGGTCTTCGGTGTTGCAACTTGCATCTATCTTCGTTGTGTATTGTGCATCAAGTAGATGTTGTTTTTCACATAATTTAATTTGGAGTGCATGAATGAGTTTTTCTTTCATTTTGAGATCAATTTGAAAGTCACTCGCTACTTCTAATGTGATGTTTGTTTGCTCAATTAAGTTTTGATTCTGCTTCAGCTTCCATTCCAGTAACTCAATTGTATTTTGTAACTCATGATTGCACTCTTTCAACTCTTTAATTTCTAGCTCTGCACTTTGAAGATGTTTACCACCTTTGCCCATTTTGTCAGCTCGCTTGTACTGGCTCGCTTGATTGATTTCATCACACTTGCTTACTTTGGAATTTTCTTCAACTCTTGCTTGGCGAAACTTGTTTTACTTGTTTCACACCCACTGGAACTCACGCTCGCTTGTTGTAGATTTTGAATTTCTTGATTGTTGTTTTAATATTACATTTACTTGCGTTAGATTTGAACTCGCTTGCTTGATTTTATTGTTCCTTCAATTAACTTCATGCTGGATCACTTGATGTTGTGAACTTTTTACTGACTTGATTGTAATTATTTGCAAAATAAGGGTGTCAAACACTGTTGAAAATGCACCCAAAAAATTTTACAATGATTTTAATGACTCACTTAAAACAATGAATTCACTTGTCCTCTTATCAATTCAAAACTTGGGTGTCTCTGAATGTTGATGTAGACTTTTCTGGAATCCTTGAGTTTTGTAGCTTCATTAGCTTTATTGCCTTACTTTCTGAGGTAAAATGCTGATGTTGACAACTTTGATTATTTGTTTTAGGTACACAAATGTGCGTGTTGATTTTAATTATCCTTCCTTCCAGCTAGTTAGTTACAGGTGTTGTGCTTGTTTTCTTTTCTTGCATTTGAACTTTATGTGTGTGTTGAATGAGATCGTTTATGTGTCAAAACTAGACACAAATCATAAGCAACATCATGAATCATGCACCATCATAAACATACTCTTCGTGTACCTAATATCCCCTTATTCAGTTTCAGGCGGATCTAGAACACAATCACCACAAAAAAATATGATTTTATTAAGTTTCAAGGCACATCAATATTTCATATTTACAACATCTTAGTTGAATCTTCTCAAGCACAGATTGTGAGAACTCCGTAGAGGAAATTTGTCTTCAAAATTGACTGAACTACCTAGAGGTAAACATTTTTACTTCAACAATGAGTTTCTACTTATCACTCCAAATTTACAACACAAGTTAATCCTTATCACTCCATTAAATTGCTTCAACATTCAACTTATCACTCCAAGAAATACAAAAAATTTAATGCACCTTATCACTCCAGATATTTTAAAAACTTCACCCTTATTACAAAATTAATTAAAATCTTAAATTTAAAAAAATAAATTCGCCAAATCATTCCACAAAATCACTTCAAAACTTTCCACATTCACCTTTATCACTCCAATAAAAAATTACAAAGATAAAATATCCTTATTACTCCAAAAAATTATTACAAAGAAAAACCTTTACAAACAATCCTCCATTAAAATTGATCCCCTTTTTAATATGCTCCATAAAAAACTTTATAACAACTCTTTAAAATTTCCTTTACACACTTCCCATTAAAATGATTATTTAAAAAAAATTATAATGTCACTTAAAGTCACTTTTCTTTTAAAACTCTACAACCTACGTATGTAAAGGGATGCTCACCATGATCTCCACTTTTAATTTTTCACTTTCACAGTTTTCCAATTTTCCAAGGCAGATTTCCGCACAAGCCTCCCATGCTTCTAAAATTTGTATCTATTCTCGAGTTCCAAGTATGGTATTGTCATTTACATCAGCAACAATGAGTAGAGGAGAATGCGCAGAATCTCTATATTTCTACAGCCTGGTGTTGCAAATTCATAGCTTGCGATCCTCTCATCGATCCACTTGAACATTTCTTTATTTAAAAATTCTTGCCGACAGAGAGAGTGGAAGTAACCATTTTCAATGCCTCCGCTTTCATTACTCAAATTTTCTATGATGAGCTGACCCAATCTATGCACACTTAGAACTCCACTATGATCCTAAGTAGTATTGAGACTATCATTAAGAGTTTAAATTATTTATCGATGGGAAAGGGGAGAGGGACGTCTATGAATGGAAGCCTATGACTCATTCGTAAAATCTGTAGGCTTTAAATCTGTAAAAGGATAGCTATGACGAAAACCTCCTTCAGCGCACAACTCCTCGAATCGGCCACGAGCACAGTATTGTCATACTACTTCACCCGTAATATGATTTTTTGTCTTCTCAGTAGCCACAATTTTATCTAACTCTGCAATTTCTCTGATGGCTTCATAAAATTTATTAGAACACTCTCTGCAAAGACGTCCTTGTGAATTTTGGCTCTCCCTCATGCCATCCACATATATCTGTAGTGTTGGGTGTGGAGCCTTATTTTCATCCTGATTCAAAGATCCTTGTTTTAGCCTTATTTTCATCTTCTCAGTAGCCACAATTTTATCTAACTCTTCAATTTCTCTGATGGCTTCCTAAAATTTATTAGAACACTCTCTGCAAAGATTTCCTTGTGAATTTTGGCTCTCCCTCATGCCATCTACATATATCTGCAGTGTTGGGTGTGGAGCCTTATTTTCATCCTGATTCAAAGATCCTCCTCTCTTCCTTATCTTCTCTGCCTCAATCTTCTATACTCTTCATTATCTATACTTACTCTCTCTAACTTCTCTATACATATCAAGTTAATATTATATTTAGAGTTCATCACATGACTATTTGTATTCCACAAGGAATTTGGAGTGGACAACCATGACTCTTTGGCTTCTTCCTTCTCATTCATTTGTCCAACTCATTTAAAAATATAACAATATGTACAAATTTCAATGTTACATTGGGATTTTTCTTTTCCTTCGGATACTTGCCTTTGCATCACAAATAATATAAAACAATTAAACATTTACATTTTCATTTTCAGAATATAAACTTCACTCAGCCCTTTGCTTGCTGATTTTGTCCTTTCTGTAGCAGTCATGCAACTGTCCTGCATACTTTGTTCACTGTCTTCTGCATATTCTCCAGTTTTGTGTGCTTGTACACCTACTCTCTGCACTTTTGAATCCCTTTGCTGCACATCTCTTCAACTCTGCAATCTCTGTTTACCTCTGTCAGGTCCATATTTTCTCTCTCTCTCTGCATATAAAATGCATACAGCAAATTTGTATTCAGTACAACTGTTGATCTGGGAAATTTCAATGCTCTATTTTTTGGGCTGGAAATTTAATTCAGTAAATGCATAAGCTTCCTTTGGAATATAAACTTTGATTCACTATAATACATGCGTTTTCCAGTGGTTTAAAACCAACACGAGAACTTCACATGTGGAAGCTTTTCATTAATTAGGCCGATGGTTAAAACCATATGAGAACCCATAATGTATCTCAATAATCCTTACCTTGAATACATGATTATGTAGTCATATGTATAGTATCGGGCCCCAAAGTCTATTCACTGCGTATCAAAAATTCACCAAGAAATTTTTCATAACCCAATATAATCGCACCTTTTATTATGCTTCATCTCAATGATAATATATTAATATATATTGCCTCCTCTATCAGACACTATAACAAAAGCCTTTGGAATTACCCAGGTGAATCAAATATAATCATTTTCGAGCCCACTGCACTTTATTAAACCCCAGGTAACCATATATCTCGATACACATAAAAGTATGGCCCACAACATATTTCAACTCTATAAGATTTGAACGTCATATAATGAAATATAGTTGTAAACTTTCAAATATGTGTTCACACCTGCATATCATAACATTCGGGCCCACATCATATCTCAACATACATCAATATATATTACGTCCTCTATTCAGATTTCAAGAGTTATTATGAGAAAAACTTTGGCTTTGGATTTATATCCCAACACAAATAATCCCGACTTCACATAACAGTGCCTCCTCAATAAATGGATGTGGTCTTATCGCATCCACTTCGGCGATCCAACAAAAGTAATGCAATATCGCGTTGTTTTCCTCCAGAAAGTGTCCCAATCATAAGCGTGCGTCGGGACGCGCTACGCGTTGGGCGGAAAAACCTGTTTTGTGACCAAAATTTCAAAATGACAAAATATTCTCCAAATTTGCTGAAATTTGGAGTGAAGGTCTCCCATCTTGTCTCCTGCTCAGCCAAGGAAGCCTCGCCCAAAATTTGGAGTGGATCATGTGTTTTGCGCCTCCTCAGTACCCTCCTGGTGCATGCAGTTTTTGTGATGGGATCACTGTCTTGTTCATATGATGCTGAAATGTGTTTGTCAACTGTATGTTTGATTAGCTTGAAAATGAGCAATTGGTGTATTTGTTTCAATGCCAAATGTGTCACATATATGATAAGGTGCTATGAAGAGGTATCACAGTGAGAAAAGGATTGTCAAATGAGATATCAGTGTGAGGAGAGTCACTGTTTGGGGAATTTAAGGATTTGGGGATTTATAAGTAATGGGAATGAGTGATAGTGATGGGGGGGTAGTTTAGGAACAAAAATTTAATGAAATGGCTACATAAGTGCATTCAAAGGCATAAAGGCAGCCCTTGAATGTTATGGAGATTAGGTTTAGCCAATGGATAGTGAATGATAGGGTTTGAGACTTACCACATGGGAACAAAAGGAAATGAATATGGGACATGAAAGAAAAGGGAAAGACTGTGATAACAGTGTAACAGTAATGGAAATGGAAAAAGGGTGGCAAATGACAAGAGTTTCAGCACCAAAACTCAATTTCAAACTTCACTCATAAGCCCTAGGAGCAGATTTTGGTATAAATGTAGGGTTGTATTTTCACCAATTAAACTCTTGATATTTGGCCTCTAAACACACCAAACACGACTTTCAAATCAATATACAGGAGTTTCCACTTACTTGGAGCAGGAAAGATTGTTTAATTTTGAAAAATTGAGAAGAAATTGATGAATTTAGGCTTGGAGGCTCTATGCGCCGCGCACCAGCCCAACGCGTCGCACGTCCTCCAATGCGCCGCGCCAGTGTAAATTTACACTGAAAATTTTCGCTCTACGCGCCGCGCGTCCTCCAATGCGCTGCGTGCCAACCCAATGCACTGCACACTGATCCAACACACAATTTCGCTTTTCAAACACTGTTTTTCTTTCCAACTGATTTCTCAATGTTTCCTCTTGGCTCCTCGATGTTTTTGGCATGCAAATGAATTGTTGAACTCCAGACATATCTTGTATGGCATGAACTTCAATTTTTGATTTGGAAAACTCTCTTTCTACCTTTTCAGACTTTGACACTTTCACATTTAACTCTGTTTTGGGCTCCCACTTTGATTTTTGGCTGAATAATGAATCTCATGGTTATTTTGTAGGGATGGCTGTCGTTGAATTCGGAAAATGATGACCAGGGCTGCGCCAGAAAAATTTGACCACTGAAAAACTTGAAAAATATACATAGCATTAATTATAAAGAACGAATTTGACGATTTTCTTCAAAACAGAGTTTTGAAGAAAAGTCATGATCAAAGATTGCGATGATGAAATTTCGATGAAAACTTATCTTTAAACCTCCCTCATGCATCTGCTGGTATTATTAGACGCTTTGTAAACTGAATTGACAAACCCTAGACCTAATATGACCTAGAAACCCTAAAATGACTCTTTGCTGACCAAGGACCATCCATGACTGTAAATGACTGTAAAACTGACTCTGATGAACTTTGATGATCTTTAATGATTGGACACAAACTAGAAGGTACAAACATGAGGGAAACGAGTGAAGAGACCCTTCCGTCAGATTATGGCATGCCCCTAGCAGAATGCAACTGATTGAATCAAGCGAGACACCTAAAAATGAAATGCAAAAGTGAAATTTTGATCGTTGACGGAGGGCTAACGAGACCAACTCTAACAGGGGGGACTTTTCCCCCCTGTGGGGTGCGTGGGGGCTGACCCCCCAGCCAGTGGGTCCGAGGGCTAGCGGTCCCCCAACGGGGGTTTCAGGGATGTTGATGTAAAATTTCCTTGTAAAAGTAAAGTAATTTCTAGTCAATCTGGGTCGTTCATTAGGCGGATGATCTAACGGTAGAAGTTATGTTTAGTGTATGGTTTTTTTCCCTAGAAGGCAACCCCTCACTTTGTATGAGGGTATTGTATTGCAGCTGTGTATTGTATGAGTATTCTTAGAGCGATAAATAGATAGGGAGACTGTGAGAGAGAACAAAGGATATTAAAGCAGATCTGCTGTAGGTTGTGTCACTTCATTTTGCTGGATAATATAAAGGAAGGACTGGCTGTTCAAGGTGGACGTAGCCCAAACTGGGTGAACAATGTATATCTGTGTCTCTCTAGTTTTATGTGTTTTGTGTGCTTGTGTTTTTTGCATATTTTATGTGTTGCATTTCTTCGTAATATATAATTTTCTAACAACTGGTATCAGAGACGAAGGTTTATTTGGCTGATACACTCACAAGAAAGAAGGGTTCCTGGCTTGAGTGGGAGCAATGGTAGAAGATGATAAGTTTAGGGTAAAGAAATTTAACGGCCAAAACTTCCCACTGTGGAAGATGCAGATGGAAGATTATCTGTATCAGAAAGATCTGTACCTACCATTGAGTGGAAAAATAAGAATCCAACAGCTATGACAGACGCAGAATGGGATATTCTTGATAGAAAGGCACTCAGAACAGTACGGTTGTGCCTCGCAGCATCGGTAGCCTTCAATATTTCGAAGGAAACAACAACAGAGGGTTTGATTAAGGCACTGGAAAAACTATATGAAAAAACCTCGGCCTCAAATAAGGTATTTCTCATTAAACGTTTATTTAATATGAATATTTCGGAAGGTGGATCTGTTGCATACCATTTAAATGATTTTAATACAGTTACCAGTCAGTTAAGTTCTGTAGGGGTAAAATTTGATGATGAAGTTAGGGCTCTTTTATTTCTATGCTCATTGCCAGAAATCTGGAATGGTTTAGTTATGTCTGTTAGTAACTTTGTCTCTGGATCTAGTACTTTAAAGTTTGATGATGTTGTTAGTGCTATCCTTAGCAAGGAAATGCGACAGAAAAGCTCTGGTAAGACATCGGGTAATGCTTTGAGTGCAAAGTCTAGGGGAAGAAGAATGGAAAGTGGAAAGAGCTCAGGATATCATAGTAAATCAAGGAAAGGAAGATCCAAGTCTAGATCGGGGATAGTGTGCTAGAAATGTGGAAAGAAAGGACACCAGAAGAAAGACTGTAGATCTCGGAAGGGAAAAGAAGGAGACACACAGCAAGAAAACAATCATGAAGCAAATGTGACGGGTGATGTGTTACAAGATGATTTGATCCTTTCTTTTGAAAATGTTATTGATTCCTTGGTAGTAGATTCAGGGGCCTCATTCCATGCCACACCTGATAAGAAATATTTTCATGACTATATTCAAGGAGATTTTGGAAAAGTCCGTTTGGGTGATGATGAAACCTGTAAAATTGTTGGAATGGGTAAGGTTATTGTAAAACAAGTTAATGGAAACCAATGGATATTAAAGGAGGTAAGGCATGTTCTAGATCTGAAGAAAAATATGATTTCAATAGGGCAGTTAGGCGGTGAAGGTTGTGTGACAACTTTCACAGATAAAACTTGGAAGGTCACCAAAGGAGCCCTGGTAATAGCAAAAGGCGAAAAGGTTGGTACATTGTATTTATGCAATGGTATTTCTAACTTTGTTATTGCTTTAACTTCCAAAGGAGCAGATGCAGCATTATGGAATCATAGGCTTGGACACATGAGTGAGAAGGGGATGAAGATTATTCACTCAAGAAATTTGTTGCCAAGTTTGAAGAATGTTGATTTGGATTTCTGTAAGAATTTCATTTATGGAAAACAGAAGAGAGTCAGATTTCTCAGATTTGGGAAAAAAAAGAAGAGCAAAAAATGAGGGCTTGTGCATATAGATGTATGGGGACCTGTTCAGGTATCATCTCTCGGTGGCTCTCATTATTATGTTACTTTTATTGATGATGCAACTAGAAAAACTTGGATCTATTGTATTCATAATAAATCTGATGTATTTGATATTTTCAAGAAATTGAAAGCTTTGGTTGAGATTGAGACATGAAAGAAGTTGAAGTGTCTCAGATCATACAATGGAGGTGAATATTGTAGCAAAGAGTTTGATAGGTACTATTCAGAGCATGGAATTCACAAAGAGAAGACAGTTCCAAGAATACCACAAGAAAATGGTGTGTGAGAAAGGATGAATGGAACAATCATGGAGCGTGAAAGGTGCATGTGATTGCATCCAGGATTGCCTTTACAATTTTGGGCAGATTCTGGAGATATTTTTGTTTAACTAATAAATAGAGGGCCTTCTAGTTCCTTGGATGGTGGTATTCTAGAGGAAGCATGGACAGGTAAAAAGGTAAACTACTATTTTTAAAAGCCTTTTGGTTGTGAGGCCTTTGTCCATATTAATAAAGAAAACGAAACAAAGCTTGAGGAAAAATCAAAGAAATGTACCTTTATTGGATATGGTGTTAATTATTTTGTTTATTGCTTATATGATTATTAAAATCACAAAATCATTAGGAGCAAAGATGTAATATTCAATGAAAATGTCTTGTATAAAAACCAGTTGCAGGAAAATAAACATGAAAAAGAAAACAAAGAATACATAGTTCTTGATGACATCACAGAAAAAGTAAAGGTGCCTGAAAATAATAATAATCAACAGCCACAACAACAACAACCACCACAACAGCAACAGGCACCTCAAACACCTGAAAGTGGTGTCAGAAGATCTACCAGGATAAGTAGACCCCCTAAACGATACTCTCCTTCACTATATTATTTATTTTTGACTGATTTTGGTGAACCCGAATGTTGTGAAGAAGCAATGTAGGTTGAAAGCAGGAAGAAGTGGGAGCTAGCCATGGAAGAAGAGATGGACTCCCTAATTCATAACCAGACTTGGGACTTAGTCAGGTTGCCTGCAGGTAAAACTACACTACAGAATAAATGGGTTTACAAGCTGAAGGAAGAAGATGGAGGAAAACAGAGGTACAAAGCTAGACTTGTGGTGAAGGGGTTTGCACAAAAGAAAGGTATTTATTTTGATGAAATATTTTCTCCTATTGTTTAGATGACTTCAATTAGAACTATTTTAAGTCTTGTCGCAGTGGAAGATTTACATCTTGAACAGTTAGATGTAAAGACAACATTTATCCATGGATATTTGGAGGAAGAAATCTATATGGAGCAACCAGAAGGATATGAGGTCAAACGGAAGGAAAAATTGGTGTGCAGAATAAAGAAGAGCTTGTATGGCTTAAAACGGGCTCCAAGGTAGTGGTATCTAAAATTTTACAAGTTTGTGTCTGAACAAGGTTATACTAGATGTCACTCTGATCATTGTGTTTATCTGAAAAAGAAAAATGATGGAAGCTACATTATATTGTTATTGTATGTAGATGACATGCTTGTTGCAGGGTCTAACATGAAGGAAATAAATGTGCCCAAAATAAAATTGGAAAATTCATTTGCAATGAAGGATTTGGGAGCTGCAAAACAAATCCTTGGTATGAGAATAACTAGAGACAGGAAGAATCGCAAATTAACAATGTCTTAGAATGAGTACATACAAAAGGTGTTGAAAATATTTAATATGCAGAATGCAAAACCAGTTAGTACACCTTTTGCTAGACATTTCAAAATTTGTAAGGATATGTGCCCTAAGACCTAAGAAGAAATAGATTATATGTCTAAAGTTCCATATGCATCAGCAGTTGGAAGCTTAATGTATGCAATGGTCTGCACAAGGCCTGATATTGCACATGCAGTGGGAGTTGTAAGAAATTACATGAAAAATACAGGAAAATAAAATTGGATGGCAGTAAAATGGGTTCTCAGATATTTGAGAGGTACCACAAATCAAGCATTATGCTTTGGTGGTTCAAACATTGTTCTACATGGATATGTTGATGCAGATATGGTAGGTGACAGAGATAACATGAGGAGCACTACAGGGTATGTATTTATTGTAGGTGGAACAACTGTTAAGTGGGTTTCAAAAATCAAAAGTGTTTTTGCACTTTCAACAATAGAAGCAAAGTATGTTGCAGCTACAGAGGCTAGTAAATAAATTATTTGGTTACAAAGGTTTATGGATGAATTGGGTAAGAAGCATGATATGGGCACGTTATACAGTGATAGCCAAAGTGCCATTCATCTTGAAAATAACTCAACATTTCATTCCAGGACTAAACACATACAGCTCAAGTAGCATTTCATACTGTCAGTATTGGAAGGTGGACAGTTGAAGCTAGAAAAGATACACACTAGCCAGAATCCTGCAGATATGCTAACAAAATTTGTAACCAGGGAGAAACTGAGAATATGCTCAATTTCAATTGGTCTTCAAGGATGATGATAAATATGAGAAACATCCAGGTCCAAAGAGGATTCATCTTCCAGCAAATGAAGAAGAAGTGGAGTTGCTATAATCAGTCTCCAAGTGGGAGATTTTTGGGTGTGGAGCCTGATTTTCATCCTGATTCAGAGATCCTTGTTTTAGATGGATGTATACCCTAGGAAAACTATACACCCCTGCAATGGGGGGGTGCGGGGGGGACTTTTCCCCTCCCTTGGGGTCCGGGGGGTTTGCCCCCCGGTTGGGGGGTCCAGGGGCCAGCGGTCCCCCAACGGGGGTTTCGGGGGTAGCGCCCCCGAAGCTATAAACAGATGTAAAATTGCCTGATAAAAGTATAGTAATTTCTAGTCAATCTGGGCCGTTCATTAGGTGGATGATCTGATAGTAGAAGTTATGTTTATTTTAGGGTTTTTTTCCCTAGAAGGCAACCCCTCACTTTGTACGAGGGTATTGTATTGCGGTTGTGTATTGTATGAGTATTCTCAGAGCGAGAAACAGATAAGGATACTGTGAGAGAGAACAAAGGATATTACAACAGATCTGTTGTAGGTTGTGTCTCTTCATTTTGCTGGATAATAGAAAGGAAGAATTGGTTGTTCAGGGTGGACGTAGCCAAACTGGGTGAACCACGTATATATGCGTCTCTCTGGTTTTATGTGTTTTGTGTGCTTGTGTTTTCCACATATTTTATGTGTTGCATTGCTCTGTAATATATAATTTTCTAACACGTAGGTCTCTTGTGTTGAATTATAGTCCACACCTATATTTATGCAAGCCAATCATTATTCAAAGCGTTTTGAGGCCCGACAGGTTCTGTGGATTCACCCCAATGAAGGTCATTTTCGTGGGAGTGCCCGTTGTGTTCCCTAGCGTGCACAATGATAAAAAAAATTCATTGTATTATGACGTAGCAGCTCCAGAGTGATTGAGTGGGAGGAAAATCTACAGATCAGATTTAGCGTATAAGGATGCACTAGTCACACAAGCCCATAGATCTACACCTTAAAATAAATTGCACAACAGAAATAAAATTAATGAACTAATAAAATTTCTAAACTTTCACACACGCCTATGTACAAAGATTCAACTTTCATGCTTCACGTAGTCAATCCAGAGGGGGAATTTTCCCATCTCGTTTTACTCATCATTAATGTAGTGACCAGACAACTCGTTGATTGGCTTTGACACACCTCTTTTTTTGTATCTCTACAGCACACCTCAACGTTGAATTGTGTGGCACCAATATTTCACTATGGAAAACAACTCAAATTCAACACAATTAATAGGTTGATATGCATTGTTGCTCCACAAATTTACATGATAGCTAGGACAATTCAAGGCAACTACTGTGCCACTCAGAATCTCACACAGGAATCCAACCCCATAAAGTAAATCTACCTTTAGCAACACACCTACATGGACATCTCCACTATTGATTCACATTTTTGAACATCAACACATCCTCCACAGGTCACTACACAACCTTCACGGCCTTGCTGTGATACCACATGTAGGATATTAACTAAGCACACATAAAAATACCAGAGACAAAACATTGGCAAAAAAGTCCACAACCCTGTTGTATTCCTCACACTCACATTATTAAAACAATGGTATAATTCAAATATAAGTACAAGAGGATAATGTGTCTCAATATAGTGCGTCTATCTTAGACACTCTGGTTGAGGAAAAATGTCAACCATACACCAATCTAGGAACCTAGTTAGGTGGAGAGAATATCTAGGCCTAAACTGGCTCCTAATTGAGAAGAACAAACTCAATCTAGAAAATTAGGAATAAATTCCTAATTTTCATGGTTTAATTAATTTAATTATTTTTTGATTTATAATTTCTTTTTCTCACATGAGAGTGAGGCTAACAAAAATTAGTAGAGGAAACTCATGATGAGAACAAAAGAAATGATAGTCATGATTTCATAGACTCTAATGTTGGATTTAAGACCCACCATTCCAAAGATAGATATGAAGAAGTTTGATGGAAAGGATCTGATAACTTGGATACTACAAATGGATCAATAATTTGAACTCCATAATACGCAAAACACACAAAAGGTACGCATTGCAACTTTATATTTAAAACAAAATAAATTTTCATGGTATCGATGGCTTGTTCTCATAAACCACTGGTCACTTGGTCAATTTTTATAGAGTAAATGATAGTACATTATGAGGATACAAAGAGCAGCACCTTCTTTAGCCAATTGATAAATCTCAAACAAAAGGGTTCAATAATGGAGCACATTGAGGACTTCCAAAAACTGAATATAAGGGTAAATAATATTCCAAAGGAACATATGATTGATGTCTTCATAGGGAATCTAAAGGATAAGATCAAACCTGAGGTTAGCCTTTGGGGACCTAATACATTGGAGAAGGCATTTAGGTTGGGAAGAAAAATTGAAAGAAAAATTATGGGGACAAGGAAGCCTACCACTTACAACTTTAAAGATGGAAGTATTGCTACTCCTAGACTTCCACAACCTACAAGGTTGACACCAAAACAATTGGAAGAAAAAAGAGAAAAAGGGCTTTTCTATAGTTATGATAGAAAATACACTAAAGGTCATAAGTGTGCTGAGAAGAAATTATTTTACATAGATTGTGAAGAGGAGGAAGAAAAGGAACAAGAAACTTCAAAAGAAGAGGATATACACCAGGAATCAACCATAGAGGAAGAAGAAATGAATCCGACCATATCTTGTAATGCATTGGTAGGAATTACCACTCCTCAAACTCTCAATATAAAAGGACATATCAAGACGAAAAAATTAATAGTGCTTATTGATTCGGGTAGTACCCATAATTTTATTCATTATAAGGTATCCAAGGAATTGAATTTCTTCATATACCCAACACCAGAGTGTCAAGTGATGGTATCAAATGGAGGAGCTATAAATTTCTCTAGAAAGTGTCATAATATCAAGATAACCATGGGGGAATATGTATTGAATAGTCCAATGCTTTCCATTACAATGGGTGGTGCTGATGCTGTACTAGGAGTACAATGGTTACAATATTTGGGGATGGTAGCTTTTAATTTTCAAGAACTTTTCTTTATTTTATTTTCGGAAGGAAATGAATTTGAATTACGGGCTATCACAGGGGAGCCAAGAAAGATAATAAGCTCTAATGTCATGACAAATTTTCGGAAGAAATAAGAACGAGGCATCATTTCACAATTATGCTCACTAGAAGTTCCAACATCAAAATCATCTATTTCTCCGGATCTCCAGAAAGTATTGGAAAATCATTCCAAGGAGTTTGAAACTGCCAAAGGACTCCCACCTATTCGTGATCATGATCATGCTATTCATTTGATTCCAGGAAGTTTTCCTCCAAACACTAGGCCTTACAAATATTCTTATGTCCAAAAGAGAAAAAATGAATGTATGATTGCAGAAATGCTAGAGGCTAGTATAATTCAACCTAGTCAAAGTTCTTTTTCTGCTCCAGTAGTACTGGTGCATAAGAAGGATGGATCATGGTGCATGTGTCCAAATGATAGGGAGCTCAATAAGATCACTATTAAAGATAAATTTAAAATTCCTATGATTGATGAATTATTGGATGAATTACATGGAGAAATTTATTTCACCAAGTTGGATCTCCGTTCAAGGTATCATCAAATAAGAATGAAGACTGGAGACATTATAAAAACAACATTTCAAACTCATGAGGGTCATTATGAATTTTTGGTCATGAATTTTGGCATTACAAATGCATCTTCTACATTTCAAGGGATGATGAATTCCATTTTCAAACCATTCTTTAGAAAATTTGTGTTAGTATTTTTTGATGATATACTAATCTACAACAGGTCTTGGAAGGATCATGTTCAACATGTTGACAGGGTTCTCAAACTATTGGAGGAGAAATAATTATATGCAAAAACCTCCAAATGTTTCTTTAGAGTTCAAGAGGTGGAATATCTGGGTCATATTTTATCTCAGAAGGGTGTTAAGGTAGACCCTAACAAAATTAAATCCATTAAGGAATGAAAAGTCCCCACAACCATAAAGCAGTTGCGAGGATCTCTCGGGTTAACAGGGTATTGTCACAAGTATGTTAATAATTATGGGATAATAGAAGCACCTCTAACAACATTATTGAAGAAAGATGCATTTTAATGGACTCCTAAAGCAACTAAGGCCTTTGAACATCTTAAAGAGGCAATGTGCCAAGCACCAGTCTTAGCTATGTCAGAATTCACAAAAACCTTTATTGTGGAATGTGATGCCTTGGGAAATGGAATTTGTGTTTTTTTAATGCAAGAAGGAAGACCCATTTCTTTTGAAACTCGTCCAATCAAAGGAAATTATTTACAAAAAGCTATTTATGAGAAGGAAATGTTGGAAATACTACATGCACTAAATAAATGACAACCTTACCTAATGGGAACACACTTCAAGGTAAAAGTTGATCATGGTAGTCTGAAATACTTTTTCGAACAAAGATTATCTTCAGAAGAGCAGCAAAAATGGGTCACAAAGATGTTGGGTTATGACTTTGAAATCATCTAGAAAAAAGGGAAGCTAAATTTTGTTTCAGTTACACTCTCAAGAAAGGATGAGGATGTGGAAGCATTTCTTTTTTCCATTTCTATTATCCAACCAGATTGGATAACCAAAGAAAGGGAGGAATGGAAGAAATTCAAAAGTTGCAGCAATATCCCAATACATCGGATACGTTTAGTTGGAAAAATTATTCCTTATAGTACAAAGGTTGTTTATATATTTGTAATAATTCCCAACTAAAAAATAATATTCTTTTCGAATTGCACACCTCTCCCTTAGGAGGACACTCGATATTTTTAAAATCTTACCACAGGGTGAAGAAAGAATTTTTTTAGGATGGCCTTAAATCTGATATTCAAAATTTTGTGGTGGAATGTTTGGTTTTCCAGCAAAATAAAGTTGAGACAATTAAGACCCTGAGACTACTACAACCTTTATCCATTCCAAATCAACTTTGGGAGGAGGTTTCAATGGATTTTATCATGGGTTTACCTAAGTCTGAAGAAAAGAGTGTCATCATGGTGGTAGTTGATAGACTTACCATGTATGCACACTTTTTTACATTATTTCATCCATTTAAAGTGAGTATAGTTTCTACTGCATTTATGGAAAAAATTCAAAAGCTACAAGGAAACCCAAAGATTATTGTAAGTGATAGAAATCCCATTTTCACTCGAAGTTTTTGGACATAATTATTTTCTTGTTTGTGTAATAAACTAGCTCATAACTCATCTTATCATCCTCAATCCAATGGGAAAAATGAGATAGTGAACAAATGTTTGGAAGGTGTTAGGGTCCTATAATAATAGGGTTCATAATTTTTTAATTGACTTTGATAGTCTTGTAAATATGTACATACTTTGATTTCTGCAAGTTGTTTTCCCATATTTTAAAATAATAATAATAAATGAAAAGAGGGTAAAATTCCTAAAAGAAAGATCAAAGGACTTAAAAAATAATAGACCCCAAAAGAAAAAAGAGATAAAAATAAGACCTGAAAGTGAGCAAGTCAAACTGCCACTACTAGTTACTTTTATAGCAAGAATAATGATTATGTGCAGATTGTTCAAAATTCCATAATCCATGATCAGTTAAATAGTTTAATCTTAAATTTTCATGCTTTGAATTTCATGTTTTAGATAGAGAATAAAGATATGTCAAACAGTTTAAACTTGACAAATCAGTAGATAGTTAGAGAATAAATGAGGAGCTCAACAGTTTAATCTGAGCCCTCGAATGAAATAAGGTTAGACTTAGATAGATTTATGCTTTGAAAGAAAAATGGATTTAGGGTTGCAAGCTTAAATGCACCCATGAAAATGAAGTAAAAAAATTTAGAATAATGATGGGTAGGTAGAAAACAGTTGTGCAAGGCATGTAATAAAGCATCATCAGGAAAAATTTACTAATTTCCCCTCCCCCAAAATGATCCAATATTATAAAACTTCAGTTAAAGAGGCTTAGATCATTTCTCTGACTTCTATTGTGACTAGACCCAAGGCTTAGTGACTGTTTGGTTAAAAATAATGGATTGCCTACATAAAACCCATTTCATCAATCTATTCACCCTTTTCCAAAACCATGATCCCTTTTCCTAAGTAAAAACACCTTTTTTGCTTAGTGAAAGTAAAAGCCCTACTTAATTAATTTCATTTTCATTCAAAAAACACTCAAAAACCTATAAAATGCATTTTATCCCAAGTTCCTATGTAAAAAATCAAAATGGAACAAATTATGCTAAATTGCCTATTTACACTTTACTTAGTTTAAATTCCATGTATTTTAATTCATTTCATTCATTAATTTCCATTTCATATTAATTTCCAACCTATATTATTAAATCCCTTATATTATATCCCTCTCGTATATATTATTAAATCCATTAAATGTAAATATCCCCAAGACCCACTATTTAAAGTTTAAACATATGTTTATTTATCCCACATGTTAAATCAAAACCCCCACTTTTTCCCCATAGGTTTAAAAATATTATATAATTTAACCCCACTCCTTATGGTTTTAAAACATTTGTTAATGTTTTACATTGCATATATAAATAATCCCGCACCATTGGTTATTAAAACATTGGTTAATGTTTTATATATGCTATATAACATTACCCTGCCATATCCATAAAACAAAACATCAGTTTATGGATTTTAAACTATTTTTCAATACATTTCATCAACCTTGCCACATAAATACAAACCTTGGATCCCAGCTCCTGCCACCAAGAAACTCAAGAACTAATCTAAGTCATTCGCATTGGCCCTCCGAAATCTGACGATCAAAAGGTCGTATCGCAAATTTAACTGCGCAATGATAACCCATTTTGAACTATGCGAAATGAGATGTTTTGTGCCCTTCTCCCTCCTCCACGTGGAAAACATCTATTGGATTTCATTTGATCCAACCAAAACCACATACCACCCAAATCCAATGCGATAAACTGTCGATGGTTTTCTCCTTCGAAGACCAAACCGCCCTCTGTTCGATGTGACCGCCATTTAATGCAAGTTTGTGTAAACCTAAAATGTTCAATAAACCTCTAAATTGCACCATTCAACCCTTTTTTCCTGTATTATTTACTAGTATTCATCCTCCCGACTGAGAAAAAATAGGACCATGTACACTGTTATATGCCCAGAAAAGCAAAAAAAGGCCGCATTTGCTGTCAAAGATTGCTAGCAGTCCCAGATTGCTTCCAGAAAACACCAAAGACCTGTCCAAACAAATCAAAACCTATTAAAACAACCAATACCTACACAAATAGGTATTTTCCGATAAAAAACAAGTCTGCTATCATTTGAAAAATAATTTCTAAAAAGAATTAAGCCCAGTAAAAGAACATTTATATAAAGGAAGCTTATAGTTCCCTAAAAAGGAGCTAAAACCCTGTCAAAATTTGATTCAAACCCTGTTTTAGATACTACATTCAGTTTTAAAGGAAAAATCAAGTTTATTTTAGCCTTTGCAGACTTTAAAAGACTCCAATCTTGCCCAAAAATCCTTTACGGGTAACCCCAACCCTCTACGCCCAATTTCAATCAATTTTAGCCCAAAATTCATTGAAGGAAGTATAGGAAACCCTTGTTTCTTATTTCATAAACCTGTGAGAGTCTAAAGTACAGTTTGAAGTTGAAATTAAAGGTTGAAACCCAAAGAAAGAACCAATTTGTGCTTATTTTTCATCCAAAGAACCTTTGTAAAAGTCAAGAAACACTTATGTAAACCATTTAATCTTACAGAAGAAACTAGAAAACCTAAAAATAGAGTTTCAGTAATCCAAAGAGCCTAAAAAATGTCAAAATCCAACCATATATGTCCTCCAAGACTGCAATCATTGTGAATCCTCTACAACCTCTTGTTGTAGACATTGAACACACACCATTAGTAGATGTGGACTATAAAATAGCAGATCTATTTGTTGATTTTAATTTGTTAGACCTCCATTGTTGGAGCTATGAAAAGTCCTTAGATCAGGTTGAAGAAGTCCAAATTTGGGAATCAAACCTACCCAAATATGTTTTTCCAATCACTCATCCATGTCCAGAGGTTATTAGGTTGTGTCAGAGCTATTATTCACCTGAACATAAAGCAATTGCCAATGCAAACAAAGAAGTACTATTTACGATTACTGTTGAGTCCGTAAATCAGATGTTTCAACTCAAACCTGATCCCAAAGCAGTTCCTTTGTCAATAGAAGCACTTACAAAGTTATACATTGGTCTTGATTTTCCTAAAAGGTTTTAGATTTTTCAAGTGTTCATGCCTTTACATGTTGAAATTCCACAAATCAACCCTCCTTATTCCACTTCAAAGTTTCCAGAAGGGTCTAGGCATGTCATTTCCATGTTGTCATTTATCCTAGGATATTTTACAGATGAGCATACTGATGAATCAATCCTAGGGTTTCTATCTACTTTTGCACCAAGACAGCCTACCTCTGTAATTTTCGATTATGCTGAGTATATAGCTGACAATATCCATGATTAGCTGGTCAAGTTTCCAACTGAAGGAGTATTTAGATATACATCCTTTCCCTTCCATATGTTCTTGTATTTTCAAGCAGACAAGTTTCCAATAACCCTCCATAAGCTTGATATAGAAGAAAAACCACTTTCATTCATCTTTTGGACCTCTTTGATCAGAAAAGAGTCCACTAAGTTCACTTTTGTAGAGTTTACAGATAGCTATGTCCACCCATTGATAAATATGTTGACCAATACATAACAGCCAAGAATTAGTGATGAAACGAAGAAAGATATATAGCTATCAAATCACACTAGAACTGGTGATTAGTACTTATATAAAAAACATATAGAAATCAGAGTTTTTGGGTCCAATCTGTTACCCTATAAACTTCCTAAATATATGCGAATGAGAATTTTTGCCTTGGAGTATATCAGGTAAATCTTAAATTCTGATTCTATCAACTTCCTAGCAGCCAAGACGAAGACACAATTTAAGTTAAAGAATCAGGTGGTGCCATTTATTTTTAATCACATATATGCAGAAAAAGAAGCAGCGAATCAATTACTTGAATATAGATTTGAATAGAGCTTCTCATGGAACTATGATCCACAAGGAATATTAAGAAAAATGAGGGTTAAGTGCAAACAAACACCTTATATACATGAGAAAAAACCGGAGATTGAACAGTATGTCAATCAAATTGAGTGGCTAGAAAACACTTTGGTAGATGCAGTTAAACAGGGTGATACTAGTCACACCTTGCAAACTGCAAATCAAGGAGAAAAAACTACTAAAATACTCATAGAAGAAGGAACATACACTGTTAAGACAACAACTGAAACAAGGTTTAAAATTAGATACAATAAAAAGCCTAAAGTTAATTCAGTTGATAAAGGAAAAGTGACTATAGAAGTAGAAGACACAGATGTTCCAATGAAAAATACACATGCTGCTACAGTCATTACAAATGAAGTAGTTACATAAATTCTAAATGAAGGACAACTTGATAATTCAAACACTCAGGCCATAGAGAAAAAACAAAATTTGGAGGCATCTTCCTCACAGATAGCAGAAGAAAAATATCTTGATATCAGAGAAAAATATAAGCATATTAAGATAAATAATGAAGAAAACAAGAATGAGATATATTCTTAGTATTTGAAGCAAACATCAGGCATTAAGAACAAACTTTTATCAAATTTTGACTATTCAAATAAAAAGTTGATTATGTCAGTGCGTCAACCAACAGTTAAGACTCCCAAGACAATTGCTGACTACAAGAAATTTGATCTTGAAGTGCCCACAGAAAGTATTCATGCACTAGATAAGATTGAGTTTCATAGACAAACTTCAGAGATGTTATATTTGTTGGAAATATTGTCATTGATGGCAAAGGCGGCAGCACTCAGGCAAAAGAGGCAGCGCTGAAGCAAAGGAAGGCAAAAGAGGCACAGCGAAAGCAATAGAGGCAGCAAGAAGACAGTCAAAATGTAACAGTCATAGAAGCACAGTGAGACAGAGGCAGAGTGACAGAAGCAGAGACAGAGGTAGAGAGCAGTTACAAAATTCCGGGAATCGCACACTCCAGCGAGCATTATACATATAATATAACACGAATCTTAATCCGGGAATCGCAGACTCTAGCTGGGCGTTACACATATAATACAGAACCATATTCCAGGAATCGCACTCTCCAACCGGTGGAGCACATATAATATATAAACCATATTCCGGGAATCGCTTAACCCTTTGGCAAAGTATAAATATATGTCTGTTATATTATGGAGCGCACAAAATGAAGTTTTAGATGGTGGGACCTCTCCCCAATCGCAATCGGAACTTTCCAATTGATCGCAAGTCTTTTGTTATATGCTCCGATCGAAGGCCGGACCCGATCGAGTTATATGCCACAGTTTATGAGACAATCGCATCCGAGTTCCCAATTGCAATCGGAACTTTCCGATTGATCGCAAGTCTTTTGTTATATGCTCCGATCGAAGGCCGAACCCGATCAATTTATATGCCACAGTTTATGAGCCAATCGCATCCGAGTTCCCAATCGCAATTGGAACTTTCTGATTGATCGCAAGTCTTTTGTTATATGCTCCAATCAAAGGCCGGACCCGATCCAGTTATATGCCACAGTTTATGAGCTAATCGCATCCGAGTTCCCAATCACAATAGGAACTTTCCGATTGATCGCAAGTTTTTTGTAATATTCTCCGATCAAGTGGCGGACCCGATGGTGATTATACGATGGAATTAATTGGTTCAATCGCGTCCGGAATCTCAATCGCAATCGGAACTCTCCGATTGATCGCACGACTTTGTAATATGTTGCGATTGAAGTGGCGGACCCGATCCTATTATATGCGGGAGTTAATTTGTGCAAATCGCATCCGTGTTCTGATCGCAATCGGAACTTTTCTATAATGCGTCTCGATTGCATGTGTTCAAAATTCAGACCCGATTGCGATATGAGCCATGTTTTATGTGGTCATCGCGTCTGTTTGATCAATCGCAATCGCAAGTTTTCATTTGACACCACCGATCCGCCGACGGAGATGTGGGGCCCGACCCTTTCATGTATTAGTGGTTGTGATTCGACTTATTGGATTGTAATATAAGACCAAAGGCTTAAGGTGGAGGGCGATTGCTTATATATAAAAGGATTGTTGTTAGATATATAAAACACGGTTGCAGTTGTATTAAAATATGTCACATGGGCTATGAACCCACGGGCCTCGGCCTAATGAGAGGGCGATTATAAATATACAATGACTGTGATATATGTCTGTTCCATTTGCGGAATGTTCCACATCAACAAGACACTTGCTGCAAGTCAGCAGTCACGCATTTTTCTAAGAGGCACTGATATAAAAGCACTGTTACACGTATGCAGAAAATACACTACAGCAGAGGACAGAAAAGCATATAGAGCAGAAAAGAGTCAAAACACAGTCACAGAAAAGACAAATGCGCAGCAAACCAAGAGACAAAATAAGTGAGCTGGAATTCATATTGTAATTCGAATGTAAATGTTTTTATTGTTTTTATTGTTTGTGATGCATTCGCAAGTCTCCGAGAGAAAACAAACTCCCACTGTAATGTTAAAATTGACACCTACATTTATAATTTCTGGGTAAGCTGATAAAAGGAGTGAGAAGGCAGAAGGCAAAGAGACATGACTTTCCATTTCGAATTCCAAGCAGAATACAAACAGTCATGTGAGGAAATCTATAAATAATATCATCTTGATATGCAGAGGTTTTTTTTTTTGGAGCAAGGGAGAGAGCATATATAGAGAGAATGCAGAATATAGAAGGAAGAGAAGATTAAGAGAAGCTACAGAACAGAGCTGATATCTGAGGTAAATCAGCAAACGTTCAGTTTTAGAAAATGAGGAAGTTGGAGCTTCCCTATCAAGTTGCAGCTTGATAGCTGTCAGTTGTAGCTGACTGAGGTTGGAGCCTCCTGTAGGTTGGTGCCTGCAGAAAACTGAAGGGAGTTGGTGCTTCCTTGCAAGTTGTAGCTTGCAAAATTGAGGTAGGAACCTCCTGTAGGTTGGTGCCTGCAGAAAACAGTGGTGAGAGGGAGTTGGAGCTTGCCTTTGCATCACAACAATAATAAGATGTGGTTTTCTCCCTTTATGGGTTTCCACTTATATCCGGTGTCTCTGTGCATGATATTTATGTATTGATCTGATATGTATTATTTTCTTATTACCTACTGCTCTCATATTAAGTCTACTGCTCTATTAAACTAATACTTTCTGATTACATTCTAAAATTACTCTCACATCAAATAGAGTTTGAAATGAAGGTGTAAATAAGTTTAATGAAAAGTTTAAAAGATCAGGAATGTATTAAACTGATTCACCCCCCCTCCCCCTCTCAATTTAATTAGAGATTCAACAATTGGTATCAGAGCCAAGTTCCTTTGTACAAGTCTAACAACTGAAAGGAGATCCTAGGTTCCCAAGATGGCTAGTAAAGAAGGATGCTCAACCAATAAAGCCCCTTTCTTCACTGGTGAAAATTATGCTTTCTGTAAAATCAGAATGAAGACATACATAATGTGTCTAGGAATAGAAGTTTGGGCTGCTGTGGAATTAGGATATGCCCCGAAGGCAACTGACTCAGAAAAGGACGCAAAACAAGATTTTGTGGCTAATGAAAAAGCCATGAATGCCATCCTGAATGGATTATGCAAAGCAGAGTTTATTAAAGTAATGCACAAAGACACTGCCAAGAAAATATGGGATACTCTTGAAGACATACATGAGGGAGACCAGAAAGTAAAAACTGCCAAACTTCAAGTATATAGAGCCCATTTTGAAAACTTAAAAATGAATGATGATGAAGATGTTGGCAGCTTCTTCTTAAAATTTGCAGAAATTGTTAACAATATGAAAGCTCTTGGAGAAACCATACCAGAAAGTATAGTTGTGCAAAAGATTCTGATATCACTCCCATCCAGATTTAATCCCAAGGTATCTGCAATAGAAGAGACAACGGATTGGGAGACTTTAACCATGAACCGGATACTTGGAAATCTAACAGCCTATGAAATGAGGCTCCCACAGAAGAAACCAAGTTCGAGGGAAGCAACTTTTAAAACAGAAAAGAAGAAAGAAGAAGAGGAAGAAATATGCTCTTGCTCAGATGAAGAAGAAGAAAAATTTGTTAAGAAACTAGACAGAGGTTCAGGTAAATACAAAGGTAAACTTCCTTTCAAGTGCTTTAACTGTGGAAGAGTTGGACACTATGCTACTAAGTGTCCTCACAAGAAAGCAAGGAATCAGGCTCAAGAGTCAGAAAAGAATAAATCAAAGAACTAGCAGAAGGGAAAGAAGTTCAACAGAAAATCTTTCCATGCTAAACAAGACAGCAGTACATCTAAATATTCAGATGAACCCTCAAGTGAAGAAGGAACCTCAGATTTTTTATTGATGACCATAGAAGATCTTGAGGGACTCCTTCTAGAAGATGAAGAAGAAGAAGGGGAAGTCGACCTCGAGGGGGAGCTAAGAAGTGCTCTGGAGGAGATTGAGAGACTCAAACTAAAATGCAGAAAACAAAAAGAGATTCTCCTCAAATGTGTGAAAGAAGAACAAAATTCAGAAGTCCTCATGCTACTGAAGGTAAGGCTTGAAGAAGCCAAGAAGATAGAAGATATGTTACTTAAGCAAATCAAGGATAAAACCCAAGAACAAGAGAAGTTGGAGGAAGAAGTGGTAGGTCTCAGGAAGAAACTAGAAAATGCTCAAAGGACAATGGTTATAAACTCTTCTCTACCAACAAGCTCTAGCAAGTTGAATGATATCCTGGTTGCTCAAAGATCCCCAGTGATAAAAACAGGAATAGGCTTTGAAGGAGAATCGAGTAAAGGCAAAGAAAAGGAAGACAAAATATAATTTTTGTAAAAGCAATGAAAACTGATGAAGAAGCCCAGACCATTCCTATAAAAGAAGAAACATGTAATAAGAATGACAAATATCAGAAGAAATCTCTAGTAACAAGGAATATAATGAATACTAAGATGGCAGAAAAAGAATCATATGCCCCTAAGTATATCAAATTTGGAAGTCATCAGAGGAAATTCTTCCCTCCTATGAAGAATGCCACCTGCTATGTCTGCCACAAGCCTGGACACACTGCTGCATATTGTTATGCAAAGAAGAGTAATTCAGACCTGCAAAAGATGCAAACAGTGAAGAGGCTATCTCATACAAACAAATGGAGAAAACAATCTTACATCAGGTATGCAAATAATTTCTATGGTTATTTTTTTTATTGTAAGGAATTTGGCCATAAAATTATTGAATGTAGAAAGTATGGACAAAGACTGATGTTCAATACCTCAAGGAGGTTTATGAGTCAAAGCAATTTTTTTCATGATCACAATTCTGCAAAAACTATAATCAAATGTTGTATATGCAATCAAATTGGGCATATATCTTCCAAGTGTTCTCTAAAGGGATATAATTCATCACCTCACCAAAGATACCAAACAAAAGGGGGCCTCCAGTGGATAAAGAAAGTGAATAAATGTGACCTGGCTCTAACTACTCAAGATATGAAAAGCCAGTGGTACTTGGACAGTGGCTGCTCCAAACACATGACTGGAGACAGAAGCAAGTTTATAACTCTTGATGAAAAGAAATCTGGCAATGTTATCTTTGGTAATGATAAATCAGGAAAGATCAAGGGAAAAGGCTCAGTCAGCATAGACAATGGCAGAGGAAAAGCCCAAGAGGTACTATTTGTGGATGGACTGAAAGAAAATTTACTGAGTGTCAGTCAAATGTGTGACAAAGGCTGTGAAGTTCTTTTCAGAGCACAAGATTGTGTAGTCAGGTCAAGCACAACAGGAAAGACTCTGCTCAAAGGTGTTCGAACAGAGAACAATGTATACATAGTGAAAGAAGAAGATGAAGCCTGCCATCTTAGCAAACTTGAGGAGTCATGGTTGTGGCATAGGAGATTGGGACATCTCAGCTTTGACCATATCATCAAATTGAGCAAGAATAAAGCTGTCAAAGATATGCCAGAAATAAAAAGGCCTTCAAGTACTATATGCAAATCTTGTCAATTGGGGAAACAGACTCGCACATCCTTTAAATCTAAAGAGGAGTTGTCAACAAGAAGACCACTCCAGCTTGTGCACATGGACTTGTGTGGACCTGCTAGAACTAGAACACCAAGTGGAGAATCCTATTTCATGCTGATAATAGATGACTTCTCCAGAATGACATGGGTTGCCTTTCTCAAAAATAAATCAGAAGCATTGGAAAAATTTAAGATATTCAAAGCATTAGCAGAAAATCAAACCGGATGCAAGCTGAAATGTATCAGATCAGACAGAGGAGGAGAATTCACAGATTATGACTTTGCAGACCTATGTAATGAACATGGAATAAAGCAACAATTTACTATTGCAGGGACACCTCAGCAGAATGGAGTAGCAGAGAGACAAAACAGTTCTGTACAACAAATAGCCAGAGCTATGATGCAAGAGAATAATATTGCTCAAAGCTTCTGGGCAGAAGCAGTACACACAACAATACATATCCTTAATAAATCTCACTTAAGGCCATGCAGTGACAAGACTCCATATGAACTATGGCATGGAAAGCCAGCTTCAATAAAACATTTCAGAGTCTTTGGTAGCAAGTGTTACATAAAGAATAATGATGAAAACCTTGGGAAATTTGATGCAAGAGCAGATGAAGGGATTTTTCTAGGATATGATTCCAAAAGCAAAGGGTACAGGTGCTACAACAAGATCCTTCGGAAGATAGTTGAAAGTATTGATGTGAGATTTGATGAAGAACTTCCAAACAATACAAGAAATACAGACTGTTGCAGTCCATCAGACAACCATGAAGAGGAAGACAAGGATGATGATGAAACAAGCAAGACAACAGATGATGCAGAGCTGAGCTCGAAAACCCCCTCAAGATACACTCAGAAGAATCATCCTGAAGATCAGATCATAGGAGACAAGAAAGCAGGAATCCAGACAAGAAGGCAGCTAATAGAACAAACAGAAGAAGTATACATAGCCATGTTATCACAAATAGAGCCAAAGAAATTTGAAGAAGCCAACAAGGACAAGTATTGGGTAAAAGCAATGAATGAAGAATTGGACCAAATTGAGAAGAACAATACCTGGGAACTAGTTCTTAGACCTATTCAGAAAAATATCATTGGTTCAAAATGGGTATTCAAAAACAAAATGAATGAGCAAGGACAAGTAATCAGGAATAAAGCCAGGCTGGTCTGCAAAGGATACTCACAAATTGAAGGACTTGACTATGATGAAACATTTGCACCTGTAGCCAGAATGGAGGCTATCAGAATGTTCCTGGCATTTGCATGCTACCAAGACTTCAAGGTATATCAAATGGATGTAAAGTCCGCTTTTCTTAATGGAGATCTAGAAGAAGAAGTGTATATGGAACAACCAGAAGGCTTCTCATTGGCAGACAAAGAAGACTATGTGTGCAGACTGAAGAAGGCCCTATATGGACTGAAACAGGCTCCTCGTGCTTGGTACTCAAGACTGGACAAATATTTGCAAAAACATGGTTTTAAGAGAGGTGGAGTAGACAGCAATCTATACATAAAAGCGCATGAAAATGAACTCCTAATTGTTGTTGTATATGTTGATGACATTATGTTTGGAAGCAACAAAGATGAACTAGCAAAAGGGTTTGCTGATGAGATGAAAACAGAATTTGAAATGTCTATGATTGGAGAACTCAGTTTCTACTTGGGACTGCAAATTCAGCAAAAGAACACAGGCACATTCATCTCTCAAGAAAAATACTTAAAAGAAATGCTGAAAAAATTCAAAATGGAGGACTGCAAACCAATGACAACCCCCATGATCACGGGATGCAAGCTATGTGCTGATGATAGCTCTGCAGATGTAGATCAAAAACTCTACAGATCCATGATAGGAAGCCTGTTGTACTTGACAGCTTCAAGACCAGACATCATGCTAGCAGTAGGACTAGTGGCAAGATATCAAGCAGCACCTAAACAAAACCATCTTCTGGCAGTAAAAAGAATACTCAGATATCTACAAGGAACAGCACAATATGGGCTTTGGTATCCTAAAGGAAAGAGCTTCACCTTAACAGCGTACACAGATGCAGATTGGGCCAGCTGTGTGGATGACAGGAAGAGTACAAGTGGAGGTGCATTCTATCTAGGAGAAAGTCTGGTGGCATGGCTAAGCAAGAAACAAACATCCATATCTCTATCTACAGCTGAAGCAGAATATATAGCAGCAACAGCATGTTGTACACAAGTCATGTGGATGAAGAAAACTCTTCAAGACATGAAGGTAAGCATTAATGAACCTATCTCAATCAAATGTGATAATACAAGTGCTATAAGTATATCTAAAAATCCTGTGCTTCATTCAAAGACTAAACATATACCAATCAAGTATCATTTTCTCCGAGAACAAGTGGCTCAGAAGATAGTTAAACTAGACTATGTATCAACGAAAGAACAGATAGCAGATATATTTACCAAACCACTTGCCAGAGAACCATTCGAATACTTGAGAGACAAACTAGGGGTAGTATCTGTAGATACTATTCTTTAATATGAAGAGAAAGTACAGTCTCAGGGGGAGAACAAAACGAAGATATCATTCCATGGGGAGAACAGCCAGCAAGATAAGCATAAAACAAGTCCATAGGATCAGCATTATCAATATTATCAGCATTCAGAAGCAACAAGAACCTTTCAATCGTAAAATGCATCATCTCTGTCTGCAATCTAGCACATATTACAGGCACTACAAATGAAACACAGCATAGTCCAATTTTAGCAGAAGAGGACCTAAACGTAACTCAGAGAAAGGAAATACAACGATAGAACCCATACGGAGGGATGAGGAGTCATCCTTTGCCATTGATGTCAAAGGGGGAGGAAGAACAAATAGCAGGAGGAAGAGAAAGCAACAAGAGAAAGAGAAAGAAAACAAAGAAAGTGGATTTCCATCAATGCCAAAGGGGGAGACTGTTGGAAATATTGTCATTGATGGCAAAGGCGGTAACACTCAGAAAAAAGAGGCAGCGCTGAAGCAAAGGAAGGAAAAAGAGGCACAACGAAAGCAATAGAGGCAGCAAGAAGACAGTCAAAATGTAACAGTCATAGAAGCATAGTGAGACAGAGGCAGAGTGACAGAAGTAGAGACAGAGGCAGAGAGCAGTTACAAAATTCCAGGAATCGCACACTCCGGCAAGCATTATACATATAATATAACACGAATCTTATTCCGGGAATCGCAGACTCTAGCCGGGCGTTACACATATAATACAGAACCATATTCCAGGAATCGCACTCTCCAACCGGCGGAGCACATATAATATATAAACCATATTCCACGAATCGCTTAACCCTTTGGCAAAGTATACATATATGTCCGTTATATTATGGAGCGCACAAAATGAAGTTTTAGATGGTGGGACCTCTCCCCAATCGCAATCGGAACTTTCCGATTGATCGCAAGTCTTTTGTTATATGCTCCGATCGAAGGCCGGACCCGATCGAGTTATATGCCACAGTTTATGAGCCAATCACATCCGAGTTCCCAATTGCAATCGGAACTTTCCGATTGATCGCAAGTCTTTTTTTATATGCTCCGATCGAAGGCCAGACCCGATCGAGTTATATGCCACAGTTTATAAGCCAATCACATCCGAGTTCCCAATCGCAATCGGAACTTTCCGATTGATCGCAAGTCTTTTGTTATATGCTCCGATCAAAGGCCGGACCTGATCGACTTATATGCCACAGTTTATGAGCTAATCGCATCCGAGTTCCCAATCGCAATCGGAACTTTCCGATTGATCACAAGTTTTTTGTAATATGCTCCGATCAAGTGGCGGACCCGATGGCAATTATACGATGGAATTAATTGGTTCAATCGCGTCCGGAATCTCAATCGCAATCGGAACTCTCCGATTGATCGCACGACTTTGTAATATGTTGCGATTGAAGTGGCGGACCCGATCCTGTTATATGCGGGAGTTAATTTGTGCAAATCGCATCTGTGTTCTGATCGCAATCGGAACTTTTCTATAATGCGTCCCGATTGGATGTGTTCAAAGTTCGGACCCGATTGCGATATGAACCATGTTTTATGTGGTCATCGCGTCCGTTTGATCAATCGCAATCGCAAGTTTTCGTTTGACACCACTGATCCGCTGACGGAGATGTGGGGCCCGACCCTTTCATGTATTAGTGGTTGTGATTCGACTTATTGGATTGTAATATAAGACCAAAGGCTTAAGGTGGAGGGCGATTGCTTATATATAAAAGGATTTTTGTTAGATATATAAAACACGTTTGCAGTCGTATTAAAATATGTCACATGGGCTGTGAACCCATGGGCCTCGGCCTAATGAGAGGGCGATTATAAATATACAATGACTGTGATATATGTCCGTTCCATTTGCGGAATGTTCCACATCAACAAGACACTTGCTGCAAGTCAGCAGTCACGCATTTTTCTAAGAGTCACTGATTTAAAAGCACTGTTACACGTATGCAAAAAATACACTACAGCAGAGGACAAAAAAGCATATAGAGCAGAAAAGAGTCAAAACACAGTCACAGAAAAGACAAATGCGCAGCAAACCAAGAGACAAAATAAGTGAGCTGGAATTCATATTGTAATTCGAATGTAAATGTTTTAATTGTTTTTATTGTTTGTGATGCATTGGCAAGTCTCCGAGAGAAAACAAACTCCCACTGTAATGTTAAAATTGACACCTACAGTTATAATTTCTGAGTAAGCTGATAAAAGGAGTGAGAAGGCAGATGGCAAAGAGACATGACTTTCCATTTCGAATTCCAAGCAGAATACAAACAGTCATGTGAGGAAATCTATAAATAATATCATCTTGATATGCAGAGTGGGTTTTTTTTTTTTGGAGCAAGGGAGAGAGCATATATAGAGAGAATGCAGAATATAGAAGGCAGAGAAGATTAAGAGAAGCTACAGAACAGAGCTGATATCTGAGGTAAATCAGCAAACATTCAGTTTGATAAATTGAGGAAGTTGGAGCTTCCCTATCAAGTTGCAGCTTGATAGTCGTCAGTTGTAGCTGACTGAGGTTGGAGCCTCCTGTAGGTTGGTGCCTGCAGAAAACTGAAGGGAGTTGGTGCTTCTTTGCAAGTTGTAGCTTGCAGAATTGAGGTAGGAGCCTCCTGTAGGTTGGTGCCTGCAGAAAACAGTGGTGAGAGGGAGTTGGAGCTTGCCTTTGCATCACAACAATAATAAGATGTGGTTTTCTCCCTTTATGGGTTTCCACTTATATCTAGTGTCTCTGTGCATGATATTTATGTATTGATCTGATATGTATTATTTGCTTAATACCTGCTGCTCTCATATTAAGTCTACTACTCTATTAAACTAATACTTTCTTATTACATTCTAAAATTACTCTCACATCAAATAGAGTTTGAAATGAAGGTGTAAATAAGTTTAATGAAAAGTTTAAAAGATCAGGAATGTATTAAACTGATTCACCCCCCCCTCTCAATTTAATTAGAGAGTCAACAATATTATACCATAACTATGAAGGCTATGAGTATCAACAAGCTTCAAAATAAAATAATAAACATGAGGGATCAAATGAAGGTTGACAAGGTCTTATCATACGCTAAATATCTTAGGATTAAGTCTTTAGAAGAGTTGGTTATCCAAGTAGGATATAACCTTGCCAATGTCAAAGCAGTAGAAGAGTTAGTGAAGAAAAAGAATGCTGACATTGTAGCATTAAGAAAACAACTCAAGCTTCCACCAACTGAACATCCACATGCCAGAGAAATAGTACAAGAGAAAAATAAAAAATATGACATGATGAACTTAATTTTTCAATTAACAGGACAGATAAAAGAGATGTAGATTCAAATGGACAAAGTTGTCCATGAAAGGGAAACTACAAAAACACAGGAAAATCCTACAGTAATTCCCATGGTTACTGCTCTTGTGCCTTCAACTATAGTAGAAGAATTTGCACCAAAAGAACCACTGGCTACTGTAGTGCCAGTGACATCATCCACAACTTCAGTCACAGAATCATCTACTATACCAGTTCAACATTCTGATGAGGCTAGTAAACTAGTAAAAGCCATGGAGGAAAATTCACTTCAAACAAATGAGATCAATGTATTGAAGAAAGTAATTGAAAATCTTGAAGACACGAAAAAGCTAGCCCAAATCAATGCTAAAACTCATGAACAAAGGGCTAATAGGTTAGATACTGAGTTGAAGAATCTACAAAAAGATTTGACCTTGAAAGAGCCAAATTATTATGTAAAGAATCGGTTATGGAGTAAAATCATTGAATCCATCAATGATGTTTGGCCATCAATCTAGGTAATATATGAACAGAGGGATTTACTGAAGGCAACACAAGCAGAGATTCAAAAAACAAAAGATGAGCTAGGTGACAAACCTGAGAAAACCATAGAATTGATAAAGTTTCTCCACAGTAAAAACAAGCAGGAGTTGGAAGAAATAGAAATCATTGATAGGACAGAGACAATCCTTGAAATAAGGAAAGTCATATCAAAGAGGAATCTTATGAAACAACTTGAAGAGAAATGTGAAAAAATGAACATAGCCATAACCAAGTTTATGGTTAAATTTGAAACTTTGAGGCAAACAAGTTTGCCTAACATTTTGGTCATTAATGATAAATTCATGCCAGAGGAGGACTACAATAAGAAAATCAGAGAGTATGCAAAAGAGTAGGTGGACAAGAGAGATGGACAAGGTATTCCTACAGGGAAGGTCTTACTCAGAATTTTTGAAGACTTGTTTTATCTGCAGCATGAGATAAGACATTTATTTTTCATAAAACCAACATTTGCTAGATATACTGAGGCAGATGAGAATTTCAGAAAGCTGAAAAGGATACAAATTCCAAATGATGAAGCTTGGAAATCACTCACTGACTTACTCTAAAAGTCAAATTGCAAAAAGAAAGACATAAACAGTTTGCTGATTTTTTCAGTCAAAATAGAATTTATTACAGCAGTAAGGAAAATTTTTCACATATTAAAGAGTATCCAAGTTAAAGAGTATCAGAGGATAAATAGAACCAGAGTTAAAGAGTATAAGGTAATGAAGAGAATATTTCAAAACATATTTGAAATATCTATGCTAGCAAAGACAACACCAAGGCAGCCAGCTACACCTAATCCACAAATAGTTTTCTATTTTTTTGGATAAATAGGATAGCTTGCTGATTTGTTAAGAAACTATCACTATTTAGTTGTAAAGATATTTTATTTTTCCTTAGATAATTCCTAGAAGAATTCTAGGATATTTTGTAAACATTTTTGTATAAATACTTCACTCTTTGAAGTATTAGTGTGGAATAAATTGCTGAAGATTTCTATAGTCATTTTTGTTGTACTTGAAGGCCTTTTGTTGCAAGTTCGAGTAGCAGACTCGATCAAATCATCTAGCATCATATTTTAGGATTCATGTGATGAGCCATTGAAGTGAAGTGCTTTATACTTGTCATTGTTTATCTTCTCATGTTTTCATGCATCCATTATGTATTTTAAATTTGAATGAATAAACAGGAGTATTATTTCAGGATTTGTTAAAAGCACCCTGTCTTTACTGTTTATCATTTCTATGTTTTCTGCTGATTTCTAGAGTAGGGAACCCTTAATTTCTCCCACTTTCAATTGACCTATGTCTACTCCTTCCTTATTCGGATCAAAGAATCCTTCATTACTCTTTATCCCGATTAAACCACTTCACCAAATCAGCCTTCCAAGATCTTCAAAGAATTATCTATCTTTCCTTTAAAACATTTGACTTTTTGACCTTGATCCTAGTTCTTTTTGCTTGACTTTTGACTCCTTAGCCCAATGGACAAAAAAATTTCCCACTATCCATCTCATTAAGTGATTTTTCCCACCAAACCAAATTGCACAATCATAACTAGCCTAATATCTTATAATTAAAACAAAGTTAAATATTAAAGAGAGAGCCCTCTCTGAACCCTAGGAAGGCTATATACTATAGTTTAAAAGTTGGTTTTTGGTTACCTCTAGTATTCTTAGAATTTAAATCAAAATCTCACAACTTGAGAATTATTAGAGTGATAAAAGAAGGATATCTTCGTTGCTTTGTATCTAATAAACAAACACAATGGGTAAATTGGTTACCTCTAGTTGAATGGTGGTATAACACTTCCTTCCACACTGCAGCACAAATGACTTCATTTATGGCACTTTATGGATATCATCCACAATCCATCACATCATCTTTAAGAGAAAATTCTAAGGTTCAATCAGTGGAACATCACATCGAGAATCAACAACAAGTTCTCCAAATGTTAAAGGATAACCTAAATTTGGCACAAAACCGAATAAAACAATAGGCAGATCAACATCACATCGAGAGAATATTTGATGTAGGAGATTGGGTATTTTTACCGCTACAACCATACAAAAAAATTTCCCTCAAGAAAGCTAAGAAGGATAATAAATTATCACCAAAGTACTATGGTCCTTATAAGATGTTGCAAAACAATGCGCCCCAGATCACAGGAAGGAGTAACCCATACTGGATTGGATTAGTCGTCTCATTGGCTTATTCCCCCCTACCAATATATTTAGTTCAGAAGGAAAGAAAGGCCCAAATAAACTCACATGTAAGAGGACATGGATTTGAGGCCCATTGGGTGTACGTAGATAGGATAAGAATGGTGCTATCACCTATCTATGTGGTGGTGGGTTACAAACAGGTAAATGCGCTAGGCTACTGGAAAGAAGATCTGTTCTGAAAGTAGACCTGCATTAGATAGAGGACATCATGTCTTTATTTTCTGGGATGATAGAGAGCCTTTCTATTTGCAACATTTGAGCATACTCTTCCGGTGTGTGCAAAACCAGAGAACAGAGGGCTGGAAATCAATGGCTGTCTGGATTCACTCCGGGAAGGTTATTATAGAATAACCCGATGATCCCTCCCCCACTATCCACTCTACTTGTTTGGATGAGCTCAATACTGCCCTATAGCCATCGATTAAAGGTAACCTCCCTCCAATCCATAGACTTACATATGTTTGCAGCAGAGAGACTTTCCTCAAGACATAGCGCAGCAATAGGTATAGCAAGGGGATATGGGACGATCTACAAGAAACCCCCATAGGTCATACCCTCCTAGGTCACACCTTGATATGGGAGACCTTCCTCCATTCTAGATGATGTACCAGTAGGGATGGACCTTCCCCTCCCTTCTAACACCGTATCTGTATCACGCCAGTTGGAGAGACTTGAATACTGACACTATCTAGGTCTTCGGCAATCCAGCCTGATACACCGCAGACCTATCTTCAGTTACTCTTGTGGGGACACTCCCCCCCACCTCCTAAACCGCATCCCGCTTCCCGAAAGAGATATATTCTATAGTGGAGTGTACTTCTGATTGTTCCGAGTCTGGTAAGGGTTGTCAAACTATGCTGTCGTGAACGAACAGGCTTTAGGAAACAAAGGGTGAAGGAAACCCCCTCGGTAAACGTAATGGACCTGTTACGCCTATTCATTGGAATAAGACCCGTAGAATTAGACCTACCTATTTACGTTGTCTTATCCGCTGTGTTCGAAATGACTGGGCGACGTTAGGGCGCTACGCAAAATCTAATGAGGGCGAGTTGGGACAATGATATGCATATTGATTCGTCGCCAACGCCTTTCACCGCCGATACCTATCTATGATCCACTGCCATTGATCTATCTCTAAGGGGCTTAAGTATGATATAAGTAATGGAGTAACAAGGATCAATAGCATTGATGGCCACCAGTTGGGGTTAAGGGTTGGCTCCTAAGATTCACAAACTTATATAGGAGCGGGAGGGGGATCAACACCGAGTTTTGCACGGGGAAGAACCAATCTATAGTGAGGTGATATTCCAGATTGAGAAGACGAGGGAGGAGGGCTAACCCCTAAGATCCGATAGATGAGATCACATGATTCAGAGGCGCAAGGTAAAGATGGATATTGGGTTTTGTAGTCAAGAGATTTCCCCTGGAATCAGAAGGCGTTGGCTTAGTAACTCCTTCTATGGCTGATATATTCGGTTAAGCTTAAAGTAGAACTCCTTTGATAATTGGTTGGATTATTCCCAACCACAGCTAGCGGTGCATGCTCCAGTCTTTCCTTCGGTGCCTGCTTCAGTCGCAGCAGCCTAGTATTCCCTAGATATAATTTAGGGCTTGGAGCGTTCCCCTTTCGATCCAGTCACGGGTCCCCCTACGGTTACCAGTAGTAGGCTCCTTACGACGGGTCAGGGTCGATGCGATCGATCGAAATAGTCTTTCATTCAGCATTGGCCACCGAGGTATCTCCCAGGTTCCGCTCGCTAGGAGATTCCCTTAGATGAGAAGATTACATTTATATAAGTATATAAGCTCGATCACCCGGGAGTTTACTTTGGTTCTCCAAAGCGGTATATTGGTCTGAATTTATCCATGCTATTAGAATCATATTGTTTAGGGATTGGAACCAAAACGTATTATTAAGGGCCTTTCACATCTGTTTGGAACATCTCAATTCTTAAACTACTTGAAGTCAATCTCTTAATATTTTCCTTCTCCCAACTCTTCAGAAATAAGCTACGTGGTCGAGAAAGCGGGATACTGATACCCGGATACTCATCTCTCCCTCACCATATGAATAGTGAGTCGATGGCGGCCTTATAGTTCTTCAAGTTGATGGCGGTGGTCGAGTCATGCTGTAGCATGATGGCGGCTGAGGTTCAAGTATGTGCTAGGCTTATGGCTGAAGGTTGGCTGAAGGTTCAAGGCATCTGGCTTCTGTTGGACTTGGCATGGCTGGTGATGAAGGCGGAAGGTTGAATGCTTGTACGAACAATATCCAAATAGATATCTCATTATATATGTAATTATGCATTTCTTCCAGTCATGATGCTAACGCAGGCTCGACCATCAGGCCCGGTAGGGACTCACTATTCATATGGTGAGGGATTTCTCGCTCACCTTCCCTAAAAAGGTGAGGCCCAGTAGGACCCGTTAGGGGGCTCACTATTCATATGGTGAGGGTGAGCTTGTCAAACTCTCGACAAAGGCCGCCATCAGACGAACAACTCTCTTTTGGGGGAGGGGGTGAGGGTGAGCTTGCCGAACTCTCGACAACAGATTTCTCGCTCACCTTCCCTAAAAAGGTGAGGGCCGCCATCGATTTCTCTCTCTATTTCATAAAAAATAGAGGCCCGGTAGGGTGAGCCTGCCGAACTCCCGACTACAAGGAGAGGGACTCACTATTCATATGGTGAGGGTGAGCCTGCCGAACTCTCGACAACCGGAGAGGTTACGAACGATGGCGGCTCCCGACCAAAGAAGGGACGGAGTCACTCACTATTCATATGGTGAGGGGGAGGGGCCCCAAAAGAGAGGAACTTGAAGAACAACAGGCCGCCATCGCCGCCATCAAATGGATAGTCGTTTTTTGGTACCTTATGTGGTTTGGTTTCATATATAGTTTATATACTTGCTTGCCGTCTTAAATAGAGAAAGAACTACTAGACAAGTAAGTACTACTAGCCGGACTGCCTTAATCTCCATGCACTAGATAAAGATAGACTTAATTAGAATCGTATTTTTATTAGTCTTTGTACCAGCCCTCCTATGGCAACCTCCTGGACACGGTGGCTCGAGAACGGTATCACGTCCGTCACGTCCTATGGGTTACCATACTAGAGCTCCAAGCAGGGAGTATAGGTTCATTGATTCCCCTTCCCGTTGATTAGACCCATGTGGATAAGGCCCCCTTGAGTATTCCCTGTGATTCATCCCCTTTGATTAGCTCTACGTGTATCTGTAGGAGTATCCTCCCCCCATAGGATTTGTTCCCTCTCCCTGTGGTGGCAACTGGGAATGACAAACTGGGATGGTCTCTTGGCTCGTTCCTCGCCCCTTTGGTCATTATATTCTATCGGACCAGCTTGCACTCGCGACTCTTGGATCGAATAAGTGGCATCTAAACCTACCTGGATCGAGTGAATCAACACCTGGCATAGGAAAACGATCTAAAAGAGAATATCTTAGTCAATAACAAATAGACTTTTAGTGTCCGGTAGGTAATGAGACCTCGGACCCTCAAAAAGAACAATTTCATTAATAAAGAATGGCAACTGAAGAGATTTTGTAGAACCGGTAAACCAAGCCGGGGGATCCAAGCTAGTTTCCAAAGCAAGATATGAATAATGGTGGTTCCGTTTTTGATGCCTTTGCCCTGGGATACTCTGGAACTTAATCTTTCACTTCAATAGGCTCTGCCAGTGGGGGACTGCTACTTAATTTGTTCGATCTATAACTGGTGAGGATACAGGTGGTGCTACTTAGTCAATGAGTTCAACTTCCTACGCTGACCAAAGTATAGCTGCTGGTCTAGTAAAGAGAGTCCAGCACTTAACAAATAGGTATGATGGTTGACGACCGATCGAAACGACACCTTTCATCGCATCATCATAGAGCTCATCATTAACGGGAAACAAAATCCATCCATTACACGCTTGGTAGCCCAACCTTTTACATCGTATAATACCAGCTTTCTCTTCCGAATGTCCGTACCCACTAACTCCATGATAAACCTGAAGGGATCGGTAAATGCTCTGGCTACTTATGGGTCCCGATCTAAATATACTTAGGGTTCTGGGTCAAATACTGCTGCCGGTTCAATTTCTGATGGGAATTATGCTACCAGGAATGATGGTTGTGTGGGAATGCTATTGGGTTACCGTCCTACCTATACCTTCCTGCTAGTTGTGACGCTGGTTGTGACGCTTGGGCTGGGAACTCCTTGTGCTGCTTGGAATTATACTTCCGGTTCTCTTTCTGCCAGGAATCAAGCTGATGGGAATTATAGGCCTACTCTCCTCTCTACTTATTCTATACTACCTGCCCGTGTTGCTTATGGGAATGACCGTTCCAAATAACCGTGCTCACTTATGACAGAAATGTCCGTGTCCTAATGACCGTGTCCAACTGCTGATGGAAGGTAATGCTTGTGTCCGAATGACCGTTTCGAATGATGCTGAAAATGAATCCAATGAGAATGAGGAAGAACTGCATTTTCAACATTATAAAGGGATGATGAACCAGATAAGTACGATAAATCTGTTTGACCAGGTGTAGATTCAAAGTAGGAGGCATAGCAAGGTGCACGTTATAGGCGGACCTATAAAAGATTTTCTCTCTCTTTAGTGACTCGAATCCCAATAAGAGAATAGTTGTTCGGAGCGTAGAGCGAATCCCTCTCTCTAGAACCAGAGTCTTTCTAGAATAGGAGAAGTCAAGATACGGGCCCGGACCCTAAATAACACTGCTATTCGTTGGTGCACTGCTATTGGTGGACCTTTGGTCGAGGTGATCACTCCTCGGCGAGGGCTCGACTAACCACATACTCTTGATACCGGTCAGATGATGCCAAGACGAGGGGTTAGGCAACGGTGATAGCATGTAGGCAACGGCAGCTATGACTGATGCCACACCTTCTTATTATTATTTCCAACAAGCACTAGCGGATTGGATGAGCGAAGATGTTAATACTTATGGTTTAGGAAGAATAAGAATAATGCCTCATTAATTAATACGTGTGTAATAGACTCGACCGATAAGGCAATGCTTTGCTTCCTTGTTCATCGATCACGCCCTGAATCGACTCTCCCTCTCCCCATCGTATAGGTAAAGTGCATGCCCTTTTCATATTAATACGTATTAACAACTTCGCTTATCCGCTTGAAAGAGGCCTAGCCTTAAAAATAGATAGAATCTATTTGATTATCCATTCTATCTTGTTCGGATAGGATAATAATAAGCCCTACCTAGTTCCATGTCCCATGGTTGGTGAATCTGAAGCTTATACCTAAATGGAAACTGTATCACCGCCCTTTCTCCCGTTCTATTATTAATTAATGGCACGAGAAGGAATAGTGGGTCACATAATACATCGATCTGGTATGGTTCTGGCCCTGGTCAAATGGAATACGAATGGTAGTGGGAACTAAGCCAATCATTCCATCAGTGAACTGTGCTCAATGGACAGACTAACAAGGAAGGCAGGGCCGGGCTCTCAATTAAGGGTGAGGATGTGTAAGCATGACTCGACCAACGATGCGCAAGCAGGCCCGACCATAAGGGTGAGGGGGGAGGATCTCTAGATATTATATACGTAATTACGGTGATGAGAGAAGGGATATGGCTCATTAACCTCTACTCAGTGCCAAGTAGTACGTGCAACCAGTCATAGCCGGTGCTCATTGACATAGGGAGGGTCTCATCCTATAGATTGAGTTAGCCCTCGGTCCAGCTTGCCTTCACTAGTTTCATTCTTCCGATTATCCAAATTGAACTCCCGGATCGATAGAAAGCCTTGCCTCTCACCCATGGTAAACGACTAGCTTAGAGAGTGGGCGGACACCTTGTTACTTATAAAGGAGGGCCCCGGTTAGGTATGAGGCTCTAGCTGCTGATTGAACCTTCCTTCCGGACCTTCCTTAGCGGATAGGCTTTCGGTTTTCAACTCGTTACTTCCGGATGGATGCGTGGTTCGGATGGATGGATTGAAATGCAAAGAACGGCTTCAACGGCCATTTGCTTGCTTTTGATCGCTACTTTAGCCCTTCTTCGCTCCCCAAATCAGCATTGCCAATAAGATGAACAGAATTGGCTTTAGGACCAATCCAGACCTTCCGGGGAGACTGATTGAAGGAGACTGATTGAAACCTTCCCTGATACCTGCCCGTTTCTCGATTGATACCTACCCTATCGGTTGATACCCGTTTCTCTTTCTTGCCACCCGTATCTCGATTGAGAACCGGATCTATCTCTAGCCCGTCTCTATCCCCGAGATCTTCTCTCGAGACCTCCTTATATCTGATCTCTTTACCATCCCACCAAGACGGACCTACACGAACCATCCCACCAACAACTACGGACGTTCACCTCAAGCCCTCAGTTACCCTCAAGCCCACAGTTCCAATTGAAGAGGTTCACCCGTACCACAGCGAACCCACAGTTAGTTCCACCTACCTGCTTGCTGATCGATATCTCTTGATGCTTGCCTGAGATCTCTACCTCCTGATATCTGATCTCTACCTACTTGACCTTGCCACCTTCGACCTGATTGAGACCTCGATTGATGCCTGCCTTATCCTTAATCACTGCCCTCATCAAGCTTACTGCTGCCTTCGACCTTCGACACCTCCCTTCCGGCCTGAGAGAGATTGCCGCCTGCCTTCACCCAACGGATATGGTTTGAAAGTGACATTGCCGGATGTGGACGGATCGATCCGAAGATTCGGTAACAAACCGCGAGTCTCACCGACTTCGTTTGAACGCACGCACCTCGATGACTTTTTAAAGGGATATCAGCGAGTTATGCAAGGGATTGGGAGCAAGCCAAGGGCACTTGCCAAGGGAACGGAAGCTGAAGCAGTACCCAATGCCTAAAGGGAAACCACTGGGCGGGATGTACTTTTGGGGGCCCATAGAGCACTATAGATCTACGTTGCTTCGCCTTGAAACCTAAATCTAATTGGATTGAGATCTTTACGGCTAATAGTACTTAACTTAAAGGACTAAGGCAAGTAGTACCTTACCCTATGGACCTTACTAAGGCTATTACTTATTAAGGCTTTCACTCTATGACCATATGGAGATGGCATGGAGATGGCTGTCTATAAGGCAAAGACTAAGGCTCTTCTCTTAAGGCTGCCATGGATCTTAGTGCATGGACAAAGGCTAGGAGATATGGCTTTCACTCTATGGCCTTATAGAAATGGGAAGACCTTACTGCACTGCTTTCACTCCACAGCTAATAGTTCTTAGTGCATGTGGATTACAACTACTCTTCTGCTAAGTACCTACTCTAGAAACTACTACGGAGGAAAAGAAAGAACGGCAATAGAAAGGCAAGTTGATGGTCCCTACGTGTTTAATATATTATGTTGCATTGAGACGTTTTCACAAACACGCGCATCGATACGTCCTTGCATAAGAATTTGTAATCATTGATGCACCCCACCTTTTGGGATAGGAGGACCCACGATAGCAGCTTAAGCCTTGTGAGAAAGGGTTCTTCCAAAGAGGTGCACCAAACAAAACTTCTCCATGGCGATATCATACATAAATGGACTTTGTAAACGTCTCTATGGCGATATCATATATCAATGAGAGAACTAGAGATATTGACTACTCCTTCCTATCGGCTTCGGATTGTTGTGCATATAAGGGTTTCCCAGCTAGCTAGGTCTTATCCTATGGGGCTAAGGAATGGGAGACTCAAGTTCTTATTTTGTTTGTTGGACGGATGGACACAACCTATATTGCTTGCGCTGTTGTCCTCTTCTATTGGGGCTAAGGAATGGGAGACTCAAGTTCTTATTTTGTTTGTTGGACGTACAGGAAGGACACATGCATGCCGGGACTTTATCTAGCCCCTGTGAGTAGGCCCCTCCAAGTGGTGCAACGACCTCCTGGGATGATGGTTGGAATGAACCTGCACTAACCACGTCCTCGCTATGGCGCTATGCGGGTTGTCCCCTTGCCAGTGCTGTTGTCCTGTGCTGGTATCGCTAACGCTTGCCTACTGATGAGGCCTGAACGGATCGCTACCGCTTACGATGTGCACTATAAACACTTACTACTTACTCGGGTCGGGGTCCCTCCCACTCGCCCGCTTTCCGAGGAGAAGAGCTTAGAATCAACATGACTTACGCAAGTTCCTACATTTTGATTCTCTCTTCTGTGGCAGATGTTAGAGATGCGAGTCCAAGTTCAACCCATTGACCTAGCGTCTGTTGATCTAGTTGAAGCATAAGAGACAGGAGCAAAGCAAGCATACAAGTAAGCATCCTAACTAGTCTCAACTTACGGATCAATTCTATATTCTCCAGGTGCAAAGCTAGTTGTTTGGGAGGCATAGCCAATTTATCATGGCCGTCTCCACCTAACCCCCGTAGGGCACCTCGCCCCCGTATTCACCCATTCCATTGATAAGGTATACATATATTTATATTGCCTGCGTGCTTACAGCCTAAGGTATAATACCCATTTGTGGAATTTGCATAATATATATATCCCCAATACTTTACCTTGTATGCTGTGCTCCTTATACCCTCAGATTTGGACAGGTTGTTACAGGGATAATACCACTTAGGGGCAGATAGACCGTCCACCCAGTGCCGCTACCCACTTCTTCTCTGTCTGCTTCGAATCTAGAGGCCATTGGAGGTGCTGCAGTAATTGGAGTTGAGCGAAGAGCCATATTATATGCATCCCTAGGAAAGAAAGCCATGCCATCCAAAGCGAAGCGGGAGCCACCCAAAGCGGGGAAGAAGGGGGGTCTGTATCTAAGTTATTGACCTGTTTTGGAGTGAGAGGCCATTATAAATGCATTAATGGAATCGAATTCTAATTAGAGAGAAGGGCTATTCATTCCGCCTACATCTCCCATATAGGTGTTCTTCCCAAAGCGGTGAGTATCGATCCCAGGCAGAAGGTATGCTGCTGGGTCTACTGCTACTGGAACAACAAGAAATGGACCTGCAGGCTCTTGCGGCTGATACTGCGAGTGATGCTTGTTTATATTGCCTATAATTACGTAAGTTATGTAATCCATGAAATCCACTCACAAAAGCACCTCAACAAAACACCTCTCTCGGTGGTCGAGAGTTCGGCTGGCTCACCCTATTTTTTTGGCCAATCCAAATGGCTATGGCTGCTGGAAGAAATCAATGGCTGGAGCGGGCTTCCTTTCCTTCTGTTGAAAGGCTTCTGGCTAAAGGTTAAAGGGTAAAGGCTCCTTCCTTCCCGGTTACAGGCTTATGGTGGGCTAATGGGGCCCCTAGAAGGCTTATGGTGGGGTGTGTCGGCACAACCGGTGATAAATCGTGTTTTCATTGGCGGAAAATGGCATCTGAGACCGGTTTAATGATTGACCAACAGGGCCAATCTGACTCGCCGTAGGAAGAATTTGTGCGGCGTGTTCGCTAAGGCACTTTACATTCAACCCCGCGACTGGTCAGCGAGATCTCCATTATTATATACGTACTTACGTATATAATATATATTCTAATTACGTTTATAATGGAATGGAAGAAGGGTGCTTCAGATCGGGAGTAACCACCAATGAGGGGGCAACACTCACTCCACTCGGTGAGGGGGGGGAAGGTATAACCGATAGGGATCACGGGAAAGTAAGGGTTGAAAGGGAAGGGTAGGTAAAATAGTGATTGGATTTTGTGTTCTAACCACCAAAGAATCTGTCCTTTCAGCAAGTGTGATAAAAGCATATCCTAGCAATGAATGCTGGCTGTCGAAATTCATCACAAGTATCTGGGGTTTCAGCCCGGCCCGACAAGAGAAGATAGTGCTATACAAAGTAATAATATTTCAGCAAGTGTAGTTGAACGCCCGTGAATGCTAGAAGTTCAGGTAAGTGAGCCGGTCTGGTTGGTACACACATTCCAGGTGGTTGGTAGCAGGCACTAACATGAAAGGCAAGTGGGCACAGGGCATCTCCTAGCAATGCTGGCTGTCTAAATAAATCCAATCGTATATGCTGGCTGGCCGGGTTCGTTCATCCCGTCCCTACAAGAGAATTATAGTGCTTGTTGTACCCACTAACTAAGCGATTCATTCAGGAAGTGTTATAGGGCTAAAAGGTCTAGGTCTGAAGGTGGGTAAATAGAAGGTGGCAGGCATGAAATGAAAGGCGGATAGGTCTGTCTATTCCTAGCAATGGAGTGGGTTCTAATTACTGCTAAGTAGTATCGCCAAGGCTCGGCTGGACCAATAGGTAATAGTGGTACCCAGAATAATTAATAAGGCAAGGTAGGGTAAAGGGTAAATATCCTAATGCCTATCCTACTGAGATTTATGGCTGAAGCACTAGGTTGGGGTATAAGTAAGAAGGGGGGTAAGTTAGGTATGAAATATAGGTTGGTAAAAGGTGGGTTGTTGGTTAAAGGCAAGCTAAGCATAATAGGGGTAATAGCCCATGCTGTGCCAACCCAAGTGTGTAAGATCTTATAAGTAAATAGTAAATCCAAGAAGTAAGTTCCCACAATCCCACATCACAACTGAGCTGCCCAACATAAAGTCTTCCTGTAGGCAAGTAAATACGAACAAACACTATAAAATAGAATAATATTCCTGCTATAATTCCATAAGCACAAGCAGTAGAAGTAGACCCAGGAGCAGGTCCAGGAGTAGCAGTTCCAGGATCATTTCAATCAACATCAGTTGAACCAACAGCATTACCCGTAGCAGTTTAAGCAGCAGCATCAGAAGAAGATTCAGTTCTCAACCCGTTTAACTCAATCGATATCTCGTAAGGTGACAACTTGAACTCCCTCTCCTCGTATGGCGTCGACTTGGGGAACTCAATCTCTCCTGCTCCCGTTCCAAGGCACCATGGGGAATATATAAATAAATATCGTCTGTTGATAACATGGCTCAATCAATATGCTCATATGGAAACAACATGGCTCTCAATGTCCTCTGGTGGGAACATGGGGGGACTTCCCTCTCTCGGGTATCCTGTGATGGGGGCCTTCTCTCTCGCGTATGATGGAAACTAGGGAGAACTCAATCACTATCTCGTCTCGTGGCATATGGGGGACCTCACTCACTCACTCTCTCTCAACTGGGTGTGATGAGGCCAGGTTGATTCTAGAAATAACCACGGGCAGTAGGTAACTGAGATTCTTTGGGCAGGTTGATGAGATAACAGAGTCCATTGGGGCAGGTGAATTATAGAACTGCAACAGGTTCCACTTAGCATTTGGGATAAGCTAGCTATTGGGCCCAGCTGATTGACTATAGCCCAAGTTGAATAGAAACCCGTGGTAGGCTCATAGTTGAATTGTACCAGCTGCTTGAAGAGAGCCCAGGTTGACTAGATATCCGTGAGCAGTAGGTCCATAGTTTAATTGTAAACAGCTGAGTGAAATGAGAACAGGTCGAACGTATACCCGTGAGCAGAAGCAAGCTAATTGGGTAACAACTGTTTGTGATGGGAACAGATTGAATAGCTCCCCGTGGGCAGAAAATAGCTTATTGGGTAACTGGTAGATTCGATAGCAGGTAGAATAGATACCCGTGAGCGTTAGGTAAAATAGCTTATTGAATAGCAGCTGGTTGATTCAATACCTGCAGCAGACTCCACTGAGCTGTTGGCGTAAGAATTCCATTGGTCTCAGCTGGTAGTGACTCAAACAGAATAGCGACCCGCGAGCAGTATGTAACATAGTTGAATTGTGCAGGTGGATGAGAGACCAGAGCTTTTTGGGTAGCAGCTAGACCATGTTGACTATAGTCCCGTGGTAAGACCTTAGTTTTTTTGGTAACCAACTGTTTGTGATTCGAACAGGTTGAATAGCTTCCCGTGGGCAGTAGGTAACTTATAATATTTGGTAACCGGTGGATTCGAGAACTGAGGCCTGTTGGTCCTGGGCATGAAGAGAGAACAACTGGATGTGTGTGGCTGTAAGGTGCGGCATGAACCTAAATTGGGTGAATCGAGACCAGGGGCCACCAACTAACTACTAAGCCCACCTACACAAACGGGAAAACCCCGCCCATAGATGGGTGAGCAATATAGTTCCTTTTATACCTCCCTCAGACTACCGGGCCTATCAGACCTATAGGGGGAGAACCGTACCTTTTCTCTCTATAAAACGGACTATTCTTTCCCCGTATGATGAGCGAGAAAACACCGGTAGAAAACTGCACTACCGGGCCTACCGGACCTATAGGGGGCCATACCTTTTCTCTCTATAAAATAGACTATTATTTTGGGGTATTATGGGCGAGAAAACACCAGTGATGTTATATGGTTGAAGGCCCAAGTAGAACGCCACCATAGAAGGCCTTCGACACTTTATGAGAGATTGATTTCTTTATGAGAGCTGGCCTTTAACTCTCTAAGCGCCTTCGGCACTAAAGAGAGAAGGATATAAGCTTACTAGAGAGCCTTACTACAAGGGCCAAAGGCAGCCATTCACTCTCTAAGGACCAAAGGCACTGATAAGGCTTGCTTGAAGGCTTGCTTTAATACCATAACCATTAAGCCATCACCATTAAGGCTTTCTTTCTTAGAGCTGGCCTTCAGCCCTTAACCATATATGGTGTCGTTCCACTCTTGCCTTCGGCCACCCATAATATCATATAATAATAAGGCTCAATCCCTCTGAGTCGAAGACCCTCTCTAAAGAAAGTAGAAAACCCTGTAACCTCTCTTCGGTTCAAGCCCTCATTTCTAACCTGAAATACTATGGAAAACTCTATCTATCTATCCAAAGCAAGGTCGAGAGAGGCGCATCATATATAAAGATATATGGAATTCCCCGAGGGAAAGTGACCCAAAAACGACTCTAATTTACCCCAATTTCACGGACAAAAAGACAGTAATATCCCAATTTCGGATTCCAGCCACTGCATCATATATAAAGATATATGGAATTCCCCGAGGGAAAGGTACCAAAAAACCACTATCCATTTCCGTAATTTCCATTCCAAATTCACTCCATTTTCATATCTCTTTTGGTCGCCACTGCATCATATATAAAGATATTGGTTATTTCATTAGAGAATTTACCTTAACATTAAGGCATAATTACATATATAATATCTCGAATTACTCACATAACTCATTGACCACGGTGCCCGAAAGTCCCAAAAGCTCTCGCATCGAACAACCATGTCGGCTCTCAAAACCGCAACCTCAGGGAACGCATAAGGATCAGATGAATGGCGCACACTCTAAAGGTTGGCACGGCGGGAAAACCCCGTGCAAGTAAAGGTGAGGATCTACTCCAAACCTGCTGCTCGAGGGAAGTAGCCTTTAAAAGGATAAATCATCTCTCTCGCGGGTAGGGCTCTCGCGAATACTTCGGCAAACTCGAGCGAGCTCTGGAGAAAAAAGTTGGGGAAGATTGTCATCCTCGGTCAGGTTCGGGGAACCGACCTCCATACACTTATGTAATAGAAACCACTACAATTACATTGCTTACGTAACAGCAGCCAATACTCTTACACTGTTAAGTGGAGAGCCTCGGGCCTCGCTCACATCGCCGCTCCTGTCCACAGCTCTCGAAAGGAGTAAAGTGGGTAGAACTTAGTGACCTCACACACAATTCCAATCTTTCTTATATTCTTTCTGGGATCGGCACGACTCCGTTAGCTTTATCCTCCTTCTAGGTGGGTGCCACCAACCTTCTTCCCCAAGGGGCAACTCATTCCCAGTCCTAGCTGGCGGGCATGCTAACCAATCTTCATGCCTTTCTCCACTCCAACTTGCGGATTTCTCGTCCTCGTACTTCTTGTCGTTATTGTACTTCTGGGGCTAGCAATCATCCTAATTCTATGTATCTCATTGTACCCGTTCCCGTTCGCATACTTCCCTCCTATTTTCCTCCTTAGGCTCTCTATCTTCCCTCTATGGGTCTGCTGGTAGGCGGGACCTCTTTCCCTAATCCGGTGGTGATCCTTCCAGCTGGATGGCCTATAGTTCGAAGTCCTCTCCCATAAGGTCGAGCCAGCTAACGCTGCCTGCTTTGAGAGGTAAATTTACTGGGTTGGACGTTATGGGTGCACGAGTCTGATTCTTCCGATTATGAATCTTAGTCCGATTCTGAAGATTCTTCTGATTCTGATGATTATTCATATTCTAATTTAGTGTTTTAAGAGTCTAGTCTGGCTCTATTCCTCCGGTACTACGTCCTTTGGAACTACGTCGCGGCTCGACATCCCGCAAACACTCATTATTTACAGGCTGGCCGTGATAGGCGGATTGCCTCGCCGAACCATCTGGATCACAGCCATAGCCAAAGATACTGGCTCTACTCACTCTCATGTGACAGTCTCCCCCGATAAGGATGGGGAGAGGCTCCTTAGGCCCGGGGATTAGCAACAGACCTTCTCAAGATCTATGGCTTGTCCTCCCGAATATCAATGAGGCCTAAGGTGAACTTATTTTTAAACCGGGTGCACGAACCAAATGGAAGGGCGGAGGCGAATCATTTGGGTACGGGCCGTGGGATTGAACGGGAAAGAAATATACAAACTCCCACGGCAGGGGTTCGGTTTGGTTTCGTGCGAAAACCCTAAGATCTAAGAAAGAGGACCCGGTAGGACCCATTAGGGGGCTCGACTGATAAGGAGAGGGATTTATCGCTCACCTCCCCAAAGAGGTGAGGGACGGAGTCACTCACTATTCATATGGTGAGGGTGCTCAACCGATAGGGAGCTCAGGCAAGCAGAAAGAGATATCGACCAGCAAGCAGGTAGGTGGGTTTGAACACTGTGGTTATGCTTGCTGATGATAGTCGCCTAAGCCGTGTCAAGTGCAGGGATGGTCCTTTCCCTTTGGTCAAGCCTGCTTACGCATCCTGCCTAATCAAATAGTAGTTATAGGAGCTAGCTATTTTCTCCTACAGGGGGTTCAACCGGTGCTAATACAGGAACTAATATCTAAGCGGTAGCTCCTCCAAGCTACTTATGAGAGGTTGCGTGCATCAATCAACAAACAAGAGAAAGGAAAAAGGATTGATTTACAGGTAATTGCGTAATTACGCATATAACAAAATGACTGGAATTACATACAAGGACGCGTAAGCAGGCTTGACCAAAGGCCTGGTAGGGTGAGGGACGAACTCTCGACAGTAGGAGAGGGACTGACTATTCATATGGTGAGGGAAAGGATGCGCAAGCAGGCTCGACCGTTAGGGAGAGGACAGGGTCCTTCGTGATTGATCGATTGATGGGGGCGTTAGCACACTCGATCAAAAGGCCGCGCCGTCCTCAGCGATTTGGGGCGATCGACCATAAAGGCAAGGCCGCCATCAACTCGCCAATTCATATGGGTGAGGCCCGGTAGGGTGAGGGTGAGCTTGCCGAACTCTCGACAAAGGCCCGGAGGGATTTATCGCTCACCTTCCCCAAAGAAGTGAGGGACTCAGACGAGGTTACGAGGTCGAGGAGAGGTAGCGAACTCTCGACTAAAGGCCGCCATCGACTCATCCTCTTTTTTGCATTTGATTTCTCTAACCGGGAGAAATAAGGCCTTCCTTTATTGCTTATTGGGTGGGTCCTCGCCGTATTATATCCTTTCTTCTTTTTTCCTCCCTTTCAAAGAGAGAAGAGCGTCAACGCTCTCTTAGCATTCGTTCGCTAAGTTGTTTGGTTCGAGCCCATACTTCTCCGTGTGAAATGAGAAACGATGTCCCTATGATTTTCCATTTCAACCCATCCCATATCTCTTACGGGAGCACAGTGACTCTTGTCTTGACGCGCTCTTTTTCCCAATTTACTAGGTATCCGTATGGCCGATTCAAGCCGATATTTCCTTTAATACTCAATCAGGTCGAATCCCTTTATTATGCGCATAACATCGAGACAAAGAGGGACATGTACCCTATCTCCAAGGAGGAGTGTAAACAAATAATAGGAGCACTTCGTGAATCATCTTTCAGGTTTCTCCCGTTACATAGGATATATATTCCCAAACCCAGTAAGCCGGGAAAACTTCGACCCATTACAATTCCTCATCCACGGGACATCATAGTAATGGAGGCATTGGAAATAATATTGACAGAATTTTTTGAGCCCATATTTCTGCCGAGCTCACACGGATTTAGACCAAAGAGAGGGACTAGGACCTGTTATTGGGACATATCGAGTTTAGAAAGCGTACACTATTGCATCGACGCAGATATCGTCAGTTGCTTCGATGAGATCCCTCAAAAGAGATTATTAGATTTTCTACACTTATAATTGACGACAATAACCTCCAGGCTCTGATATCTTTATTTCTCAAGGCGGATATAGTGGACAAGAAAGGAACGAATTATGGGGGAAAAGACAAGAGAATTCCCCAAGGGAGCCATGCCTCTCCAATCCTTATGAACATATATCTGCATCAGCTGGATGTGCTGGTGGACAATTATTTAGTTAGGTATCCATACGCCCATTACGTCCGCTACGCAGATGACATACTACTAATTTGCACGGTGGGGAACCTTGATCCTCAAATATTAGTAGACCATCTTCAGAATTTCGTTACCGATTTGAACCTCCGTCTTACCATATCTATTAATTCGAGGGGAGGGCCCCCATTTCTGTTTTTGGGAATCTATCTAAAGGTGTATTCGGATGGGCATATTAATCTCTTTTCCCCCTTATCGAGAATAGGGCGCAAAATTGATGTCATCCGAGATCAGAATAAAGGAATTAAAGAACCTATTAATGACCCGGAAGCGCTCGAAGATAAACATCAGAGCTTAGTCGATCTGTATAGTCATAAAATCGTGAGTTATCTGGGGTTTTTTATTAAGTGTCATAATTCGTCAAGACTTAAGGAACTTCTGAAGAAGAAGATGCTGGATTCGTGTTTACAAGATATTGCCAAGATCGCGAAAATCTCCGTGGGGAATGTGAAAAAGAAATGGGGCTCATCGCTTCAACAAGCGCCTATTCCCTTTATTCCCCGTAAACAAATAGAATGCGCCTTTAAAAAGATGCTGCGCAAATATGACCGGCAAGGGCGAGAGTTTAGAAGAACCGGGAAGGTTGATAAAAAGTTGTTTAGAAGAACCAAACCAGTTAAGAGACCCAAATAATTAGTCATGACGTGCGCTTTTTTGTATTTCTTTAGAAGAGGGCCACCTTGGCTTTCCACCTTTGGCTTTTTGGTAGTTAGTTTCCTTTGCCCACACGAATTCATCCCTTATTCCGGTCCTTACTAATAACCTAACAGAACCTGACTTTTGGGGTTTTTTAGTTTCACTTTCCCGAAAAATACAAAGTTGTCCCTTTTCTTTATTTCGGTTCTTACTAATAACCTAACAGAACTTGACTTTGTGCTGCGCCCCTAACTAAGGACCAACCTAACTACCTAAGGTGCGTGAGGCAGATACTTTGAGATTGTCTTAGTATAGATAGATGAACTACTCGCGCTCTGTAGGATTTGAACCCACGACATCAGGTTTTGGAGACCTACGTTCTACCGAACTGAACTAAAAGCGCGGCGCTTTCTTGGAATCTGTAATCTTAATAAGGGGAAAGAGTAACGCGATGGCGGCCTTTGAGTCGAGCGACTACGTACCTCTCCTCTATAAAGAATGCATTGTGTCTGCTCGATAAAGCGTCGAAATGACGCGTAGAAAGAATAAGAGCGACAATGACGTAGTTATGTATATAATGATACGCGGAATTACCGCGCTCCTTAATAGGTCCTGGGAAACCCTTATTTCTAAGGTAAAGGTAAGGGTACTTTTCTTTCTTCCCCTCAAGGAGTGAAAAGCCACTTTACCAAAGGCCCAATCGTAATATCCAAATATATATATCATTATATATGTAATTATGCATTTCTTCCAGTCAGGACCTTAAGGCTCACCCTACCGGGCCTACCGGGCCTTCGTTCGAGTGCCTAAGGACCGTACATTCAGAGGCAGCATCTAAAGGCTAGGGAGTTGTGTCAAGTACTTCTCTCCTTGATCTTTATGCTCTCTAAAGTAAATGAAATCATACAAGTCAATATAGATTGATTAGGGTCTTCGATCCACGTACGTCTTACGGTCTTTACCTGCCTGAGAGAGGGGGGGAACCACCTTACTAGATAATAGTAGACTGCCCGAGTGTCAATGGTAGGGTAGGCGTGGAGAGATTTTTGCGGGGAAACTTGCAAGTACAGTTTGGGGGGAGGCGGATGTACCCGAACAAGGGCTGGGCGTCGACCCAACCTTATGAGTATTCAGACTATAACCGTTCCGATGAACAGTCACCAACTTTTGACAGTTATACGATTCCAGAGGATGATTTAGAATTGGGTCAATCACGTTTATTAGAAGTGGACAATCGAGTGGTTGTACCGGCCAAAACTCCTCTACGTATGATTGTAACATCTGCTGATGTACTTCATAGTTGGGCTGTACCTCCCTCAGGTGTCAAATGTGATGTTGTACCCAGTCGTTTGAATCAGACTTCCATTTTGGTGCAACGATAAGGAGTTTGCCACGGTCAGTGCAGTGAGATTCGTGGAACCAATCATGCCTTTATGCGTGCGCCCGGATACATAGGCCGACTGTTGAGCCCACTCTGGCTCAGCCGCACCTTCTCGAACAGGCCAATTCGGTTCAGGTGCGAGCTACCTAAGGAGCCATTATAGCGATATCGTGGCTAGAGCAGTAGGGATGAGAGGAGCCTCTCTAGCTAGTAATAAATGAAATAATAAGGGGGGCTCCGGTGGAGTGGAGCGGAGGAGACGGTTAGGATAACGAACTTGAAACGCGGAGCCCGAACCGAATCCCGAGGATATAGCGATTAGTGGGCCGGCCAATAGCACCCCGCCGCAGTCAGTGGCATTACCTTCCGCGGCACTCACTCGAGGAACCTCATAATTTGTTACGGCAACGTAGATCGATAGTGAGTGAAAGAACCCTGAGCTGAGCTAGCTCGGGCTTTGGGGGAAATATAGGGCGCTAAGGTCGCATAGATTTGACCGGTCTTACGCATAGCGAAGCTTACCTGAGGCTCAGGTGTCTTGAGCATAGCGAAGACATTGATTTATTCCCCTCAAAGAGCGAGCATAGCGAAGGCCAGCTCAGGCGCATAGCTCAGGATAAGCATAGCGGCATAGCCCTTACCTTCTCAGGTCACTTACCTGAGCATAGCAAAGGTCGGTCTTACCTGAGCTCTGCTCAGGGCTCTCATTCATTTTCGGCCTTACCACCACCGCTATGCTTAAGTGATAACCTGATGCTATGCCTTCTCACAGGGATAACACAAATTCACACACGCTCGCGCAAGGACCTAAATTCCCATTAGGAGGTTGAACCAAGGACCTGTGGAAGTCGGGGCTACCCCGTCCCCATGGCAACCAGTGTCTTGAGGGAGGAGTTCAGAGGCCTTCTAGTAGCACAGACCTATTCCTCTCTAGGTCATGTGAAAGAGGCCAGTCCAGGATCGTACTGTTCCTCTACAGACAGAGACAACAAACGCACGGATTTGTACCTCTACGCGCAAGCAAGCTAATCTCATTATAGAGAAGCGTAGCTCAGGTTATCACTTACCTGAGTTATCACTCATATTTCTTCCCCTCAAAGCTTGAGCATAGCAATACCTTTCTGGATCTGGCTTTACTTCTTGAGTGGTGTTTTCTTTTAGTTCTGGTTCTTCACTTGGGGCTTGTGATGAAGGCTGAAGATGAAAGGTTCAAGGCATCTGGCTTCCACCATATTCAAGGATAGGGCCTGGCCTTTCCTCCGCTTGGGAAATTTAGTACAATTGAGCTGAACACCGCCCGCAGTGCTTACACCCATTGCCTATCGAAGTGATGTTCTTTCACCGCGTACGAGAACTTGTCTAGGGAAGGATTTCCCGCTTACCCGCGGTAAAGCTTTCAGCGGTTCTTCCATACCAACTTGGCTGCCCGGCACTGCTTGCTAGGCGTTACAACCGGTACACCATAGGTTGGCCCAACCCAGCCCTATCATACTAGGTAGGGTTGGATCCTCGCAGTTATCCCTTCAACATCAGGGGTGGGCAGTCTTCTGCCTCGTGCCCCGTGGAGCCCTTCCACGCGGGACTCCCCGATCACTATAGCTCTCTGTTCGACTAGCGGGTCTCGCAGTCAGGCCTAGACCATCTATCTAATTTCTCACCATATGAATGGTGATTCCCTTCTCCTTGACCTCGTAACCTCGGCCGAGTCGATGGCGGCCTTTCGGCAAGCTCACCCTCACCATATGAATAGGGAGTGACTCCGTCCCTCACCTCTTTGGGGAGGTGAGCGATAAATCCCTTGGCAGCGGTTTGAACATCTTTCCCTAGAAATATTGGCCATTTTACGTTGGCAACGGTTTCATGAGGGTGAGCTTGCCGAACTCTCGACAAAGGAGAGGCCCGGTAGGGTGAGGTAACGAACTCTCGACTACAAGGAGAGGGACTCACCAATTCATATGGGTGAGGAATCGAAATCTCGACAAGGGGGAGAGGAACATCTTTCGATGGCGGCCTTTAGTTCTTTGAGTTGATGGCGAGGACCCCTCCCCCAAAAGAGAGTTGCTCCTAACCATATGAATGGTTAGCGTTAACACCCTATCCTCACACGTTTACCTCACCCTTATGGTCGAGCCTGCTTGCGCATCCTCACCATATGAATAGTGAGTGACTCCGTCCCTTCTTACCCCTTCTTTCACAACGAAAAGCCCTATTTCTGCTACTTATGCGCTTCATCTAGCCTCTTTCTCTTGACTGCTACTTAGTTACCCGGCTTGCTTAACCAAATCCATTTCTTTGACTTATCAAAGTGCTCTGTCCCGCTACTTACTTAGTGCCTCGCCCACGCCTACCTAACTCATACTGAAGAGCCTACCTAACTTGTAATTCTTCGCCTTAACCAATATATATTTATTTGCCTCAACCGCATCCCCAATTGAACAACTGAAAACACTGAAAAAAGAAATAAGCAACATGCTCGTACATAACATACACGTCTGGAACGCGACTCGAAAGGTCTTACTACTTATTCAAGCTGTATTGATCTTCAAGCTGTCTCTTTGATAGCCATTTCCAGATTGAGTTCGAGTGGAAGGTCCCATTCCAGATACAGATCCAAAGCAAGCAAATTCACTACCATAAGCAGATATAGATTGAGGTTGTGGGTGGTCTCCGCAGAGGCGGAGGTGGAAGTTAGAAGCAAACACGCGTCAAATTCTTTGCCTCCAGTTACGAAGCTAGTAATTACCATTGAAGCAGCAGCCATTGATTCATTTGAACTAATCGATCCAGTTGCCCCTGTGTAGTTTATTATATAATAGTAACAGGGAGGTATGCAAGTGGCTATAGAGCTGGAAGGGATACGTTGCGAAGTAGTTATGGAGAAGCTGGGGCAGAGAAGGCGGGCGAGATGCCAATGGTAAGGCCTCCATAAAATAGTATGTAGAGTCAGCGGTTCGCAGTCTTGAACGATTATTAAGTAGTAGTGCATTCACGGTCAAAAGCACCTACCTCATGGCGTTTCTCCTAGAACAAGCTATAATGCCAAATATATAGCAAGCGCAACAAAGTAAGCACCCGAGCATCTTACTAGCCAGTTGGTCTTCTATTTCCTTTTACTGGATGGAAAGACTGAGTGACCGGGTCTGTGCGCTCGGGAGGTTAGGAGAGTAAGTAAGGTGCGTTAGCTTGTCAGTCGTTCTTTTCTAGGAACGCCGGTAAGGATGTGCTCGGGATCGTAGCTATATAGAACTACTGGCCCAACCGGAAAAGAATCACTCATGGCTGGTAAGTTGTTCTTGCCTAATTACGACTGGCCATTGGACCAGCACTGACTGGCCTCTTGTATTTATTCTCTGATTGGGCACATGATAGTAAGAATCATATATAAAGGGCCCATATCTTCCCGAACTATAATGATTGAGGGGAAGAAAAGAGTATCCTATTCCGGTCAGTCGGATAATTTGATTGAGCACGATCGGGAAATATGGGAATGAATGGGATGAAAAGTCGTCACCAGAGAATCAATAATACCCTTCCCTTCTAAGAAAAATAAGGGACGGTCAAATGGCTAATCTCGTAGGAACGTAGTCGCTTGTCCGCATCGGGCAAGGGCCAAAGCATCAAACCTCTGCCATTGACCGAACACTAGCAGCTTTACTTACGATATTATCACACTGAGAGAGAACCACACCCCGCTTAAACCGAATTGCCCATCGAACCGGAAATGGAAAGCGCACTGACAGATGGAACGTGTTAAGAAATCCTTTACGCCTTAACCTTACTACTTACCGCCTTAGTCACGAAATCTTACCTAGCTTAGTGATTTTGGACACTTAGCTTTTCAGACACTTACCGCACTACCTGGGTCACACCTACTTGGAGCTTGTAATTGGCCATCGAACCACCCTCTGAGCACACGGAACACTTAGAAGATATACCCCTCCAGATGCTATGAACCTAGAGATTGACTGAACACTATTAGCTTTATTTACTTTAATTTATCACCTATGAATTGACCCTTACCCGCTTAAACTACCGGCTTAAACCCAAACAGCAGTGCCCGAACACTACCCAGGAGCCACCTCACACGCCTCAGCTTATCCATACCGCCTCAGCTTATGCATCGTTCCTAGAGGGGTTTTCTTACCTCAAGACATCCAGAAAGAACGGAATGGATTGCTCAATCACATCTTGAAACTATGGCTTTATTTCTTGGAATACGAATGAGATCAGAAACGCCATCATTGAGGCAGACAATGCAATAGCTTCGGTTAAAGCGAACCCCGAAATGGCATAACCAGATAATTGTTTAGCCAATGATGGATTTCATGCCACAGAATGGATCAAGGAACTAAGAGCGTTTCCAATACCGGCAGCAGCTCCCGCTAAAGAAATTGTAGCTGCTCCAGCACCTATTAATTTAGCACCTTCTAGCATATTGAGAAGGAGGTTTCTGTCTTGTCAGTTCTTTTCCTAGTCTTTCTCTTCGGATTTGGTTTCTCTTCGTTGATTCTTCCGTCTTTCGGCGTTCCTTTCATCAATACCTACCTCAACTGGCATCTCTGGCTATCGCTAAATCATTACCTAACCAACCACCCTAGTAAAATCTACCGAATAATTCAAACTCTTTCCTAAGTTTGACCATGCGTTTTAGAAAATAATGATTTTGGGGACTTGCGCCCCCTAATTCCAGGGCAATTTGTGTAGGGTAGTGAGGGAATATTGCTCCCCTTTCGGAGTTACTACATAACTCGAAAGGACGCGCGCTCTCTGTTCCGTCCAAAAGGGACTAGGGTCTAATTCGGATATCCGCGTCACGATATCGTCCTTCAACCTAGCCATGGCCTGGACTTCATCAAGAGAGATATCCTCTCTACCCTCTATATTCAGGTGAAAAATTAGCTGCCTCTCCGCGGGAGAGAGGCCTTCTGGGTCCTCAACCTGCACTCCAGGTTGACCTAGGCGCAACTCCAGCTCAGGCTCCCTTCCGAGCGAAACTGAGGGAGAGAGGCCTTCTGGGTCCTCAACCTGCACTCTAGGTTGACCTAGGCGCAACTCTAGCTCAGGCTCCCTTCCGGGTGAAACTGCATTCCCGAAAGGGGGCGTGGAGGCAGAAGCCGAAACGAGTGCCCATAAATAAAAAAAAAGAGCCAGGGTCTTTCCTCCCGGGCATCCCATTTTTATTAAAATGAAAGATAGGGCGCGCCCTCCCAAAAGGACCCTGACTTTGGAAAGGAACAAAATGAAATAGGCCACAAATCCCATTTTCATACAAAGAAGATAAAAAACCAACACTATAGAAGTGGCTATGAAAGCCCCGGGGATTCTATGGTAAATTGGAAACGTCAGAGTAAACTGTGGCTTGTGAATAGTAATATGAGGTGATAACGGCCGAGTGATGTTCGTATTTGGGTTTACTAAGTTTCGCATGATTGGGGTTTACTAATATTTATACCATCTTGATACCACCAAGCCTTCTCGGATCGGTTCTACGAGAAAAGATTTTTTCGTATCGGTGGTGCAGGGGACAAATTGATCACTCACTGAGAAGTGAAACCCTATGACTATCTCATCCCGAAGACGGATGCGACGGGAAGAAATGGCATTTAGAGGTGTTGCTGACTCCACATTTAGGTTTCGGCATGACACAGCTTGCACTGTCCTTTCGCACTTAGGCGCACAGCGTGCCGTCTCATTCGGTAATGATTCGACAATTTCTGGCGTAATTGAACGCAAGCTGATCCTAAGTAATTGTTGTTGTTCATTGGATTCTGGATAAACCACTTCGTTAGAATTGGGGAATTGCTGCAATTCCCTCTGAATAGCTCCGATTCTCTCGTCGAAAATCGCTTTCGAAGTATTACCAAAACTCCTCTGACTAAATATGAGAAAGCCTATGGAACGACGAGCTACTATCATTTCTTCATTACATATTGAGATCCCCTTCGAACTTAAGACACGAATGAATGGAATAGCAGCAAATGGCATATTTCCCTCCTTCGTATTCGTGGAACTAAATATCGTTTGTCAACGTCATCATGACTCTTTTAGCAACTGAACGGAAGAGAAAATCCATTATAGATTCTATTCATTATGGTCGCAGAGAGAAGCTTAGGGTTGGACCTCCCAGCAGCGACCCGCATTTATCCACCCATACTCCTTAAATAAAGTGAAGAAGGTTATACCTTTTGCTCAGGTCAGGTTATGGGGATTGGGGTGGGTGGGTAAATAGTTTGGGAAAATAGAGCTTCCAATCGATTAGGCCCCTCTCCTTCGTACCTCAGGTGAGTGGGTTCGTACCTCTCCTTTTAGTCGAGAGTTCGGCCTTCCTTGATTGCTTATTGGGTGGGGCCGTTGGTCGAGCCATGCTTACGCACGATGGCGGCCTTAACAGTCGAGCGTGCTTACGCACCCTTGCTCTCCTTTTGTCGAGCAAGCAATAAATTCCTCGACCTCGTAACCTCGGTCGAGTCCCTCGACCTCGTAACCTCGGCCGAGTCGATGGCGGCCTTTGTCGAGAGTTCGGCAAGCTCACCCTACCGGGCCTCACCTTTCTTAGGTCAGGTGAGCAAGAAATCCCTCACCATATGAATGTGTGAGTCCCTCTCCTCAACCTCGTAACCTCGGCTGAGTCCCTAACGGGCCTTATGTCGAGAGTTCGTTACCTCACCCTACCGGGCCTCGACCTCATAACCTCGGCCGAGTCCCTAATGGGCCTCACCATATGAATAGTGAGTCCCTACCGGGCCTCACCATATGAATAGTGAGCCCCTACCGGGCCTACCGGGCCTCTCCTTTTAGTCGAGTCCCTCCGGGCCTCACCATCTGAATAGTGAGTCCCTACCGGGCCTTGCCCGATGCGGACAAGCGGGTCAACCTCCTTACCTTCTAGCTCTTTTAGGGGAATAAAGAAAGGGGACCTAAGGTACAGGATACTATTTTTTATCTCAATCTAGCTCAGGCTTTTAGGGTAGGAAATAGATAAGTGGGGGCCTTCTTATTCGGGGGGACCTTTGGATTAATTTATTAGATACCAGAGAAATATAATCTTTCAAAGAAATAGCTTCTACGACGATAGATAGGGGTCAGGTTTGGCATCTCTGCCCCCTACCCTCCAAACAGTATGGGAGCCTCTCGGCTCATACTGCTCACACTCTCAGATCTTAACCCTTGGGTAACCCTCCTCCACCCACCATAGTGTGAGAAACAAAGCCAGGCTTACTACAACCTGCCTGACACATAGGCGTCGTGGTTCAAACAAACTATGGTACCTGCTTAGCTTAGCCCGAATGCCCCCACTGATCATTGGTGAGATCTGATCCCCTCTATTGAATGTGGTCCTGGCTCGTTCCTCACCTTTTCCGGATGATGCATCTCCACGAAGATCCACTCCTTTTAGACCCGCACAATCCCAGAAGATCGCCTCCTCGGGGAGGAGGTCTACGATCTTGTCTTACTATTTGTTGGGGGTGGGGCAGTTGCTCGAGCTAGCTTAATAACGTTGTTTATGGCTGCTCAATAATAAGGTCGGCCTAAGCGGACAGGCAGGCATCTACTCTACCAAATTGTTACCTTCGCACAGCTCAGGTAAGGTAATCCCCTATATTTCTTCCCCTCAATTCAAAATGAGAGGGTTGATCAGGACAAGCAAGTATTCAAGTCATTATCTATATACGTAATTACGCTTTAGCAGACAATGTTGCTATTATATATGTAATTATGCTCTCGAATAATGGATCAAATAAATGATCGAAAGTACCAAATTCCCATCAATCGATCAATCACTCAGGACTTTTCCTTGTTCGTGATTCCAGTAATGAATGAGATAGATTACCTATGTCATTATGCTTTGATTTATTCAGCCCACTTAATGAAGTATAAAGGTAAATAGTTTGGGAAAAGCAGAGCTATTTGATACAGTTCAAGTCTGGCATTTGCGAAGAAATCCAAAGAGTTATGTTACTTTCTAATTAGAATAAAGAAACTGTAAAGCCTTATCTAATTAACTTATTTATTTGGCTGGATAAACTCAATCAACTGGATCAACTTCGGGGCACCAAGATAAAGGATCTCGCGTATGGGTGGGACCAGGCTTACAACGAGCGCTTGGTCATCGATTGACTTGAATGCTGCCATCTTTGACTCTGTCTATACCTTTGTATCCGCTAAATATTTGTGGGTCAACTCAGTCAATTGGTCCGCCGCTATTGGCCAAGATGCTGGTAACTTAGATGCGGGTTATAGGCCAGTTAAAATTCGCGGGTACTTACTTACTGGTAAACGATCGACTTGAATAGCCGGGCTTAATCGAGGCATGACCGAAGCACGGGCCGTTCACAGCTAGTTATTTAGGGGAAGAATCCCCGGCTCATGGCCTAATAAATGACATAATAAATAAGACAGAGCTTATGTTTTAACCCTATTGAATGTATGCGCACATACACTGTAGCACATATATAGATTGGAAATAAACAGGGTGAGGTAACGTGTGAGGGTGAGCTTGCCGAACTCTCGACAACGGATTTCTTGCTCACCTTCCCTAAAAAGGTGAGGGTGAGGTAACGTGTGAGGGTGAGCTTGCCGAACTCTCGACACAAGGCCGCCATCAGACGAACAACTCTCTTTTGGGGTAGGGGGTGAGGGTGAGCCTGCCGAACTCTCGACTTCAGGCCCCCATCAAGTTCTCTCTCTATTTCCTAAAAAATAGAGGCCCAGTAGGGTGAGGAACGAACTCTCGACTATAAGGCCGCCATCGACTCACTATTCATATGGTGAGGGTGAGCCTGTCGAACTCTCGACAACCGGAGAGGTTACGAACGATGGCGGCTCCCGACCAAAGAAGGGACAGAGTCACTCACTATTCATATGGTGAGGGGGAGGGGCCCCAAAAGCCGCCATCAACTTGAAGAACAATAGGGCCGCCATCGCCGCCATCAGATGAACAACTCTCTTTTGGGGGAGGGGCCCCAAAAGAGAGGAACGCGAAGAACACAAGGCCGCCATCGTTGCAGAGGCATTATAAGGCAAAAATAAGGGCATAGGTCGTATTGGTTGGGCCTATATAAGTAGACGTCACCCTACCGAACTACTTCCCTTTGGACGTACAGCATAGATGGGACCGGAACATCGATCGGAAAGTGATTGCAATCCAAGTCAACTTCACGCCAGAGACGCTCGGAAGCGTAACGACTACCAGACAATCGAGAACATGGCCAGACTTATCATCATGATAAAATGCTACGCCCCATACCAAAACCTTTGAGACCATGAGCGACCGGATGAACCAACACGGCAGCCTTGAGCGATATATAAGTTATAATAAACGCTCGACGCCAGATTCTAAATATCATGAAGAGAACGCAGCGCTAGGCAGTAATGAAAGGAAGGCGTAGCGGGCCCAGACAATCATATAGTTACATATCCACTAGTTTAAGATCGATATTATGTTGCCCGAGCATCAATAGCAGTGGAGAAAGCAACGGTACCACCAGAAGCATAGTCAATTTATCAAGTTACAGAGTCCTCTCCATATTCCTTTCCATATACGGATCCAGTAACAGTTCGAGCAGATTAAGTTGCTTACCTTCGCCCAGCTAATAAGTAGCAACACTAAAACCATCAGTCTCACACGTGGCATCCCTTCCAGCTCCAGGCACAGTTCCGTAGCTACTAGTTCGAAATATCGATTTATAACCACCATCAGTGGAGGCAAAGGCAGAACAAGCACAACCATCGCCATCAGGAGCTTAATGAACCATAAGGAGCCGCAGCCTTAAGCGATATATAAGTAATTGTAGTTCAATATGTGATTGAACAATTCGTGGTTCATCGATGGCTGCGTCCGCCAGACAGGCAAGAAACTAATGACCAACAAAGTTCCACCTACCTTCCAGTAATAGGATGATCCACCTCGAATAGAAGTAGCATTAGTTACGTCATTATCCAATACACCGCTTCTTCCGCTTGCTTCCTGGGTCGGGGCTTCCCTGCTTGAACTGGGGTGATCCATCATCGAATAACTGGGACCATTGCTCCTACCTAGATCGTGACCGGGAAGGGATTTCTCGTCCAACAACTATGTTGCATTCCACTTATTGTTCGCTCTCCATAATCGTTCAAGACTGCGGCGCTGTCCAGCTGGCCGTTGATTGAGATTGAGTTCATCAGAAGCTCGCCTAGGATCTCTTCTTCTGAGAAGACCCATATCCCGCTGCATCTATTATGGTTGGAGAGTCTTTCCTTTTTCCGGGTTGAAAGCCAGTGCTAGTTTCGCCAGCAGTAGATTAATATGTATATTAAGCCCTAGCCCACTCCAACTTCTCTAGTAGCCACCTTAAGGACTCCACCAACCTTCAATGATATGACGGGAAGGGAAAAGGTGTTGATCCAAAAAAAGACTGAAACGAACAAAGAACTATAACATGATCTGCTGTTGAATTACTTTCTCCACTAGTTCAATCTCATATCCAAGTTCGCTACTTTCAACATCCTATTCTGGCCACTATAACCTGAAAGCACCTTTGCAGAGCTTACGAATCCCAACCTAGACCCAGTCAAATGAATATATTTTAAAATACCAGGATACATATATCGATGATTAACCAAGTTCGAAAGGTCCCTTCACATAGTTCAATGGCTAGTGGTACAAAGTACAAAAGGCGGGTAGTTTATAGTTAGTCTATTTTGCATGATGATACCATATGTTCTTACAAGTTAATAGGTGGAATGTTTGGTCGGACCATCTGATGATGAAGGCTACAAATGGGTAAGTGCGCGGTACTACGTGTACGTGTAAAAGAGGTGGCGGTATAGGTTCAAAAGGTAGTTGTTTTAGTAGGTTGGACCCATGGTGAAACTTAACCCTTCCGTCATGCTAGTAAGGACCTTTCCCACATGGTGGAACTTAACCCTTCCCAACTGGTTTCCGCTGCTATAAGATGTATGGGTTTCAATGGTATCTATTCTGTATTGAGGTACCTGCTGTTTCAAGATGATGAATGGCAAGGGTTTACTTTGCTCCTGCAGTAGTTAATAAAAGAAATCAATAGATAAAAAACATTGTTATAAACAATAGCTGTAGTTCATTGACAATACTTTTGAAATAAGCTATAGTTTGCCTCCTACTTATAATGAAACAAGAGATATTCTTATTATTATTATTCCTTCATAAGAGTAGCCATAGTAGTATAGGAGTCAAGTGGTATTATTCCTTGCAATGATCGTGTGTGTGCTGCTTACAGTAAGAGTAACAATTATAAGGTATAAAGCAACTAATCATAGAGAGATAAACCTAACTCTATAACAAGTATTAATTCCTGACCTTCTCATAGTGGAGTAAAGTTTCTTCCGATCCTTGCATAGTGTGGTGGGTAGGAATGGTGGTTTATAGAATCTAATCGAATATCTATCGGATGTAAGTAGCCCGTCATGTATGTGTTATAATGTTCCTCTGTTATATAAGATTGATATATAGTTAAGTCGATCACTTTCTGGTTTGTAGCTCTAAGGAGTAATAGATCCTAAAGCTACTAAATAGATCCTAATAAGCTTTGAGGTTGGTACGAAAAAAAGAGACTAAACTACTAATAGGAGTCTCTAAACTATAGCTACTTAATATCTCCTAACTCTATAGAACTAGTTATAGTTATTATTACAGTGAAAGAATTCAGACTAATAATAGGACTAAAGTTCCTACACTAGATAAAAAGAATCCTACATAAGATACTTTTCATCTCTAAATACTACTTCCTATACTGACTATTAATACATAAAGCATACTTAACAACAACTAAGGAGACTATCTCTAACTTAAAGATACTTAATAGATACTACACTAAAGACTTTATGAAACTCTAAAGATACTTAATCTATCCAACACTTAATACTTTCAATAAGAAATAGCATACTAAATGGATCCTAATAAACTCCTATAGATACTTAATATCTTTGACACTTAAGACTATAAATACTATAAATATACTAACTATCTCCTAACTAATCTACAACTATAAGTATAAGTCTAGTTCCCACTCTTTAGACTTTCAATCTAATAGGCATACATACTAGATCCTTCCTAAATTCTAATATCTATCTAAGAAGACTACTTCCTAATTACTAATTAAGGATCTAATATCAAAAACTCCTAAAGACTAATTCCTAATACGCAATCCCTAGAAACAACTACTATAAAGTAGACTACTCTAGCTCTTGATGAATTTATCTAACCATGGACAAAATAGTTGTGGGAATGGTTGTGCAAACTAAAATGAATGCATATCAACATGATCAATACTCTGAGGTTAGGGCTATACTAAGACTCCACCATGTATATAACCATCAATAAATCCCTTTAAGCCCTCTAAGCCCTTTCAAATTGTCTCCTACTACCTATCATATACTAATACAACCTCTTAATCTCATGAATAGTCATAATCCAAGGATCCATCATGTAAACCTTTCATCTGAAGCCCTATAATGTAATACACATCCTCCAAAGTCGAACCCATATCTTTTCATGGTGTTAAGAAAGTGTGTAAAGCTAGTTCTTAATAGAATAAAATATTTGTAATATGTGTTAATGAGATTGTAAGCCTCTCCATGTATATGGCCTCTAATATGCCAGGCCACAATCCTTAAGAAACTCTAAATGATGGTGGTATATACCTCATACATACCTTACAGCCTACTTATCCATCCTTCTTAAAGTAGATATATAAAAATATGTGGATTCTTCTTTGCTCCCATCAATGGATTATTAGCATTTGTCATGTTTCTGAGCCATGCATAAGAGTTGATTGGTGAACCCTCCATCCTCATCTCCATCCCTTCTGCGACCCTATGGGCTGACCATCGTAATTCGCCCAGTTCCAACACCTAAAAATGCATTTTGCATAGCGGGATTCTCTGAATGGCTTGTATCTTACGTCAAGCTCGTATCCTAGGAATAACCCCTCTTCAATATTATAGCACCAATACGACTGAGATAATCGCTTACCCGCTTCGAATGAAACACATGAACATCTGTCGAAGGGCACCTTGAAACGGCACAAGGACATAGGAGGAGGGGAGTTTGACTGATAACCTCAGGTTTGGCTTCTCTGGCTTATTCGGCCCCGGATGAAAGCAATTAATCCGATTGACCACATCATCGATGCTATGGTAGAAAATTCATTCTTTAATAAGCTCTAATCTCGAAGACTTTGACCCTAGTCACCTAGGAGAGCGTTTGGCATAGTGCACGGGAAAGCTCCTATCTTACAAATCGTATGAGTTCATGGCTGTTATGAAATGACCTGGGAATTTATCCTACACAAACCGGGCGTATAGATGAGAGGTATTAGTATTTCCACCCTGTCCCCTAGCCAACTTCAAAGATTAGTATTTTCCAGTACCCAACTAGATTATTAACAGAATAGTATTTACCAGTACCTATGTCAGCCGCACGGGGTAGCTTTCCCCATACATATGCCATGTTTGCACAAGGTCAATTCCCAGATAATATGCCAGATAGATACATATTTTCACATATCATACACCATTTTAATGTATAATAAATTCCCAGATAATATGCCATCATGCGGTATAAATTTCCACTACCGTATGCCAGCTTAATAGAGACAGATTGACCAGAGCCAGATGTGGAGCTAGCAGCAGCCATTATTTAGCGATTAGGAAAAAGCACTTTTGCACTTGGTTATAACACCTATGCTACTGGAGAATATGAAACCACTCAATCCCGATCTGTAACTGCATCCGCTAAAGACTCTGTAACTCGGTCAAATGTTTTTGTATTTCGATCTCATAAAACCGTTGATGGCGGGTCTCGATCTCACTATCGAACTTCTGTGTCAATTAAGTCAACAGAATCTACCATTGAATATCCAACTGGGACCGGGAAACCTACTACTGCTTGGTCAACTTTTGGTCCGTCAACCTCCCTACTAGCGGGAAAGGCGTACCGGCGAGCTGAGATGTAAAAAGGAAGGGAGACACCCCGAAGCACGCACATGGAAGACCGCCAAGGCCAGAGAGAATCGTGCGCGCAAAGGTCCAAGATATCGTGGCCTTCCATCTATTGGTAATACTAAGCATAAGTGGTCATCCGTTCACTCCTGATGAAAAGGAGTAAGTGAATAGTCGACTGTAATTCCCAGCTAATACCACACGTAAGCGAAAAGAGACCCCAAAGATGGGAAAGGAAGCAGCATTTGAGTTGGCATCTGAGCTAGGAGCAAGTGTGGGGAAGGCATGAGATGGATGGGGAAGAGATACCGGCATGATGATGGCTGCTATGGCTAGCTTTTCTACTACCCTTCTCGAATGGCGGGTGCTTACTCCATTATATGGGACGACTACCACCGAAGTAGCTTGGGGTCCCTTGCCTACGATGAGACGAGACGACTACTTGTCACATGCTTCAGGGTGATGGTATGAAAAATCCGTATTATTTTTCCCAACGTGCTTCTTATTGTTCCTATTTGAAACTCACCTTATTATTGTTTCTGCTGTTCCCGACACCCCTCTCTTCCAATAGTTATTGTACCTGCCACGCTTATTCTTATCATGGTTCTCGATCGATAACGCCATGCTTTTGGTCTTGGTCTGGTTTCCGCCACGCGTCTTTGTTGGGATATGGTATCTAGTGCGCCATTTATCATAGCAGATTATTGTCCCTAGTGGAGGATAACAGTGAGGTTGTTATTGATTTTCCTTCTCCCCTTAGTTCTGTCTATTACGATAATGGACCAACAACTATAACCAATACTTACGATATCCAAGTCGCTAGCAGTGTGGATGATCATCGACCGCCTACAGCTGTGATACGTGCTAGTAGGGATAGACCAGATCATCGGCCGTAATATGATAGGCATGCTCATTCTTTTTATTACAAGTGGCCGCCAGTGGACGACAATAGGTGTCCGGTACGTGCTTCCAATGATTATTCCAGGCATGCTCCAGTTCGGTCATTGGCCAGGTGAGTGATGAAAGGATGATGGCCTTTAAACAGGATCTGCCTATGGATCTATAGGCTCTGGAAAAGGATATGGATCTTTACGAAGTAGTAGTCCTTAAATAATAGGTTCTGCTTTTTGGTCATAAACTGGATCTCCTGCCTTGCCTCCATTGCTTATGCTTTCACTTTCTCTTACACTTTACCATATTTACATGCTTTCATATATGCCTTTCTCCTTGCCCGATGCAGACAAGCGACTACGTTCCTTATGCCTTCTTCATTTTTATTACTTGCTTACTTTACCACCGGCCTTATTACTTCGGTGGGGGGCCTGGGGGTTCACGGTGCTACTTTACCATAGACCCGCCCAGCCAGGGGAAGCGTGCCTATTCAACCAACCCAAATTATTCTTATTACATCGCATACCAGAGCCAGGGGAAAGAAAGCCATGCTCAGACCTGCCCATAACAGGTTACTGACTCCCCAAACAATACCTGCCCAGAAACCCAAGGACACAAACCCTACCTCCCTACTACTACCTCCCTATAGGCTATATTACCTGCCTAGATTTGCTTCTTCTTTTTACCACACCCTATATACCTATGCTTTCTTTTACTTTTCACCCTACCTTAAAGCCCGTAGCTGCTCTAGATTTAAGCCATAGGGGTCCCATCAGGGATGCATCAGGGGCAGAGCCCTCATCCTCCAGCGCATAGGTCCAGATTGTACTTTTTTGAGCCGTCTGCGCGGGCTGCTTATGGCTAGACCTTTTTCCATCTTTTTCTTTTATTGAAATATACACCTCTTTTACTCCCACCTAGCCCTCCTTTGCTTAGATCGCCTATTTACCTTAGACACCCCATATGGGCGGTTGCTTCGCGCCTTTACCATTCCAGGGTTTCTCTTACAAAACCTTCCCTATTTTGATATCACGATATTTTTGAATACTTATTTTTACTACTGAGCTGGAATCGAACACCCTTTTCTTCTTAGACACCTGGAGACCTACAAACCACCCCTTCACTTTATTAGCCGAACAATGCTCCTCAAACGGAAGGATACACAGATGCTCCCAAAAGAAAATGCGAGGGAGGGATACACAGATGCTCCTGCAAACACTCCAGAAAGGGAGGTTCAGCAAGATGATCCGTAATTCTTAAGGGAGAGATTCTAGATGCTTCTTAAAGAGACACAAAAGAAAAGATAGAAAGCCAGGGATCTCAAGCAAGATGCGACTGAAAAGGGGATCTTATACCAGGCCTATCCACTTAAACTACCGCCTTAGAGGAGAGGGGGAAAAACACCCCAACACCCCACCCACCTTTAATTTATTTAACGATTCTTTATGCTACATCCAACGGAGATTATGCCATCCCTACACACTTTAGACCTTACAATTCCTACCCAACTTGGGGTTTCGGGGGATAAACACCCAACCCCCCCCCCCCCGCTCCTACCTTTATGAGCTTTTAGGCTGAACCACCTGCCCTCCAACCATAAACTTCTTTATTATATTATGATTCTACCAACCCAGCCCAGATACTTTCACACTACCCAATTTCACCTCGATTCCCAACCCGTCACAGAGATACAACTATGCATTCGATCATAAACCCGCTTGAAAGCCCTTTTATCGCACCTTAAGCACCCGATATTGGTGTTTTCTCATTGCGAGGAAGTGAGTGCACCGATGATTGATTGATTTCATTTGATTTCTGAGGAGTTGGATGAGGAGTCTTCCCCAGAAAAGAGCCAACCGATCGATTGATTATTGTATGTTTGGGAGATGTCTTATCGTAGGTTTTGAAACCGATGGACGATCTTACTTACGACGCACCTGTCGAGGATCATGCGCCAGACAGACACATAGTGAGTGAGTGCTAGTCTTCGGTAATGCCAGTATTGGAAGGGAGGTGGCTGATCTTTATATTGATCGATTGATTGCTCACATCTTTCGAGAGGACGGGTGGTACACCGGACAAACGACAGCCAACGGGCCGCCATCGTCTTGAGACACGAAGAATCGACCATCGGGAGATCGAGGGACGAACCACGAAGCTAAATAGGGGAGAGGGTCGGTTTCGAGGGCTGTGTATCCGTACAGGTCCGGTGGGAACACGTCATGCTGCATGGGTTATCAGCATTTCCTTTCATTACTGCAGTTCCGCTCAATGCAAGGGCTGGCCTAAACGGTAGCTTCTGATGACCTCGATTCTTTCTAGTAGGCATATGTTCCAACAAAATCTGATTCTATGATTGATCCTACGACTGATGGTACTACGCACTCTAGGTTGGGTGAAGAGGAAAACTTCCCTTCTCAATGCAGTTTATTCTGCAATGCTGCTAATCGGTGCTCCCATCCTTCCTTTAGGAGGCGATCAGGCCGAATAAACATAATCGACATCATCCCCAGCTTTCGCACCTGTTCCTATGTTTACCGAGGCTTCCTTTTGGAGCCAGCAGTAAAGATCCTATTTACCAGGAGTTCAGGGAGGATTTCAGGCAAGAAAGAAAGTTCTAGAGGTAGCCCCCTCCCGTACGGCATTAACCTGGCAAGGGCAACCTCCACTTATAAAATAAGGAATCTCCCCTCCCGAACAAAGGGACTGGAGTGACTCAATTGGAAGGAAGGAACTATTCGAAGAACCACCCATTGTTAATACGTACATAGAACAAACCATAAATCCACGGAGGAGTGGAGAGAAAAGGATGGAATAATTAGACGGAGTCACTCGATCCGATCGGTCATAACTAAGTGCCAGTTCCGGGTCGTGCCAAACCTATGGTGGCTCAAAGGAACTCTTTACCATCACCCTTGACTTTAGTGAATAGATTGGCTATTGCTGGTGCCCCTTTAAAAGGAACAACGCTATGGCAGGGTCAAAGAGCCTAAACAACAAGGGAATCGGGTATATATGCGCATGCAATATATGGGGGTCATCACTCTTTGTATCATCGACCCGCCGGAAGCAAAATTCTGTAACACTCAGTTCAACAGAGGCAGAATACATGGCAGCAAGTTTGGTGAGTTATGAAGCCATTTGGCTTTGCAAACTACTGACAGGTTTCTTTTATCAGGAGCTGGAGCCTACGATGATTCACTGTGATAATGAAAGTTGCATGAAACTCTCTGAGAATCCATTATCCCATGATAGGTCCAAGCATATAGAGATAAAATATCACTTCATCAGAGGCAGGGTCCAGAAGGGAGCAGCCAAGCTCCAATATATTTCTATAGATGAGCAAGTTGTAGACATACTCACCAAACCCTTGGTGAAAGGGAAGTTTTTTTATTTCGAGACAAGCTTGGAGTGTCGGAGAATCCCTTCCTCGCTATGAGGAAGTGTTTATGTTTGTAGCTTGGAAAATGATTTCCATAAGTTGGTGTCTAATTTTGGAAATCTTCATGAAAAGTACCTCTCACGCTTTGGGAATTCAGTTTCATATTTCATTATTTTTGGTGTACTTTCCATTTTCTAGCTGCTGCAATGGCTAGAGCTAACCGAATAGAATCCATCTTGGCCACCGGTGCCAAAGTATCCTCATAATAAATGCCCTGTACCTGTGAGAAACCTTTGGCTACTAATAGATCCTTATACTTCATAATGAATCCATCTTCTTCCCTCTTTGTCTTGTAAATCCACTTACATCTAACAAGTTTCCTGTTGGGAGGAAGATAAACTAGCTCCCATGTGTTGTTCTGAATGAGGGAATTTGACTCCTCATTCATTGCTGCCTCCTAATGAGGGTTTCCTGCTGCTTCTACATAAGTCTGAGGATCTTATCCAAGTACCATGTAACAATGAATAGGTAATAAAGTATCTGAAGCAGTAAGTACCTATGGAGGGCCCATAAATGGAGATCAGGTTCTCCGTGCATCAACAGGATTACCCGCCAAATCACCTGCTGCCTGAAGAGTCTGTTGTACCCATCGTGGTCTGATCTATGGATCTGCAATATCATGATACTGGTATTATATATAATACATATCAGATTCTAACATCTGATCTTAAATCTGATCTGAATAAGTCTCATAATTATCTGTTACAAGTGGCTATGGAGTAGTGGAAGAAGGAGGCTCCGGAAGTACCTGTATGGAGTCTTCTTCAAACTTCACACTTCTCTGAATGAATATAGTATCTTAAGAAGAATCTAATAACCTGTATCCCTTTACTCCATCTGGATATCCAAAAAATATACACTCCCTACATTGAGGTTCCATAGCATTCCTCCTCTCAGAAGGAATCCTAGCCCATGCACGGGAAAAGGCCATTAAGCTGGTTTTCAATATTTATAGATGTGCCGCTTCTTCTCGAAGCCGATCTGCAGCTTTCTCTTTGACTGAAAAGATATAACTACAGCTCCTCCCCTCCTACCTACAGCCTCCTTTGAGGGGAAGTCAGGGGACATGAAAATGAGAAAGTAAGCCAATTTCATAGACTCATAAAGGCCCACTTCCATAGCGGACATGCCGGTAGGTTAACTTGTTTCTGCTTCACGTATGATATCAAAATCTAGACGTGTTACTATATATGATTTTGCCATGGAGACGTTCTGGCCATGAACCTTCTTGTTGCTTGCCGTCCAATTACACAAGCTTGCATGCATGACGTGTTCATTCATATACGATTTAACCATAGAGACGTTAGAATCGCATATCTACTCCTTGCCATGAACAACACACTACCATAGAACCAATTGAAATATGGTTTTGAAACTACGACCAGGCCCACAAAGAACAAAAACCAGGCCCATATGTGATCGAACTTAGACTAGCTCTCTGTTGATGCTGTCGATCCACTCAATCCAGTCAGGTTCCGACGATGATGCCAGAGCTGGGCTAAGAGAATCTTAGTAGAATACTTGGGGTGGAACAACTACTACAGCTACTAAAAACTCTGTTCTAGCCTCGCCAAGGTTCAATGCAATAGAGCTATTTATTACTAGAGCTGCTATAGCTGAGTCCTAGCTCTACTCTGCTGTAACCAACCGGGTCTCCATAGCTCGTTCCAATGTGTGCCCATTGTTGCATCGAAACATTTTGAACATATTATAAGCCGTGGCTCCAGTCCTCTGGCCATGAACAAAGATAATCAATCCATGTATGGGCTTATTTCAAAGCCATATCTACTTCTGACAGGTATAAATTGCATATCTAAGCCAGATCTTAAGCCTGGAGTGCCCCGCCTTTAGAGTCTTCCATTGCGCATGAAAAACAAAGAATAAATCCATGCTATGAGTTTTTTTGCATGAATCAAATTGTTCCTCTATATCATTGTGGTTTGGCAAGATGGTATTTCTACGTGACTACCAGTTCTCGATCCACCGTGCCTAGAAAGGACGTGTTCGTGCCAAGTTAGTTCCCCATAGAGCATCAAACTATTATGGCTTGAATCTAGGTATGTGTCCTATTCAGTGCATAGAAAAGAATGAGCGACAGGGACTACCATACCCTAGCCTATTGCCTGGATACCTAACCTGGAGACCTTTCCATATGTATGTATGGGGGGAAAACTCCTGTGATCCCTGTGATCCATAGGTCTGCTGTTCTACATAATGAGTCTGTGTATAGGGCCACCACCATGAGGTTCCGCAACCAATCGATAGGAGATAGGTTCTACCGTGAGATAGGGGACACCACTATCAGGTGAGGTTGAGGTTAGTTAGGCCGGTAGTGAGGTAGTCAGTTTCATAAGTATAAGTGATAACCTTACATTTCTTCAAGCAAGCAGGCCCCTACCCCAATAATTCAATTTTTTTAGGGAAGACAGAGAAATAACTAACTAATAGGGTTTTTATAGAGTTTCAATTCGGAACCAATAATTGGATATTGAGACTCAAAGCCTATTGCTGTGGTTCTAAATCCAGCGCCATATCACTCAGTTTTTTCCCTCCTATTTTAGCTCATATGCAGGTTTATTTCCTTTTCTTCTCATAAGGGCGAGCTGGGGCTAATTGAAAGCTAGGCGTAACCTGAAGACCTTACCTACCTTTCCTTACTGGCTGGAAGATTAGCTGGCTGGAATACCTTCCCTTAAAGACAGATTGAATACGGGAAACAATTCTTCCTCAGAGTCATTAGGCAAGTCATAAGTCTTCGAACCTCACCTTTCAGGAAGACAAGTACCCCGGGTAAAAGAAAGCTGGAATGGGCGAAGATGCTATTGGCAGTGCTAGTGCTTATGGGTCAACGGGAAGGGCTAGATCTCGGTCTTGAAAGCATGGTTCCGGCTATCGATCACGAGGGTCTAGATATGGGTGGGTATCAATCAGGATATGGGGCTCGAACGGAAAGGTATGCTACATATGGAACTGCTCCAGCCACCTATGCTTCTGTACCAACCTATGATTCTCCAGCGACTACTGCTACTGAGTATTGGTATGGAACTGAGCGAAAGGAAGCTGGGCGCGAGTCGAACGTTTCATGTCCCAACATAATCGTAGCGATAACGTCTGGATCTATTATTATACCTTCCAGTACGAACGATAGTGCATCATATAATAAGAGCAAACGCATAGAGAATAGAGTGATCAATTGAACGATCGAAACAACGAAGTGATCTAGCTACTCCTACCAAGTTCGAGGGTGCATCGTATAATAAAATCTATGCGTATTTATCCTCTGATCGTACAGTGTATCGTATTATAACAGCGAGCGCGTGAGTCATTCTGTCTGCAGGTGGATTCAGACCAACACATACCCTATGCACGTACCAATAAACCACGCTAGGCCGACTTATCGTACAGGTGGGATACAACAAGATACAGTGATTTGTCCAGAAAGCTGGAAAGACGAGAACGAGGGAAAGACGCTACTCCAATTCACAATGAAGGTATAAGTGGAGATTTGATCGTAACCGATTTCTCCTCAAGCGGAAGGTAAAAGAAAAGAATCCCTATACAATTTTGCAACGATACAGATTGGTTGCCCTTGGTCTCCTCTCATACTACGGTCCATGTAGTAATATCATAATGTTGATATGCGTAATTTCTAGGAATTTGTATCATGCGATGCGCTGGGCAATCTGTATGCTCATAGGAATACCCCCGACATAGGTGCCCAGGCGGTTGACCAAGGAAATGAAGCAGTATCATGATACAACGCAGTAATCCAGGCTATTCGTCTATCTCCTAACCATTTATGCCCGGAAAGAAGGTTGACCAGAATGAAAGGCATACTAAGGGGACCGGTCAGCTTTTTAGTGCTCGCGCCTATAAGGGATGCCTTTACCTGACGTGCATATATATCATGCACGCCATATGGGAGATTACCTAAACATCCTCGGTGCTTTGCTAGTAAAGAGAAAAAAACCAAATTATACCATGGTGTAGCAGCGGTGAGAAAGGTCCTAACCACTCAGCGACTCCCTTGATGCGCCAACCATTTCAAGATGCTACAGGACAGCTACAGGACAGGAAGCTTCGTTTATCAAACCTGTCCGTTTCACTCATATCCTTGATCTCCAACATGAGACTCTGGAACTTCTTTATGTAATCACGGATATTCCCAGATTGTTTCAAGTTTTATAACTCATATCTAACTGTCCACTTATAATTCCCAGGGCGAAACTGTGCCTTTAAAAACTCCTTTCAAATCATCCCAATTGTTTATCTCCAATACTGGTCTACCCGCAAAATTGTCCTCCATCCTAGTTTTCCACCATAACTTGGCATCATCAACCAAATACATGACTGCATGATCTAACTTAGCTTCATCTGAAAGATTTGGCTTTTGTCTAAAGTACTGCTCCATATACCAGAATAAGTCTTATAACTTTCTGTCATCCCTAGCACCATCATAACTCCCAGCTTTCTCTTGATCTTAGGCTGACTTACACCACCTTCTGATCCTTTGCTCAATATATCAAAGACTTGACTCTTCACATGGACCAACTCATCTTGCAACTTGATCAATGCTCTGGTGTTTTCACCTACAACCTTAAAACCATCTGGATCCGGGGACAAACTATAAACAACATCCACCACTTGTCCCAACCTATGACTCAGTTCTTCATACTGTTGCTCTAATGTCTCAACTGCACTACGGAGTTGTTCATTCTCCAACCTAACAGCTGCTACAACATCCGCACCAGCCTCCAACTTCTCCACAGCTTGGCTCAAGGCATCCAACCCGGTAGTATGCCTATCAAGCTTACTCTTTAGCTCTTGCCTATGGATCGTCTCAGTAGGCCGATGCTCACCCTGTTCATCCATGGGATCTTCAAATTGTGGACCTTTCCTTAACTGTACGATATTTCCTTCCCCGAGTGGTACGAGAGGTCTTTCCTTACAAGTACGAAGGGGACTGGGTAAGGAGGAGGGACTCTAATTCGCTCTTTTTCTTCGATCCGTGTTGGTAAACGCCTTATATATGATGTGGTGGTTTTCGTTGATCAGATGGCGACTCCCTTATTTGGGAGTCCAGCCTAATATCGCATGAAGCTCGGTCGTAAGTCAGTAAGTTCAAGTAAGTTAGAAGGCACTCACTTCGGCACTGGCTATCCATAACGAGGTAAGGCCTGTGCTACACCAATCTACTTAAACTAAGGTTTATTCAATAAACTTTGATCACCCAAGATGGCCATATCTCAAGGGATTGCCTGCAGCCTAGAAGGGTCAGATGCGGTCACTGCCGAAATACCAGCCATGCTACGGAGGACTGCCCAGACCTGTTTTCCAAATGGGAAGCACGAGCGTGACAGCGAGCACAACACCAATCTAATGAGTGCGGAGTCTAGGGGTATCAATGAGCACAGGGACCCGAGGATTAATGAATGTTGTGATCATAGGAGGAGCCCGTACAGGGGGCGATAGTGGCGATCAGGCGTCGTTCCATATCAAAAAAGCAACCCCTGGTAGACCAGAGTTTGATGCAGTTAGACAGAGGGCTGTCTTTAAGGAAGCCTTGGGCACTTTACAACAGGCTATCGAGGAACTGGGAGACGCCACAACCGGTAAAGCGACAGCTCTGGGATAAATAAGGCTTCATTAGCTTCTCTTTCCTCAGCAGTGTAGGATGCACCAATAAGGATTTCTTCATGGACTCCAAGTTTAGTGGAGATATCAATGGAAATTGTTTGATAAGGCCACTTTACCTTCTTTGAACACATCGGGTGTAGGAATCAAGGGTTTCAACCAATCGATATTACCAGGAGGAACAAAATCCTTGTATTCAATGACATATATCTTCAGGAGAAGAACATACTTAGCAATAAATGGATGTTTTTAATGGAGATCGTTCCAAGGAGTATATAGGTAATGGAGGGCATCCATTATTTATTCATCATGGGTGAAGACTCGATCAAAACTAGGAGGTAGATCTGTAGAAACCATTGAACCAATGGGGTGAATCTTCGAATCGGTAGTCCGGTGAGAGCCCTCTGCTCCAACAGTGAAGCAAGTCTTCTATAAAGAATTAAGCCCTACAATAAGCTATGGCACAATGGTTGAGTGAGGCACTACACTACCGCAAGGATGAATGAGAGAGTGGAGAAGGAGTAGAAGATATATATTAGTGTTTTATGCTAATCTGGAAGTGTTCCTGCAAGATATAAAGAATACGAAAGAGAATTTGAAGAGACTTTACAATAAGAGAGGAGCGATATAAATAGGGTAGGAAACGACCTAAATGCGTAAGTGAACGTTAGCTGATCCATTGGGAAAAGTATTGATTCCGTTGGAAGTGTACCATGGGTGTTTACCACGAATTGTGGGTTCGAGCCCTTGTATCACAGGTATTTACTAAGGAAAGGACACCCTTTTCCACAGACCGTGACAAAGAAAGAAACACACCCTCTTCGGTCCCGGAAGTACCAAGTTGATATCGAAACACAGCTCTCGATTCATTCGGATAACTTCGACACGCCGTTTTAGACCCATCGGTCCCCGGAGGAATTATGGGAAGTGATCAACAGTACCAAGCACTTGCACCATGATACTGTAGGACAGACAAGTTGACTGAGGAGCCAGTCTAACAAGCCCACCCATGGCAACCGTAGAGGTATAAGAACGAGTGTTGAGAGCAGCATCGCTGCGAGAGAAACTGCCATCCATCCCGTATGGAAGAGAGAACAGTATCGGATGAAGCCCAACTCTTGTAACAGCCCGACAGACCTGTTTGAAGTTCGATCATTCTAGACTGCAAATAGAGGTGGGAGAGTCACTTTAGTCGCTCGACCATATGGGAGAGGACATATTCTATTTTAGAATTGTGGTCAGCCTGGTCATTTAGCTAGAGATTATAAGAATCCTTGCTCGATATGTGGGTATTGTAATGCTTTTGATCACCCTATTGAAGACTGTCCAAAACTGCAAAATGCAGGAGAATAGAAACCAGAATGGAAACTAGAATGTACAGAAGATATCTGCAGAAAGGATACCAGAACAGCCTAAGGTAACAGTAGTTACACGGGGAGGAGCTGCGACAGAGGATGACAGAATGACTTTAGGAAGGCAACAAGAGGATTCTTGGATCAGGAAAGCAGTAGGTCGGGCACCAGCATTGAATCCTAAAAAGGAGAAGGAGACCTACCTTGAAGCAGGAAGATAATTTGCAGACCCTGGAGCTTCGGCATCCAGAACTCCAGTGCATGGTCATATTCCTGTATATGACATGCCTCCTATGTTTTCTCTTACAGAGTCCAATAGACTAGCAGACAAGGTAAGTACTCTAAAGACTCTCTTACAGAGCTGTATGACTTTATTAAGAGATGAAAGGGCGAGAATTACAGAACCTTTTGGAGCAGTTAGATAAAAAGAAAGTAGAGCCTGTCGCAGATAGGACTATTAATCAGTTACAGCATAGAAAGAGAACAGGACGGAAACTGCGACTAAGTGCACAAATTGGAAACTACGACATGGACTATATCATTCTGGATCTAGGCTCAGATGTTAATGTACTCACTAAGCAGACATGGGAGCAGATGGGGAAGCCTAGACTGGTATGGTCACCGGTTCAGTTAAGGCTAGCTAATCAGCAGAAAATTTTTCCCTTTGGCAAACTAGTAGGAAGAACTGTTGATGTGGAGGGGGTGCGCACTACTGCAGACTTTGAAGTTATTTATATTATAGATGAATCCAACCCCTATCCAGCACTACTTGGGATTGAATGGGCCTTTGAGAATCAGGCTCTCATTAATATGAAAAAGAGACAGATTACATTTGAGGATGGATAAATTAGAGTGATTGCACCTTTGGACCCTACATAAGGTAGAAGATATGTCGAACCTGTTAGAGAAGAATATGGTGGTCAATAATTATAAAATATCTACAAGATGACTTCGAGACAGGATGACTACATCAATCCTACAGCAGATGGTACTTGAAGCTGGAGAATAAGTATTAGTTCTTGCACCTCAGATTCAGAAGAGGGATTGGATAACTGGCAGAATAGGATGCATGAGGTATCTATGAGGAGGGGAGGTGTGCTCGAGTTACCAAATAACTGCGCTGGATTGGGACTGAGGTATGTGATTTCACAATTTTTCATACGCCGTGGAGACTTAAACTTTTATCTCAAAGTTTGAAGTACGAGTGCCAGAGCAGCAGAGACTATTAGCATTGGAAGTAGCGCTTAAAGCTACTCCAGAAAGATGGCGGGTAACCCATAAAGAAAATATAGTAGACTGGTCGCAGTGTAAAAGACTGTTGCAAATTAGATTCACTTAATAAAGTAAGTATGTTGAAGTTACCTATAATGGATTAACTTGCCCTGTGAAACATTTAATGGCATGCGCTGCTATATGGAGTTCTGTTCCTGAGCAAGAATGGGTGCATATATTTGTTCATACTTTGGACACAGTCCCTAAGAACTGGCATACAGCATTAGAACTGCGATGCGGAACATCAAATTTGAAGGAAATGACAGATAAGTTTCAAGCTACTTTCAGTTTTGAATCTGAACATCCTACTGTCGATGCAGCTCTGCGAATCATTAAGGAGAATATTTTGATGGAAGTACTATAACCCCCTAATATATCGGATTGGGACAGTCAGCAGGGAATGTAAGAACGTAGAAGGCCTTCCTTTAGGCGGTGATTACCTAAATGGATGATACCAGATCAGGCTTTGATACAGGCTTCCTTATAGGAGGCGGCGGTGATAAGGCCTTTAATAAGGATGGATAGGAGGCCATTGAATACATAACCTTGTTTGTTGCAGTACCTCACCTGCCTTACCTGCGCTAGCCTCTACGTGCCCCGCCTTAACACCAGCCGCCATAGCAGCCTAGGTCCCCCGCCCGGGTTACCACCTGCCAACCCTACCAGCCTGTAGCCTAGCTCCCTCACGCCACAGTAAGCTAATGGGAAAGGCTTATTGGGAAGGTCCGGACCCACCCGGCACCCGGATACATGACCTGTTTGTGACATGAAGGTCTTAACACAATGAATACGTCACTTGATCACTTTTATTTAGCATACCTAAAGCTACTTTATTCCTCTTCGTCAACCAACTCTATATTTACTTACTCTATCTCCATAAGCTACATACTAGCTCCTAAAGAGTATCTATACATAAACCATACATACTAGTTCCTACTCTCTATACATAAAGCTACATACTATGGCGGTAAAATCTCCTGTGCAAAAAGAGTTGGTAGAATTCCCGTGTGCAAAAAGTGGTACTGTGCCAAAATATTCTAATAAAGGGATAGACCAATCTATAGAGGCCCGGTAGGGACTCGACTGAGGTTACGAAGGAGAGGAGTTTTCATAGTTTTAGAAAAAACTATCACCTATATTCCTTCCCTTATGAAAGTGGGTTTCTCCTTATCTTGGGCTAAGGGGTGCTTTTAGATAGAAAATTGTGGGTGGCCGGTTGTATAAGCATGGTGAGAGGTTCGATTTGATAGTTTTGATCGATTTCATATCGTAATGTAATCCATCTGCTCCTCTCTGACTCATATGATGCTTATTATATGATGCGGTCTTTTTTGTGTCACTCATACATTACACTCTGTAAATTAATGACGATTTGCATGTTCGAATGATCGACTTAACATCGGTGAATCTCTACACATCTATAAGGATAAAGTATATGATGATTATTATACTAAGAACTCTTGCGATTTGCATGATGAAGAATCGACGAGATGCTTGTTTTTGAAAACACATCTCCCGCTCAGCACTCTTCACATTTTTATGGTCAATTCTGGTACGATGATGCTAGAAATTGCATGAGTTAATATCGTAATATAAGAAGCTTACTCTTCTCTAAGGCTTCTATCAGGATTTATTGCATAGTCAATTATATTATCTCCTCGTGAATTTCGTAATGAACAACCTAATAGATGCCTTAGTCCTTCTAGTATTATAAATGAAAAATAGCTCTAAGAATAGGTCTTGTTCGATAACAATTGAATTGCTCCAGTGGAGATTGATTTTCTGGTCCTGATTCATAATTGATTGAAGTGATTTAATGTCTTAAGGAGCCTAATCTGTAAATTGATTGAATGTATCTAGGGCGGGTGGGGACGAGGTGAAGCCGTTGTTGTTCCTGTCTTTGAATGAATGGAACTGGCAAGGTAAGAAGCCTTCTGTTGGATCAAGTTCAGTTATTAAAGGGCTTTCCTGCTGGGCTTTCAATGACAGAAATATGGAAGACAGTCCTAGTATCTGAGTATAGAAGCTAACACCAGTGGGTGAGGTTATCGATGCGGGAAGGGTAGTAGGAGGAGAGGATAGCGGCCGGTAACGAGCAAGGGCAGTTCTTTCCTTCCCTTCTCATAGTTAAGGAAAGGTGGCACGCGGTCTATAAAAGAATCTAAAAAGCAGTTGGTGCTAGGGTTAGGTGTTCTTCGTTCAATAGAACCCTTCACCTATGTTCAATAGGTGGTGTAACTAAGTGAAATCCTGGTGGTGGTCCGTAAGTTCAATTTCACCCTCCGGTGGTTAGATGGTACGATGCCCTAACCTAGTGATGTGGCACCTGTTCAATCGATAATTTGTGTTGTGTAGGTTGTAGTTTTTTGCCTTGTGTTTCTATCTAATGAACAGATATAAATTCTTGTTCTGCATGGTGCTATTAAATCTATGTCCTAATGAGCCTAATGTATCTACCTGATGAATAAGATTGATGAATCGTTCATCGTTGATATGTTCCCTGAGTAGATCCAGTAAGAGCGAATGAGGAACTCTATCGAAACAATGGCGAATATCTGCATGTACGAATCGTTTTACCCCCTTCCATCTTTGAAGATCTAGGAATAGCGTATGAGTATTCATCCAATTTCGGAACCAAAATGAGACGGGTATAAATAGGGGGTAAAAAATTGCATCCAACACCGAAGTGATCGAGCGGTGAACTATCCTGTCCATTGGAGAAGGAATAGTAAGTGGCCGTCTTTCCGTAGGGGTTTAGTGTAATTCGTTGCATTGGTTTGAATTGGAAGGTGCCATCTAACAAAGACTGAGATAAGGCATATAAGCGGTTGAAAGAGATACCAGAGTCTGATTATCAAGGGCGCTCGTAGTCATGCTCGGAGAGGCCTATATATCCTAATAGGCCATGATAATATTTGAAAGATGGGACACGTGTCTCATCACGTTAACGTATTTCCCATCCTGTTGTTTCATGACTCGGTGATATGCAAACACTTTCATTTGAATCTTGGAACTCATTGAGATATAACTTGGGTTTTGGGGCTCCGTTACTGCAACTGCGTAATTCCCTATATTGTCACTGTCATTATCTCTGCTTCAATGAACCGAGCTGGTATAATATCTGCTCTGGGAAACGTGATCAACTTCATTATAATATATTTATTAATTATACGATATTTCAAGAAATAAGCAATTGCTACTCATTACCCGACCTCTGCAACTATAGGATCTGCTTTTGGATTTGCTCGAGCGAAAACTGGTTCGTAAACGGGCGATATTGTTTCTCGGTCAATAAGGTCACCTGCCTTTGCCTTAGCTCTTGGTGTTGCTTTTGTTTGGTCAATGAAGTCAACAACTACCCGATATCAGTTGGCTATAGCTCTCAAACAGGGATAGATGCTAGGCGAGGTGGTGGTTATTTAAAAAGATCAACTGCTTATGCCCTTGCCTATGTTATTAGTGAGGGGTAAACTACAATGGGATCTTATGCTTGCTCCTCAACCACTGTAGCTAGGTCTGGATAGTCTTACCTTGTGCAAAGGCAAAGATGGCTAGAGCATAGCGCATGAAAAAGATCCCAATCCATAAAGAACCCCCGTGAATGACCCAGCAGCTGCATTTTAGCGAGTATTTCCATGGTGGAAGCACAGGCAAGTTTCAACCCCGCGCATATCCAAATCCAGTTACTTACCAGCGGCATAAGAAGCATGAGTATCTTAAGCACTATATGAACCACTAGTGGCAAAGGTAGCAGGAGTAGATACGACGTAGGTAATGGAGGTAGAGTAATAACCCAGTAATCCAGTCGATTAAGTCCCTAGCCTTTTTTGGGGGCATAGGTAGTCGCCAGTTTACTTAGTTTATCCATAAGCACCCGAAGTGATTGATCCTTAACCAATTGATCCTGTGAATCAGAACCACCAACGAAGGCAACAGAGCAAGCGGAAGATAAAGCATCAATGTCCATAAAAGTGGATCCACCAGCACCTTATGCAGTATTTTTTCCACCAAAATCTCGCTTAGTTACAATGCCAGTTTATGACCAAGTAGCAGATGATCCAGAGGCAGGTATAGTTTCAGATCCATACCTAATTGATCGAGATCCTGTGCTAGTTTACCGTGTAAAAGCATCAGCCAATTACCAAGATATACGCCATCCAATCTATTCCATATGAACCGTTACCTTCCAAAAAAGGTAACACGGCCGTCGTTCTATCTCAATGTCGTATAAAAGGCCTGTCTCCCCTATCCATGGACTAATAGGTTTTTCCCTCCCTATACATTCCAGATGAGCCATCCATTCTCTGTATGTATGACCGAAGGGAGTGCCATCATGCTTAAAACATCGACGCCATCCCCCGAGCTAAGCTTATTGCCCGCTAATTTGTCCTCTGCCTGGTAACATGGACTCTCGTGAATGTAGACTGCTTTCCCTCGTTGCTACCGCACTACCGCAACGCCAGACCCAAATGGATCAAAATACTGCCACTCATACACCAAATAAAGCTAGCCATACTAGAACACAAGATAGCTTGGTCCAACGTCCATATGCATCCCTATAAAGTACCCGTACAGTTAGCTGAGCTAGGTTTCGGTTTGTGGGATCTAGAAAAAGATCGGGACATTTATCCAACGCTTGATCATGGCCCCCGCCCCTAATATTATGATTATGTTTCATTCCTTTCCATATGCATCCGAGCATCCTCCCTATATAATTGACCCATTATGTAATGCGGGATAAACTGAAACTAGAATAGGGTATGTAAGCTCTATAACTGGATCTGCTCCAGCTTATTATGGGTTTGGAACTGCTACTTATGCTATTACTGGTGCTAGATTTACTTTTGCTGGATAGACTTCTGGATCTACTGCATAATCTATAGCTCCATCTCCTGAATCACCCGTCTCAACTGCTTAAACTTAAGTAGCAACGGCTTCACCGACTGGATCAACAGCTTCTTCTACTGGTTCAAATGCTATTGGTAGTGATCGACAGGATAGAGTTCTGTACCCACTACTCTATCTCGATTTGGTGGATCTGTATCTGGATGAGATGTTGTCTCTGCTGCTAGATAAGCTGCTACTGGCAATGTCTTTCCTCCTGCTTCTCTAGCTACCTTTTCTTCTGTAGGATTTGCTGGTATATCTCCTGCTCTAGGTACCTATGCTTCTATCCCAATTGAAGCGTTTGCTCTCGAGATACCTATGCTCTTGTTCCTTACTTTGATGCTACTCTTGCTCCCTCAGCTGCTGAATTGACAACGAAACCGTTTCAAGGGGCTTCATAGACTAAATAAATATCATAATCAATAGGATCAATAGGCGGGTGCTTCATCAATGGTATAATATTGATAATCTACTGAATCAACAGGCTCTGGAATTAGTGGTCCATATGGCTATAATACTGAGACTTGGATAGGTAGCTTATTCTATTCGGTCTTGGAGCAGGCCCTTGAAACACATGGCTTAGGCTCAGTCAACTTCTTCATAGGGATAGGAAGCATCAACAAGCACTAGATCCACAGAATCATAAACAACTGAATCGACTGACTCAACATCTTCTTCAGATACATAAAATTTTGCTGGGCGGCTGCTGCTGGATATGGAACAGAATCTACTGATGCTGCTGGACCAAGTCTACTACGGCTGGATAAGCTGCTCCCGCATATCTGCCCCCCGCGTCATCTTGAACTACTCGTGCAACCAAAGATTGAACTGATCTGATTAGGAGAGATTGGTTCATGATTTATATACGTATCCCTCTTCCCTCGAATTAATGGAAACATTCTTCATCGCAAATCACCTCCTTCCACTCGACTTATCACCCATACCTAACATAGTCCGTACCCATACATTACAAAAGCAAGCACACTGTACCACTTCGAACCTAAAGCATTGTCAAACGCCCTTCCTACCCTGAAATAAAGTGTTATTCATGGATCTGGATATCGATCAAAGTATCCCAAGGCCGCTCAAGCTGCTTCAAGGTGTAAATACTACCCGCGTATCCCCATCCAGCCATCCCTAGTTTCAGAGAGAATCTGATTGATACACCACACTCAATTTCGGCCTCCCCTCCTCTTATTCTAGCGCGCACATTGATATTCCCCCCTATCTTCTTTTACCCATTCCATCTTTCGACTTGACAAGCAAGTAGGAGATCCTTTCATCAGCTGTGGAATTGAAATCGACGGACGGGCTATCTACTCCTCGAATTTCGGCTGGCTAGGGAGGGAGAAGCTGCAATGGAAGGTGATCCACCCGCCCCACCACAATCGGATGGGAGGAAAGAATGCCATCCCTGCCACCTTCGAATCCACACTAAATATACGCCCTACCCGCAACATGAACAAGTGAAACCTCACACTCATAACCTCGTATGATTCCCTCCGGGCGTAGATATGCGAGTATCATATAACCAAGCTTAGTAACCAAGCCAAGCAGCTGAGTAGCCCATCCCGGTAGCTAGGAGGCCGATTAGTGCAGTTGAATAATCCATCAATCAGATGTGTAATTCTTTCCCTTTTTGATCCCCCTATTGGCACTGTAGAAGTAGTCAATCCATTGAGAGGAATAAGAAACCCATTGGGATTGGAATTGGCATACTGCCTCTCCATATAGAAACTAGACAAACTTAATGAAATGGCATTTTGACTAACTAATAAAATACCTTTTATGTCCCCGATGGGATGTCTTAAACCCCATAACCAAATAGGTTTCATTGCTCTTCAACATCAAAGCGGTCCAACACACCTACCTTATATACAACATCTACCTCTATTGGTTCTGTTGACTTGAAAGGGCATTCTTTTCTCATTTCATATAGAATATTATATGTTTCCGCAGAACCTTAAATGAGGGCAAGTACTCCCGGCTTGGTTAGGGGCTTTCACTTTGATTGCACTCTAGCTAGGATTATCTTATATAAAGAAGGCTTGTATATTAAGTGACATGGGGACTAATTCAATGGACTCGGACAGGGAGGGCACTATAAGGCAGCTATAGTGCGCATGGGCTTGACTCGGAGGCTCTAGCAGATCTTAATCTACATACTACAGCCTTTATAGTAATAAGTACATGTACTTATTATAGCTAATAGTACCTATTGCATGTGGACTAAAGCTGCATGTGGACTAAAGCAATGTGACCTACTGCGACTCAAGCTGCTAGTACTTCTGGGCTAGTACTACTTGGAAGTTACAGACGAAAGCTTTCACTCTTTCACAGAATGGAGTCAGATTCAAATTGCATAGATGAAAAATTATTAGGCAAGGACGTATCGATGCGCGTATCGTATGTTAACATGTATAGATACGATATATCATATATAAATTGCTTCTCCCCCAGCCTTAGCGGTAGCTAAAACACTGCTTTTCTCGTGTCTCGGCTATATGAAGATATATATAGAATTCAGCAGACTGTCTTATATTGGTATTGGGGAAGTGACTATTTACTGAATCAATATTGGATAGGTTACACTTACTTTAGGGGGAACTGCTCTAAATCAATGAAAAGATCTCCCTGAAAGAGATCTGTTGCTGACTCTGTTTCCGTATAACAATAGAACTTATAGCATTATCAATCTGTTTGTTTCAATGACTGGTTGTTTTTTCCATCCAAAGGTCTACTCCCCCCTACAATGTATGAAGGGAATAAGCATATAAAGTTTCAAATATATGCGGTGAAAATTAGAGGGATGCGTAAGCATGACTCGACCACCAGGAGAGGAAGAATGCAAGCATAACTAGATCAGATGGGTCTTCCAAATGAGCTGCCATCACCGATTAGGAACTCCGATGGGGGTGAGTCTCAAGTGAAGATATGAACAAAGACTAGTTATAGTGAGTAACACCCAGGCTGATGAAGTCCAAGGGGGCTCGCACTATCTGTCTCAGGTACCGCTCGTAATCCCTAAGCGTGTCACCTAGGTAGATACCTAGAACAATGGACACTAAGGTGCCTCTTTACTAATCATGAATCTGGGGGGGATGGGCAGGCTACACCAATCCTATTAGAACACTTCCTCAGCAGGCTACATCACCCTTCAGCAAGATTTATAGACTTCTTTCCGTGAAAAGTTGTGCCTGTAGTTTACCCAATGGACTCAGTAGCATATATAGAGCCATAGCCAGCAGCAGCCGTAGTGGATTCTGTTGAAGCAGCACAAAAAGTAGCACGAGTACTAGCATATCCAAGCCCAGCTAGCTACCTTGATGCAGCTGTAGATTCAGCAGTAGATTCAATAGTGTTATTTCCAGATCATGATCCAGATCCAGGTCCAGTAGCAGAAGTCGATCCGGTAGATCCAGTCGATGAAGCAGTTCCAAATCCATATGATGAAGATCGAGATGCAAAACCTACAGAGGCGGAGCCAATTGACTGGGATCCACTACCTCATCCTTACTTGCTACTGCCTTCACCCTAGGACGATGGAATGAGAATGCCTTTCCCCCCCATTACCTTTATCTTAGAAGCAGCACCGGATGGTTGGTCTTTTAGCCGAGGACTTTTAGTAGCATGTGCTCCTGCGAGATAGTGGTCAGTCTATTAGTCGAGAGGGTTGACCTTTTTGAGCTACATCGAACTGCCCCGGATATATTCTAAATATCCAGAACTTCAGAGAGAGACATGGGCTGGCTGGATGGATGGGTAGAATAGAGTAATAGTTTAGTAGTCCTTAGGGTAGTTTCCCTTTAGCTTATATCATGAATTTCTGGATGAATGGCTTGGGTGGAAGGGAGTCCATCAGAGACCGTTGGATGGACAGGCTTCAGACTGCTAGGAGGGATATGGATGGATGCCCAGACAGAGCCAGCCAGGAGATGTTTATAACACCTGCCTTTAGGAATCTTACTTAGTAGGGACAGCTATATGAATGCACTTAGAAAGGAGGGACTGCTATGAGACCTTAGAAGCACCAGATGGGATGGCATGGGTTGATCCCTTACCTTAGACCTAGGAACGTAACTCACTGCCATATGCCTTCTCTTGAGGCTTTTTCCCTTACCCTTCCCTTGTTTTTTACACCCACTCACCTGCCAGAACTAGACCTTTAGCCCTAGACCATGCATGAATGCACTTAGTTAGGAGAGCTATGAAACAACCCTTAATCAGCCAATCAATCCCTTTACTTTCATGTGCATGCTATCCACCTGTTGAATTCTCATCTCCGTATCCACCTTCTGTTCTACTCCTCTCCAAAACCAAATTAGATGGCTTTTCTATAGGTCAAATGGGTATGGGTATGAGTTTACACACGGGGGGCTTCAACGTGACACACGGGGATGAAAAGATCGGTACTCAAGCAGGTAACCCTCGTTCGACCTCTCCCTATTGAAATGTAGGGTTTTATACCGCTACCCTCTATCCACTCCATCAACGGTTCAAAATATCAGATTGGCAAGTGGACTATGGACATTGTTCTAAGGTCTAGGTTGCATTTCAAGAGGAATCAACTGGGTAATAGGTTCCAAAGTTATCTAGATAGAGGTTCAATTAAATGGGTTTCACGAGTTCCTAGGTAAATTTCAATTGGTGGTGATAAGCGTTTCAATAGGTGGGTTCATATTGAAATATGTAGGTTAAGGTGTAAATATGCGAGTTCGCGTGGAAATATCAGACATCTAATTCATACACTCCTATTAATGTTGTAGATGTAATCTGAGTGTCCTAAGTCCAGGTTGGGGCTACAAGGTGGTGTTCAAAGCATGGAATTGCTCCTTCTGTTTTCCGATAGGTGTAGTTTGTTGGTACTGCTCCTAATGATACTTGTGGCTGAGGTTGAGCCCTTGCTGTTATGTCATAGGGTGCTTTCATTGTTGAATTGTATTAGGTGAAGTGTATTATTTGTCCTAGTTGGAGAGGTATGGAAACAGTCTATGACTCGACTATCGGGGTTCAAGTATAAACCCTATAAGAAAACCTCTGTTCCTCCTATCACACATGGGGCCTGGGGCACTTCCCGCAGTCCTATAGCACTTCGATTTCCCAATAAGAATATATACCTCGTTTATAGGAGTTAAGTAGAATATCTGTTAATAAGATTTCGTGCTTTTATCCTTGACCGTGAAAAAGAGATCTAATTTGAAAGTATATAGAAAAATCTGGAAATGATTGGATAATAATACCACTCCTGTACTCTAATTATTACTATTTTATACTTGGGTGGCTTGTATGGTTAGTGATTTGAAGCGCACATCCATGGTTTCAGGTGAAAGCTCCCATTTCGAATCTGGATCATACACCGATTTAAGCCCGAGAGTGAGTAGAGAGTCTTTCCTACAGGCTAGTATATCTTTCCCCTTTTTTCATGGACCAAGTGGAGATGCCCGTCCTTCGGGGAGCACCCGTGTTCCTCCTCTTTTATTATTCATGATGGAGATGCTCGGTCTTCGGATAACACCTCTTCAACCAGGGAAAAAACCAGTTCATAGGCAAGCAAGTGGGGATAGCTCCTGCAGAGGTAAGAACAAGAAACAGAAAAAGAACAATGCTTGCTCTTATTGATTATAATCTATCTGGAGGAAATAAGTGAGGAATAGAACCTATTTACTGCCATTTGAATGGGACAGTTCTATAGCAACTATCTAGGGAAGTAGGCGTTAATAGTATAATTCCTTGTATTTCCGGGCCAATGAATCTCGATAGGAAGGCTTGCTTCTTGTTAACGAAGGCCAAAGCAATTACTTGCTTCTGCTCGTGAGGCAAGCTGCTATCCATTCACTAGAATTTGTTGGGAAGGAAAGAGGAACCACTTGTTGTTGCTTCCATGGTTTTCGTCCCCAAGGGAAAAGAAAAGAAAAGGAAAGAGCCTGCCTCCCCTGTAGGCGGGCGATTGAACCGGATTCTCCCGTCTCCAACCTAGTAGCAAACGTTGAGGAAAAGGGAAGGTTAATTCTACTATTAGGTATCAAAGGGTTAGAGAGGAGGTATTAAAGTATTTTATTAGTTTTTTGCAACATAGATAATATCTCGGTAAGTAAGTGCTTCTAAAGACTACCCTATTGACGAAGTAATTATTAGAACAACTCCTTGCCTAAAGAGGTCAGTGTATTTTAACTACTCCTTGCGGAGAAGTGGATAAGTGGTCTGGTCTGATAGCACTAATGAAGGAGAGGCGTATGAGCAAGCGTATGAGGAAATGGAGAAGCTAGCGGAGAAGTGGATAAGTGAAATGAATAAAGCTAAGGAATTGACGGGGTAGGGCTTGAAGATAAGTAAGGTTATGAATAAAACTAAGTAAGGTGGGGAAAGTATAGCTGTTGTGAAAACTTTCCATTCCAAAATAGACTCAAAACACTGTTCTTCTATTTGGCATTCCTCATTCCCAGACCATTTGGGCATATGTTGGAAGCTGTACACACTAGCAGAGACTCCCAATCATCTAGTGTGCACTCTGCCTTTATTCCTTAGCGTAACTGTTCCTCAAATTGCAGTCCCCAACACTGGAGTGCTTTTCAAAACGCTGGTGAAAAATGTGAGTAGTGGTAAACGTTGTGCAATGGCCAGTGACTGTGCCTTGGAAGAAAACGACCAGCCTTTGTAATCTGTTACTCACTCTGTCCCTTCACAATCAAACCCATGCCAAGTCCAAATTATTTGACATCAATAACGACAAGGAACCTCTGTATGTGGAATATACAAAATGAAACATGGCACTAAGGGATTGGAAGGAGGAGTCCAGGGGAACTTTTGTCATTATCAGAGCTATAATTAATGAATTTGTAGTCTACCTATTTACTAACCATGTGCTACTTATATGTCTCACTAACCATGTAAATCTCCCATCCCAAGAGATGCCTCCATATAGCTCTCCCACCTATTGGAACATGGATGAAGCCCAAGAAAACCCAGGTATTACCGACATCGATGTCCAGTTCAAATGATTATTTCTGCTTAATTAATCTCTTTTGCTTTTATCATACTACTGCTAGGACAATTTATTATGATCTAGACCTGCAATTTTTGGAGCAGAATAACTCTATTTTATTTCTTTTTTTCATGAAAAAAGCGAAGAGTGCTCTAATAATGAGAGTTTCACTTATTATACTATGCAGGCGTAAGGTATAGATTTTGTAGAGTAGGAATCAGATAGGACTGTGGGCTCTAACAAGAATATAGAACTATCCAAATAGGACCTATAACTACAGTCTATAACTGAAACCTAAACATCTAACTACAGCCTATAGAACCTCTCAAGAGCTAACAAAGCCACTAACCTTATCTGCTTGCCTTTATATCTTTATATACTGCCCTTTAGGCCTTTATAAACTATCCCTTGCCTTTCTATCTTTCTCTACTGGCCTTTATATATAGACTGTGACGGAATCAGAATTAGATCTCTTGTATCAACTACCTAGGATCATTATATTTATTGCTTTATAAAGTATTTACAACCTATATAACCTCTTTTATAACTAGAGGACCTATGACTAAATGCTAATCAAGCTATAAATCACTTACTTCCTATCTCTATTAGAAGCTATAACGAATCCTATACTATAGAAGCTCTATAAGAGAGGAATAGAAGCTCTAATAACTCCTTTTACCATGAATCCTATACTTACTGACAGATTCAAAGTATAACTCACAAAAAAAGTATATATTTATCTTATGAGTCAAGTATCAGTATAGTAGAATCTCCTTTAGCTACCCTTATTATAACTCATCCTAGCTTGGCTTAGTAGAGAGTATCTATGCTTAGTATAGGAATCAATTCTCTTTTTTAGTCAAATGTTGGTATTTTTCATAAACTACACCACCTTGTTGTTTTTGAGTCAGAGCTATTATTCTACAACAATCCCTTGAGTGAAAGCTCTACCCCGCAACAAAGAGTCTAAAATTGAGCCGGCCGGATCCCAAAATTGTTGTTGGATCCACATAACTGATCTAGGGTTACTCCCTGCTCCCTGTAGTTAGGGTCACTCCCCGGTTCCTGTAGTAATGAAACTAGACCTATTGTTATCGAACAAGACTGTCACTAACTATAGTTTGCATGCAAACAACACCTTAGTGAGTTAGGACGGATAAAGTGGTCAGTTCTCTCCTCTGCATGCCGTGTTTAAACTGGGATTGTCTTGTATAAAGATGTGTGTTCTCCGTATGTTGGGCAAGTATTACCAAAAGAAGAGCTCAAAGGCCTATTCCAGATTGGGTGAGGGTCCGGCCACCTTGTTTACACAGGATGAAAAAGTAGGAATTTATTGCTATACCCTCCGGGGGATAGGAACTGGATCATTTATCCTAAGCAGAATAAGTAGTATTTAAGAAAATACTCTTTATGCGCTCTACTATATAAGTGATACTAGAAACGAGATAAACATAAAAAAGTGACTGAGTAATTTTCTTTAACCCTGTGATTGTTTAAGGACATCATCTTTTGAGAAGTAGTAGTTTATAAACCAAACAATCTTAATATTAGAAATAACTATTTCTTTTTCTATTTTCTTTCTCATTTGTTAGCCCAATGAGAACTACAAGGGAGAAATGGACTTGACTTTATTTGTAGATGCACCCTGGACCTTATTATTGATTCTAAAGCTAGGTGGTTTGTTTGTTATCCTCTGTCTGCTAAAGGTCAGTATTGTTCTAAGTGGGTGGTATTGGTATAAGTAGTGGGTGATTCTTGTGTAGATGAAAGCTACTACGTAGGTGGTTTGTGTCTATCCTTCCTGTGCAATATATATTTTATATAGAGAACTTTTTTCTATTTCCATTGCTGGTGAAGCATGATGCTATAGGGCAAGACTAGTGTAGTGTGTGTGAGGTACCCCCCTAAGGATCAGGTAATCCTGTTCTAAAACTGTTCTTATAACAATATGTGATTGGAGCTGGTTGATGAATGATTCCTAAGGTGGTGGTGTTTATGTATCTGTTCAAATGATCTACGTGGCCGAGGTGACCCCTATAGTGGAAGTGTGTCTCAAAAAGCAGGAGGTGCCCCGGCTGTGCAAGTATATAAAATGGTGGTTGGGGTTTTTAGACAGAAGGAAATGACATTGGGATAATCTCGCGACCCAACGGAGCTCAGTAGCATCGACTGGACCAGGCCACAAGACCGATCGGAAACTAAACATATCCCCCCAAACCCTCAACCTTTGGCCAACCATCACTCCCTCTCACCGCGCTTCATTACCCCGGGCAACAACGTAGCAAAGGAAAGATGGGCCCAAAAAATCTAACAACCACACTTCGGGCACAGACCAAACACAAAACACATACACGAAGGATGCCAACAGCTACATTAACACATCGAAGACACCAACCAGCAGCTCACAACAAAAGCCAGACAAAACCTGACAAATGACACCGAACTCACGCACCTCCATTTACTCTCGGGCCTAACAAAGAATCGTCGGAATATTTTCCCTTAGCAGTTTTTGATGCCCCCAACCAAGGCCCACACGCAGTTTCACTCCTGCATAAGCACGTCTAAGCCACTTTTTAAACACCTTTCTCCGGGACCTTCCGAACAAACTTAAAATCACCCAAAGCTTTCAAATTCCAAGACAGACCTAGTTTCCCACACATACATATTTGATGTTTCCTCCTACAAAAAGTCCCCAGCAGAAGCCAAAACACACGGCACTAGCTAGCAACTACGATCTCCTGCCAGGCATAGACACGCCAAATAGTCTAAGCTGGGTCGGTCGCATGTATCTCACCCTAAAGTAAGTCAGCATGTGTTTCGCGAGCTTTGCTATAAAGTGTCAGTGGTTGTGGCAGCTAAGGTTGGAAGACCGTGACTTGGTCTTCAGTGGCATAAGATTTGAGTAAGATAGCATATGTACAGCGGCTACTAGGCCATGGAACTGCTCCACCAAAAGAGGTAGCTCATATTGTGGGTGCATGACCGAACGATCTTGATTGGGTCGTCTCGGGGGTTCGAAACCTCCTTTTGGTTTTCTCAGAATCGTAGCTTGTTAAAGTCCTACTGCCCTCTTCAATAAAACCACGTCATGTTCTCATAGAGATAGTCCCATCTTGCTGATGGATGTATCTTATATATGCTTCGTATAGGTAAGCAAAGCAGAAGTTTGCCCCGCTATCGTTAGAGAATCAATCACTGGAAACGGCTCACACAGATTGGAATGATGAAGTGGACGATTCGGTAAGGAAAAAACAGTTCGAATGCATTGGGTCTTTTGCAGGGCATTTTCTAAGGGCACTTGCTCAATTCTATTCTCCCTGATCAAACCCAACCTAGAAGCTCTTTGTGGTATCGATTCACAGATCTGTTCCGAGTGTTGCCTGTATCTCTAGGGGTTATAAGCAGCTCCGAGATATCGCGAAACAACCAAATGGCAAAGTCGTCTTAGTCAAAAGTAGGTCCCATCCAGTAACAGGAGCATCTACTGTTTCTTGCCCATTCACTAGTGTTGTTCAGTTCCAAATCCAGGCAGCAGCATCGATAGCCAGTTGTTTACCAATTGTTCAATACCAATGAAGATACTTGCACCTAACATTTTGCGGGATTTATGGGAACAAATTGCAATTCCTGTAGAGAGACTTGTTCAGTGATTCGATCATGCAAAAGATGCGTCGTATAGTTACGCGATTGACGATTTTCCATCTTCATCGTCATAATTATTGCATCAATTGAACGATCTCATGCCAAATAATGCATAGTATATATACGAGATTCGCACATTTCCCTCCTGAATCATCGAGTGATCAATTTCCCATCCCCAACTTAGCTCAGAATGCGTTGTATTATATAAGGTCTAAGCGGAGATTGAACATCTCCACCAATATGCACATTTTTTTTCTTCATTGGAACTGAAATGGATTTGAAACAACATGGTCAAAAGCTGCCTCTCTTGGTGTCTTTACCTTCGCTGCCTCTGCCTATCGATCTGGTTAAGATGCTTTCTCCTATGCCTCTTATGATGCTAGCTCTGATGCTGGGGGATCAACGGCTGCTTCAACTACTGAATCTGTAGCTCGATCAACAGGTTATGCATCTACCCTACTAGCATATTTGGTTGGTGTCTCTAGCGAAGATGCTAGTGAATCACTTGCTGCTGCTGGCCCTAGAGCTGCTCTTGCGTCTTTTCTTTCAGTTATAAAGTATACGGGACGAATACTCTATTTTGAGGATGCGCAAGCAGGCTCGACCAAAGGCTCGGTAGGGACTCACTATTCATATGGTGAGGGAGAGGTGTCGTTAGGCCGCTCGACCAACGGGAGAGGAAAGACAAAAATCTGATGTTCCCGCTCCAGTATTCTATGTGTAATCATCCTTCTCTACGAAGGAGAATTCATTGCATATATTATGTATTCTAATTCCCTACATCGTATTAGGTGGGAAATGATTGATAGATAGTTATTTTTTTAGGTTTTTTTTTGCTAGACCTCCTCTTCGGGAAGCACTAGATCGGCCGTCCAGATAGTATATCAATCTCCTCACGAACTCGTACAATCGATGCCACAGAGATGGTCAACTCCATCATCGGAGAAATAGGTAAACGAGCGACGATTTGACACCAGATATCTGGAGGTGCGAAAAAAGATGCTGTGGGAAGCGGGGAAACCATGAAAAAACGACAATTCTTCATGGAAGTTTTCACAGAAATACCCTTATCTGGCAAACGGATCACAATTATGGGTACTTGGGAGCATATTGATGAAATGAACGAAATACGAACAGTTGACATAATATGGTCAAAAATCTTAGGTTGTAACTTGATCATGAGAAAATTAGTTGATGTTGTACCCGCAAAGCATGGGAAGTGCCAAACATTGGGAACTACCTGAGAAAGAGTGAGAAACAAGAACGGGAAGAAGCGAAAACCACTTGGGTAAAAAAATTGATTGTATCTCGCCCTTCGTTCTCCGTAGCAACTGGGGATCGAAGAGAACCAAATTTGATAACTTATGGAGGGAAAGACGGAGTAGGAGCATGCTACTGGAGACGTAGTAACACATGTTGAAGAGGCCTCCGTCAATCGTGTACGAACGGAATACGGGTCCAAAGGTAGGGTCGGAGAGGGTTTAGCTGATGGAAATATTGACTCTTCCGGGAACCAATGACGCATAAACCATGTCGAACTAAGACCAATAAATATCCGAACAAAACGAATTCTAGCTTCTCCTGGAGGAGTTTTTGATGCAAAATTCGTATGATATGGATGAAAGATTCATACAATATTCGCTCGTCCGTCCAGCGCAACGGGCGCCAACATCTTCGAGGGAAAGGGATACCGGGGAAGGGATAACGGGAAAGGAAGCAGCACTTTAGCAAGTGGGTGCTTCAGAATTTGTGTAGGGATAGTTTCAGGATAGTGAGTGATAGAATTTGCCTTCCCTACTTATATTTATTCCCCTCAAAGGGCTCTGCGAAGTCCTGGTCTTACCTTCCTGCCTGCCTGAGTGAGCTAGCTCTGCAAGGTCCTGGCCCTTTATTTATTCCCCTTGGTCGAGGGGAAGGAATAAATATAGGGATAACCTTACCTACAGGAAACGGATCTTCGCTACGGGTCCTGGCTGGGCATAGCCCTTCGCGGAGCTTGCCTCTTCCGGCACAGGACCTTTTCTTTTGTTCCCCACCACCCTCCCCCCGACCAACCAAGCCTTGCCTTCAAATAGCTCTGCCTTGCACTTGAAAAGGCCCGGGTGAAAATGAGAGGGCAGGACCGTATACCTTCCCTGCCAGGCCAGGAGGGTGAAGGCCCTAACCCCGAAGGTGCTCGAAACTGGAGATGTCGATAGGAGCATGTCGAAGCATAGGGATTTGATGATATCCAGCTATTGAATATGATGTACTATGGCATACAAATTGGAGCTTCCTTCATCTTCCCAAGTGCACACACTTTTGCATGTTTCATGCTTAAAGAAGGTTATAGGAGACAAACTTCCAGTTCAATCAATATTTCCAGAACTTGATGAGGAAGGAAAAATCATATTGGAACCTGGAGCGGTCACAGAAATAAGAACTGGATGGCTACAAAATCAAACAATTTCAGATTAACTCATCAAGTGGAATAACATACCCATTGAAGATTCCACATGGGAGGATGATAATTTTATAGAGAAGCATCCAAAACTACTCAAGCGTTGAGGACAACACTTTTTTGAAGGAGAGGGGCATGTTAGGTCCCTATATTAATAGTGTAGTCCCTTATTGTTGTTAGTGTAGCCCCCTTATTGTTATTGTTTTACCCATGTAGTCCCCATATTGTTATTATTCTGCCCCATAAATAACCCACTATCGTTATTGTTGTGCCCTTACATTATTATTTTTAGGTCGGATAAGATTATATTGTGACCACATAGACTCCTATATATAGAAAGGGGGTCTTGTCATTTGTGTCATCCAAAAATTTTTCATTTATGTAATGTAAAGGTGGCTTCCCCCTTGAAGTGGCTGATTTCTAAGGCATTGATCTCTCTTTTCTTCTATTTTGGGAGTTGGTTTCATAACACATAGCTTTGGTGCTTCATCTCCTAGGGTTAGGCTTTTGGATGTTTATATTTTTCCATTGTTTCTCAACAATAAAAAGGCCTTCGAGACTCATTGTAACATTGTTCATAGGCATGTATCTGCCACATCTCTTCTTAGAGATAAGCTACCATCGCTCGAGATAGTTTATTTCCATTATGTCTGTAAGATTATTTCAGTTATTTGATATTAATGAAATGAATTATATTTTCTACTGCATCTTTGATTTTATGTTTATTTCTATATTTTATTTCATTCCTGCATAAATCCGGATTAGTGGTATCAGATTGATGTGCTCATTCTCGATATTTATTTTCATGTCCCCAACATGGTCAGGGTATAAGGAGTTAGGGTTTGATCTCATTGAACCTTTGCAAGATCAACCTCGCAAACCCCAACGACCTCCCATCGTAGAGGAAAAGAAATAAAATGGAGAAGGAGATACTATCAAAATATTGCTCAATGAGGCCCATGAGAAACAAAGGAATGCAATGATGGATAACTTTTCTTAGATCCTTCGACGGCTACTCATCGGCGACACATCTTCATCCGACAACCATTGTAGAGGTGCCACTCCTTTTAGGGTACAATTTAACTTCGACATTCCAAATTTTTAGGGCCAAATAGATGCAGAAATTGTAGATAGATACTTGAATATATTAGAAGGATATTTTTTAGTTCATGTTTTTTCCAATTGGGAATATATTACTTTTGAACTCCTCAAATCTGCCCCCCATGTCAAGGACTGGTGGGAAACGTACTGTGAGCAAAAGGACGAGGGGGAATCCTCCCTGTTCTCTGTCGCACCCACTTGGAATTATTTTTTGAGATGCCATCAAGGAACAATACTACCCCATGGGGAGATATGAAGACAAGTAAAAATAATGGACTGCGTTATGGAAACAAAGGGATCAAGATGTGCATGAGTTGATGAATTGTTTCCTTACCCTACACAAAAATTTGGGTATCAAATATTGAGAGAAACATTTGGTGCTGAGGTACTGCAATTGTCTGCACAGATACATCCAAGAGGGGATTAAGTTCCTTGACATCTTCTTGCATGGTGCAACATATAGGTATGCTTCCAATATTGAGCATAAATTGAAACAAAAGAATTTACACTTTCGATCTACGAATCAAAAGCAAGGGAAAGGCGACCCCAAACTGCAAAACAAAGGACAAGGACAAGGCTAGGTGGGCCAGGATAAAATTCAAAGCCGCAAGTTAAGAACAACACCAAAAACCCAAAGAAGGACATGGGAAAGTGGTGTGAGTTCCATAAGAGCTCCACTCACAACACAAGTGAGTGTCGGGCCAAGAAATCACTAGTGGTTGAGTTGAAGGCTTCCGAATCAGATGCATCTTCTGACTCTGAGTTAGAACCAAATGAGGGGAATGAAAAAGGGAAGTATATTATCGATCTGGAGCCCAGTTCCACCATTTCCACCACCAATATCCAGAAGGAAGAACCTAAAGACCCAGAGGAGGCAGAGCACCTCTTCCATTCCTAGATGTGGGTGAAGGGTTCCTTGTTGCAGTTCATTGTCAACAGCGTGAGCCAAAATAACCTCATTTCAGCAGAGCCTGTGAAGCAGCTGATCCTACCAATCAAAACACAACGACAACCATACACCATTGGGTGGATTCACCAAGGATGAGATCTCTGCGTTAGCCAACAATGTTGCCTTCCCTACAACATCAAGTCCTTCACAGATGATGTATTATGTGATGTTGCTCCTCTTGAAGTTTGTGACGTATTATTAGGCGAACCATACTTGTGGAAGTAACATGTTTTGTATGACTCTTTTGCTCACATTGTTATTTTTACTTTGGGTAATAAGTTGTAAAGGATACTCGAGGTAGCATTGCCTACCACCATCTCTTTGATCACTGCAAAGAAATGCATAAAGCTAATTTCCCAAACCAGGAAATTTGTTTTCCTTATGATCTTCCCTCAGGGAAGGAAGAATACTATGGCCACGAACTCCATACAGGGCTCCTCCAAATGACAACAAAATATGTACAATGTCGTGTAGGAGTACGGGGACATATTCACCTCACCTGCAGGGGTGCCTCTACACTGTGAAGTCAAGCACTCCATCGATCTAAACCTAGGTTTTTCACTACCTAATGGACCAATATATCGGTGCTCTATTCTAGAGAACGATGAAATAAAGAGGCAGATTCAAGAGCTGTTGCAAAAGGGTCACATCCGACCGATTTCATCACCCCGTGGGAGCCCGATCGTGTTGGTGTAGAAGAAGGATGGGGCTTGGAGAATTTTTATTGACTATCGGGCGCTGAAAAATATCATTGTCCAGAATAGATATTTGATCCCACACATTGATGATCTTCTGGACCAACTCAAGGGGGCCAAATATTTCAGCAAGATTTACTTGAATTCTGGGTATCAAGAGGTACCAATCGAACCGTTTGATGTGTCGAAGATTGCCATCAAAGCCAAGGAGGGCCTTTTTGAATGGCTATTCATGCCTTTCAGGTTTATAAATTCTCCCACAACCTTCATGAGCTTGAGGTATGACATATTGTGCCCATTCACTAACTCATTCATGGTGGTGTATTTGGATAACATCTTCAACAAGAGTTGGGAAGATCACCTACACCAAATTCACCAGGTCCTCCAAACACTGCAGACACACAAGTTGTGTGCCAATTTTGAGTAATGCACTTTTGGCATGACCCAAGTTAAATATCTAGGGTACATTATTGATGAGTGAGGGGTGCATGTGCACCCAACCGAGATCTAGGTCATTTAGGATTGAGCCCCAACCACTCTAATAGAGCTCAACAAATTTCTAGGTCTTCCCAATTTCTACCACAGATTCGTGTTTGGGTTCTCTCATATCACTTGGCCTTTAAGTCAAGTCACCAAGGGAGGAGCAAAAGAAAATTTCTTTTGGTCTAAATCTCAATAGAAGACATTCACAAAGTTGAAGCATTTCCTCTGCTCTCCACCAATGCTCACATTGCCATACTTGTAGCAACCATTTGAGATCGAGAAAGATGCCTTTGGCTATCCTATTGGGGCAATACTTACTTAGTAGGGACATCTATTAGCATATCACAGTGAGACACTTTCAAAAACCATACAAAAGTATCCAACCTATGACAAAGAGATGTATTCCATTGTGTAGGCTTGTTGACAATAGAAGCATTAATTTTTGGAGAAGGAAACGGTTATGCACACAAATCACTGACTGTTGTAGTTCATACAGACATAAGGGAAGTTAAATAACGATCGCCATAAGAAATGGTCCACATACCTGCAATAGTTCCATTTGAAAATCAAGTACAAGAAGGGAAACACCAATGATGTTGCAGACTACCTCTGCCAACCGCCGATCATGGAGTTAATAACTATGATCGACTCTCGTGGGCATGATATTTCGGGTTAGCCGCATCTCTACAAAAGTGATCCATAATTCCGCAACACATAGCAGACGCTCCTAGAGGGTATGCAAATTCCAAATTTTCAACTCCACGATGCATTGTTATGCCACTTGGGACACCTATGTGTTCCTTCAAGCAAGCGTGCCAAGATGATTTGGGAAGCGCACTACAGTTGGGTTGCTGGAAATTTCAAGGTTGAGAAAAAAGTGGAATTATTACATAAATATTTATATTGGCCAAACCTTCCACATGATGTCAGGAAGTACATCAGATCCTGCACTATCTGTGCCATCTCCAAACCGACCATCAAGAATCAAGGCCTATATACTCCACTTCCTACCCCTAGTCGATTGTGGGAATCGATCTCCATGGATTACATGTCAAGCCTTCCTTTTACCAAGCATGGAAATGACTGAGTTTTTGTGGTTGTCGAAAAATTCTCTAAGATGGCATGATCAGAATCTAGATCAGAGGAAAAAATTAGCTCAAAAATTAAAGTGCTCAGAATTGTACCAAACCAGAACTAAAGTGAATGACCCATCCCAAGGAATCCAATGAAACTCGTTTCATTGAAAATCGAGTTCGGATGAAGGATTTATGGTTTTCTTATCGTCGTTCGCAATCGTGCATACAAATTTAAAATATATATATATATATATATATATATATATATATATATATATATATATATATATATATATATATATATATATATTGATTGTAGAACATGTACAGCTGATGACATGGAAGTCCAGTGAGCATGCAGAGAATATTATTCAGTTTTTAGCCCAATGGGACTGTGACAAGTGTCACTGTTGGATTCGCTAGTTTGGTTTGTGAAGGTAAAAATTGTCCAATGTCCTGCAAAGTTGTTGTGGGTTCATGATATTTATGTGTGGGAAATTATTTTTTTATTATATATTAAGGTTGGATTAATAATATATATAAGTGTGTGTGTGTATGTGTGTGTGAGAGATGATTTAATTATCATATATTATATTAAAGTATTATATATATTAATAATTAATATTAACTTCAAAAACCTTATATATATTTAAAAATTCCACATTTAAATTCAAAATTAAAACACAAAAGTGGCATATCAAAAGTTCGTTGACATTATTTTTTTATGGTTTATAACCATAGCACCAAGGTTGCATTAACACATATGTTGGAGTATTACATATATATAAACGTTGGTTATAACATATGTTTCAAAGGTGGGTTAAGGTTTTATTAAACATTGGCATATTAAATATGCAATATCAAAAGTTCGAGGTGGAATGCATCTAATAGAACCATAGTCCATATGTGTAAGTTCTAATGTGATGGTGTAATAATCCATGGTTTGCAAAAAATGTAAATATGTGGGGCGAGGTTGGTGTTCGACCCCTTGACCTCCCCCACTACACTCCGCACCTTAATCATTGGGCCACGCCCATGACATTCGAAAATATTGTGCGCGAACTTGTATTTGGATGCAGTGCGGACTTCGGAGGGTTGGAATGGAGCATGCCAGCCCTCCTCCCAATGAAAACATGACAAGTTTCCCATGCTTAAGTGGCCAGTTATGTGTGGATTAGTGCGCACTAAGCATGCTTATCCATTAATTAATATTCAGTTAGAAATTGGAATATTTTTAGCAGATTCCCCAAATTTAGCGGAACTTCTAGATTTGGTGGAGCTAACTGGCAGTTTTACAGATTTAGAGGCAGAATCTAGGGAAAACTTTAATGAGGCCTATCTTGGTCAATTTTCAACCAATTGTTTCTCAAGGATAGCCATCCTTAGAATATTGGCATGCTCTAAATCCATTGGAATAGATTACAGAGGAAATGGAGCTCATCTATAGGTGTTTTTGGCACGTTGAAGAATTTTGAAGCCTAGGGCCACCAGGAGGGAAGGCCATGCCCAGATCATCTGAAGGCCAATTTCAGTGAGTGAATAGTCAATTTTTGATGTATTTTATTCCTTGAACATAGTGGTATAGTTTATAGAGGCGTTGTAGCACATATGAAGGTGATTTTTTCACTTTGGAGATTAAACAAGCCCATGGCCACCAGGGTTGGAGGTCAAGCCTAGAGGAGATGGTAACCAAATTCAGAGATTGGATAGTCATGTTTGGGGTTTTCATGTCTTCTGAAGCCAATGGAATAGTCATAAAATCCATTGGAGCATCACATATTCTTGTAATCATACTTTTGACTCATAATCCCAAGAAGGCCTTGCTAGTTAAAGCAGGTCCATGGAGATGTAGCCCAGGATGGGTGAACTCCATAATCATCCATTGTGTTACGTGATTGCTATGAGTTATTTTACTACATTTTATTTGTTTTTAATAAATTTTAATCAACCCATAATTACCTCATCAAAGACACATGAAATTTGACAATTTAACCCCTTCACAAATGGTTAAATGAGATGATCCTTAAACACATTTTTAATAATGATGAGGGAGCTTTCATAGAAATAAAAATTTGTCTTATATTCAGATCAAGTTGGTATCAGAGAAAAATTTTAGCTCATTTTATCCAAGGATAGCTAATTTTTCTATTGGTTCTATAACTATTGGTTGTTGAATTTGTGCAAGGATAATTTAACAGTTTGCAAAGTTTATGTGTGAAGGAGAAGAAGATCAAAATTGAGAATTCAATTCTCAAAACACAATAAAGAAGCTTTGTATGCATTGCATGTGTGATGGAAGCTTCATTAAGTGATTATTCTAGTCAATATTCCTTACAAAAACTGTTTGATAAAGAGATGTTGCATAAACTCTACATCATGATTGATAAGATGCAAGAGAAGTCTGAAGATAAGAGGGAGAGAATTAGACTTCAAGAGTAGTTTATTGCCATGAAGGAGGAGAAGCAATAGCTTCTTGAAAAGTTGCATGAGATGGAGACTCAGCTCCATATTGTAAATGAAAACCTTGAAAAGATGCATGAGATGGAGACTCAGCTCCATGATGCCAAGGAGGCCTTATCCAAGCATGTGATTGAAAAAGAGGTATGAAATTCAAGTTTATCTTCAATTTCCTTTCAAGATGAATGTGTAGGTGCTTTTCAAATACACACTAGAGGAATAGGGTCCAAATTATTGATGAATATGGGCTATGAAGGTAAAGGATTATGCAAACATGCACAAGGCATAGATGAGCCAATTGTTGTTGAGGAAAGGCCTAAGTATTTGGGTCTTGGTTATGGACAACATGATGGAGAAAGCTCTAAAGCCAAGGAGACACATGAAGGTGTTCCAAGAAGGACTTTCATTTCATGTTCATTACCTCAATATTGTGAAGATTGTGTTCATGAGGAATGCAAAATTTTTACACCCACTTTACAAGAAGGTGCTCATAAGCATGCAACTAATGAGAATGGTGAACAAGAGGATGTTGAAATATCTACAGTCATTGAATGCATTTTTGGTATTCCGAAGAGAGCCACTACCTCATCAAATTCACCTCCTCAAGAAGGCAACAAAGGTGAATGTTAAAGGTATAAATATGCTTTTAATCAAGTTGCTTTTGATTATGATAAACATGGAAAATACTCATCTAAGATTTGGAGAAAATTTGCATGTTATTTATGTGGTTTGGATAACCATGATGTTTCGAGGTGTTGGAAGAAGATAGTCATGCACATGAAAATTTTGAAGAAAAGGAGGCAACAAGCCAAAGGCAAAGCAACCTATGTTGAAAATAAGAGGAAATTGTTTTTCACTCATTTCCATAAGAAAGGTCATCTTGTAGACAAGTGTTGGACTTTGTATCAAGCAAGTCATCCACGACATTTGAAGAAGGTGGAGAAAGAGAATGACAAGAATGAAAAAGAATATACCATAATTGATGTGGGTCATGATGATTCGCATGATGATGATGTGCAACTGAAAGAAGTGCCATTAGAATGGTTTGGTAGGAGATGGCTAGATTTCTTATCCAATTAAGGCTTTGCATGTATTTTGATGTTGATACATTTCTTTGCCAATGGAATGCATGTTGCATGTTTACGCCAAGAAGGTGTTTGAAAGTGGAGTATGCTGACTCACTTTATTGCAACAAAATTTGTTCATTTTAGAGTTAATTACATGTGCATATGATTGGAGTTCTTGTACTTATGATCGTACTTGCGAGAGAGATGAATAATTGTATACATGCATGAGAGTTTATGTATATAAACAGTGGAATTTTGATTCTTTCATTGTGCTTGAACATGCATGAGTAATTGACATGTGTTGGTCGATTTATTTTTTTAACATGTATGTTGTCAATTTGAGAGTGTTGATGCATGAGTGTCGACTTGTTTTGATTGATTGCGTGTTGCATGCTTGTCATATTGACTTGGAAGAGTTTTTTTGTCTCCAAGTATGGAAAGGGAGATGTTGACGAAGTCTTTCATGATGTGAAATTATTTTTATTTTGGGAAAACAATCATCAAGTTGTTATACATTCTTATGCTTGACTTGAGAGTTAGTATTTTGAAGAGGCATGTTTTGTTGACTTGTGTTTGGTCGATGAATTTTGACACCAATATGTGAGATTACATGGTGATGTTCATATGATGTGAAATTGGTTTCTTTGAAGGAGCAAGAGGATATGTCGTCAAGTTATGTTTCTTACATGTGTGTTGTGACAAGATGTCAAGAAATTTTGCAATCATTGTAGACCATGTTATGTATTGACACCAAGAAGAGAAGGATATGGCGAATGCATTCTTCTAGATGTGGAAGTTGGAACCATGGAGGTAAAATAATGGCCATTCCTTTTCTTTTCTTTTTTACTAATGTTGGAAGCTATTTGTTGTAGTTCACTCATTGTGCAAAGGAGGAACATGTTCTTAGTGGGAAGGAACCAAGGAATAAATTTGTTACAACAAAAGTGTTATATCAGCAAGTAGCCAACAAGTTTTGGATTGGGTCAGCAGCAGAAGGAGAATAGTTGTTGAAGAGCCAAGCCATTTGCAAGGCAAGGAAAGGCATGTCAGTGACCAAGTGGTTGTCATGAGGATTTATCCAAGTAGAATAAAGATGATAGAAATTAGGAAAAAAAATAGAGTTCATCTCTCATGAGATAACTAGATTTTGGAGGTCCAAAAGCATGTTAGTGGGAAGGAGTGGTTAGAATCTGGATTAGGGGCAAAAATTAGCTCAAAAATGAAATTTCTCAGAATTGCACCAAACCATAACTAAAGCGACTGGCCCATCACAACCAATCCAACACAACTCGTTTCGTTGAAAACCTAGTTCGGATGAAGGAGTTATGGCCTATTGATCGCCATTCAAAACATGCCAATTTTTTTTAAATATTGTAGAATAGGTACAACGGATGACATGGCAGTCCATTCAGCATGCATATAATCTTCTTCAATTTTTATCCCAATGGGACTGTGACAAGTGTCACTATTGGATTCGCCAGTTTGGTTTGTGAAGGTAAAAATTGCCCAATGTCTTCCAAGATTGAATGTGGGTTCATAATATTTATGTGTGAGAAATTATTTTTTAATTATATATTAAAGTTGGATTAACATATTATATATATTATATATAATTTATATGATTTAATTATCATATATTATATTAAATTATTATATATATTAATAATTAATATTAATTTAAAAAACCTTATATATATTTAAAAATTCCACATTTAAATTCAAAATTAAAATCCAAAAGTGGCATGTCAAAAGTTTGCGGTGGAGCTCATCTAATAGAACCATAGTCCATATGCATAAGTTCTAATGTGATGGTATAATAATCCATGGTTTGCAAAAAACATGAATTTATGGGGCAAGGTATGGGTTTGACCCCTTGACCTTCCCCACTCCATTCCACACCTTCACCATCAAAACACGTCCATGAAATTTGAAAATATTTTGCGCGAACTTGTATTTGGATGCATTGTGGACTTCAGAGGGTGGGAATGGAGTGGGCCATCCCTCCTCCCAATGAAAACGCAACAAGTGTCCCATGCTTAAGCGACCAGTTAACTGTGGCTTAGTGTGCACTAAGAATGATTATCCATTTATTAACATTTCGTTAGCAGTTGGCATATTTTTAGCAGATTCCCCAAATTTAGTAGAACTTCCAGATTTGGTGGAGCTAATTGGCAGTTTTCCAGATTTAGAGGCAGAATCTAGGGAAAACTTCAATGAGGCCTATCTTGGTCAATTTTCGACTAATTCTTGCTCAAGGATAGTCATTATTAGCATATTTTCATGCTATAAACCCATTGGAACAACTTGCATAGGTAATGGATCTCATCTACAATTGTTTTTGGCACGTTGAAGAATTTTGAAGCCTAGAGCCACCAGGAGGGAAGGCCATGCCCAGATCAGCTAAAGGCCAATTTTAGTGAGTGAATAGTCAATTTTTTATGTATTTGATGCTATGAACACATTTGTATAGTTTATAGAGGTTTTGGATCACGTCTAAAGGTGATTTTGTCACTTTGGAGACTAAACAAGCCCATGTCCACCAGGGTTGGAGGTCAAGCGTAGAGGAGTTGGTAACCAAATTCAGAGATTGGATTGTCATATTTGGGGTTTTCATGTCTTCTTAAGCCAATGAAATAGTCAAAAAATTCATTGGAGCATCACATATTCTTGTAATCATACTTTTGACTCATAATCCCAAGAGGGCCTAGCTAGTTAAAGGAGGTCCATGGAGATGTAGCCCAAGAGGGGTGAACTCCATCATAATCCATTGTGTTATGTGATCGCTATGAGTTATTTTACTAGATTTAATTTTCTCTTAATGAATTTTTAAATGTTAATTAACTCATAATTACCTCATCAAAGACACATGAAACTTGATAATCTTACCCCTTCACGGATGGTTAAATGAGACAATCCTTAAACACATTTTTAATACTGATGAGGGAGCTTGCATAAAAATAATAAGTTTGACCATATTCAGATCATGGCCATTTTGGTGGCCTGCAAGAAGAATATCACAACAGAAGCCATTACTAAACTCTTCTTTGAGCGAGTGTTGGTACACTTTGGGATCCCACAGTCCATTATCTCCAGAAAGGGACAACAGGTTCCTCAGTAAATTTTGGTCAAGTCTCTGGTCGATGCTCACTACCAAGCTCACTAAGTCCACAACTTTACACCTCCAAAATGATAGCCAAACAGAGGTCGTCAACAGGATGATTGTACACATTTTTCCCATGTACCACTTGAAGCATTCACACATGGGATGAAAGCCTCCACTATTTCCAACATAGCTATAACCAGGCTCTCCACAACTAAAGTTTCCACAACCCCTTTTATGTGGGCTTGGGATTCTAGCCACTATGTCCCATTGATGTGGCCATATCATTTGCAGCTACTCAAGAACATTCAAATTATGTCCAATCTGAAGCTGACAAGGTGAACAACTTCATTGAGCTCATTCAACACATTCACCAACAGGTCCATGAGATATTCGAAAAATCCAATTCTAATTACAAGAAGTGACATGATCAACATTGGGTTCCACACAATTTTCAGGTGGGCGACAAAGTTTGGCTACATTTTCAGAAGGAGCGTCTCGCTAGGCCCCACTGCAAGCTTCGATCGCTCTGATATGGGAAATATACCGTTACCAAGGTTGTAGGGGAAAATGCCTTTGATATCAGTGTTCCATCATTCATTGGTCTACACCTAGTGATCAATGTGGACCCCCTTCGGCCCTACTTTCCACCATTTTTGGACACATTTGACGATGCAGAACAATTCACACCAAGAGAGTTAAATATAGATTGCATGGAATAGGCCACAACTAGTCGAATCATGGAAACACAGATCAAGAACACTCACTAGCAGAAGATCCAGTTGCATCGGGTTGTCAAAGCTGGCCAACTCCTGCACCAAGGCAAGTGGCTCACCGACGACCAAGTTCAGCAAAAGTTTCCTCTTCTCATCAAGGAACTCAACGCAATGGGGACCATTGCTTCCTAAAGGGGGAGGACTAATCCAAGTGGATATTAGTGGCCACATGCCTATTCCACTTGTACCCCCACCATTGTTTCTTTTAGCTTTTCATTTTCATTAATTCTAGCACAATTTACTATTTTTGGCAGTTTTTCGGGTCTTGAACTTCTAGAGCCATGTTGAGGCCCTTAACGATATTTTTTGGAAAAGAGTGGGACCAACATGGATCATTAACTAATGTTTGTTTCTTGAAAGTTTTATTCCTCGGATATATTTTTCTAACGAGGTATTGTGCACATGAAACAAATATTATATGCCAAAGTTACATCCCCGGGAATTTGATGTACCAATTTACCCACACAGGGCCCATAGATTTTGCGCTTCATCTCCTAGGGTTAGTTTTTTGGGTGTGTATGCTTTTCCATTGTTTCTCAATTGTAAATAGGCCATCAAGCCTCATTTTAATAGTTCAAAGGAATGTAGCTACCACATCTCTTCCAAGAGATAAGCTATCATTGCCCGAGCTAGTTTATTTTCATTCTGTCTGTAAGCTTATTTCAGTTATTTCATATTAATGAAATGAAATCTATTTTCTGCTGAATCTTTGCGCTTATTTTTATTTCAATTTTTTATTATATTCCTGCATAAATCCAAACCATGGGAGGTCATTTCCATGGAATTTATAGTATGTTTACTGAGGACATATAGACAACATGATTCCATCATGGTTGTGGTGGAGATGTTTATGAGGTAGTGCACTTCATTCCAATGATGTCTACATACTCAGTGAATGATGTAGAAAATGTCTTCATCGAGGACATGCTCAAATTGCATGGTATTCTGCAGAATATTCCGTCAGACAGGGATGTGAATTTCACTTACAAGTTTTGGAAGGTGTTGTTTGTAGGTTTGGGCACATATTTTGCCTTCAATACAACTTATCATCCATATAAAAATGGACAGACAGAGTGGGTCAATAGGATATTGGAGGATATGTTGAGGATGTATGTGATGCATCAACAACAAAAGTGGGAAGAGTATACTCCACTGGTAGAGTTCTCTTACAACAATGGGTATCAACGATCTTTTAGGATGAGTCTGTTTGAGGCATTGTATGGGTGGAGATGCAATACTCCCATCAGTTGGAGTGATCTAGTTAACAGGGTGTTGAATGGACTAGACATGTTGGTGAAAATGGAATAGGAATTGAAGGTAATAAAGAAGAATTTAAAGGCAACACAGGATATACAGAAAAGATATCCAAATCAGAATAGGTTCTTTAAGGAGTTTCAAGTTGGGTAACAAGTGTACTTATGCATCAAGCTCAAGAAGAGTTCCTTGCAGAATGGACCATGTGCGAAGTTTTCACCTCAGTTTTTTGGACCTTTCAGGATTCTCGAGAGGATTGGACCAATATCCTATCGACTTGCACTGCCTTTGACAGTGCAAGTCCATGATGTTTTCTTTGTGTCATTTCTTAAAAAGTGTTAAATATTTTGATCATGTGATTGACCGGTCTATATTGCAGGTGGATCCAGAAGGAGAATTCCAACCAGAAACTCAGTGAATTTTGAAGATAAATATGCTCATGCCCCAGAACCAAGAAATTGAGCACGTTAAAATGCAGTGGAAGCACTTTGGGCCCAACGAAGCTACATGGGAGATGGCAGATCATATGTGGGTTATGTATCCTTCCTTATTCATTGGTTGACCGAATTTGTTGGCATGTGTTTTGGTATATTTCTTTGGTATATTATTGGTATGATGTTTTTGTATATGTACTTATGTATATGGATGTAAATACCACTTTGAGTTGTTTTATAAAACTCCAATAAGCGGTATGGTGCCATGTTCTTATGGTTGTGATGTTGGTTTGCTTCTCAACAGGTCGATCATTGTAGATACTGCAATGAGCTAAGTTATAAATCTCCATGGGAAATATTTTTTCCTTTTAGCAGCCTTGATGGTTATAGGTGTCATTGAACACCGAGGACGGTGTCCCCCCAAGGGGAAGGGTTCCGTAACAATCTTGATGAAAATTCTATGTAATAAGCGTTAATAAATGAAAAATAATAACCATAGTCATGGGACACACATATTCCAATCTGGATGTTGGGAAAAAAAATCCTAGTGTGGGTGTTCATATGGTTTATTATGGCTATGGAAATTAGCAAAGGAAATGGCTAAGGATTTGGAAAGGCGAAGTTCCATTTATTTATGAAAATAATATGAATTATGAGAAAAGGAAGGTGCAAGGTCATAGGTTGCATGTGAGGAAGCAAATGAAGGAAAATAATGGAAAATTGAAGAAATTAGAGGCCTCATTAATAAAAATTCTTCTGAGGATCAGTTCATAGAATTTTGTCAGTTCAGTTTTGGAGCTCTCACTTTCTCTCTCTCTCTCATAATCTTGGACACTTAGAGTTTTCTTGGAGTGCCCTTGGAGGAGTGTGTTGCACTGGGGATTTGGAGCAAGAAGGCAAAGGAAAATAATTAAAGTGCAAGAGGAAATTGGGATTGACAGCTACAATGAGTTTTTCTTGTAGGTACCAAGTTACGTATATGATTTCCTCACTAGTTTTGGCATGCATGGAATACGCATGTCGTTATTTTTTATGATTTTTCATTGGCATGAAGGATTTCTTAGATTGACAGCAATTTTTCCTAGCCTTGTCATTTCTTGGGTAGCCATGTTGTTGTGGGTTTTACTTTTGTTTTCGGGTTGGTGTTCTTGTGCCTTTGGTTGTGGGTTGAGTTATTAGTTCCAAGAATCCTTGGTTGGACAAACGCTCTAGAAGACTTGTAAGAGCTTGGGTTGAAATATTGGTCTTGGAAGCCTTGGTTGGAAAAATGCTTTGGAATACCTTGGTGTGTTGAATTACTAGTCCTGGAAGCATTGGTTGGACAAACACTTTGGAATTCCAACAACGGTTGTGGTTTGAGTTACTAGTACTGGAAGCCTTGGTTGGAACAAATGCTCTGGAGCCTTTGACAACTTCGGTAGAGACAAATCTGGTGATGGTTAATGATGTTTGTTCGTGAGGTGGAATCATTGGTTGAGAGTTGAGGTGGATGGCCTTTGGAAGCCATGGTTTGGTTCTGATTGATGTGTTTTATGAGATCCCACATTCATGCTCGGAATATGGGATAGGGGTGACTGCCTAAATGAGAGATTTGGTTCAGCCATGTATATGGTCGAGTGGTACATGCAAGTCTTAGACTTGGTTGCATTTTTCTTATGGAAATAAGAGCTATTTTCCTCTTGTATTGATGGGTAAATATGATTTTTATTATGTGGCTTATATGGTAATTCTATGCTTATAATTTATGTTGTTTATATGCTGGTTATGAATGTGTTCTATGAAAGTGATGTTGTATGGCTCTCATCATGTTTCGATTTGTAAATGAATGGAAAATGAATCTTTTACCTAATAGATGATAATTCAGCTAATGTGATGAGCCATTAATGTTTCTTAGAGATTCTTAGATAAGTATGAGAACCTTATTCTCAAATATGTTGTTTAAACCTATAGATTACATATTTGTGACATGTTTGACGAAATTCCTGCCATGGCTAGTAGGGGTCCAGTCATGAAATTTTTCAAGTAATTGCATTTGTATCATTATTCTATTGTTATCTTTCATTCCTGGAAGTGTCATGGAGTTTTGGGAAGTGACCTAAGTCCTAGTCCTGAAATTTAGCCTTAAATATCTTAGTTTTTGGCACAACGATGGCATAAAAGGGCTACAGTCACACTCAGCCAGGCTCATGGGAGCAACTGGGGCTCTCAATCGCTTGGAGAGCTTGGAAAGGGAGCGAATTGGGGATTAATGTAGCAAAAAGTTAGTTTGTCTTAGTGGCTAGTCACCTAGAAGGTTTGGATGGAGCCTGGGGGTTTTGTTGCAGGTGTAGAAGGTTTTTGTTGATGTGTTCCATCAATTCCACTTCCTCAAATGATACATAGGGAGTTGAATCATATCATAGTAACTATTCGTCACATGTTTACCCCAATTGGACGGTTACTTAGGTAGATGTGGGAGGAGGGTGTTACAATATTTTTATTTATTCCCATGTTTAGTTTTCTCTAGCATCCTATCACCATTTCCTCACTCCTCCTTCATTCTCTAGCCTTAGTATTCTCATTATTTCCAACTCATTCCAACTCTTGGATCCTTTACAACTATCATTGTGTAATGAACCTCTCCTAACATTATTATTATTATTAATTGTTAATGTCAACCTTTACTATCACCATGATACCCTTCTAGTCAAACTATCATGATACTCTTCTCGTCAAAGTATAATAATATAAATGTATTGTATAATGAAATCATTATCCCTTCAATATTTAAAACAACTTATCACATTCTAAATATGATTTCCTTATTCTAAGGACTACTCATTACTTTAATAATTCACAGTTCTCATGTCTTCAATAAAGATTTAACCTATTAAAATATTTTTAAAGCTACTCTACGATTTGCTATGATCCATCCTTATATCTAAATCTTTTCTTTTTCTTGAATAAAGCTATTTTGATAATCTGGGAATACATTGCTAAACACAATTGACATTTACTAATATTACTTATAAACGCAGTCGACATTTGTGATTTCCTTTAATTCCCTAATTCCAATTCATATTACTTTTATTATATTAATTGTTTTTACATTTTGAATCTTTTCTTTTTCATGAATAAATCAATTTTGATAATCATTGAATTCATTGGTAAACACAATTGACATTTGTGACTTCCTTTAATTCCCTAATTGCAACTCATATTACTTTATTATTTGTAATATAATCGGCAAAAATTATACAATATCTAGAAAACATTACATATAGGCGTACACATATATAGGTTCATGACAACGATGTGGTATAATGTTTATTAACATCTAGCTTTGATTTTGATATGATTTATATAAATATATAGATGAATTCTGGAACCTTCTGCACATACACGCATTTATCTATGATACTTCCACAAAGGGTCTATACCATCTTCTAAATCAACGATTGTAGTGTGTTGTTATCAAATCGACGATGTTAATTCTTGTTACGGTTTGTCTTGGAACCCAAAAACTATTCTGACAGCTTTGTCGACTCACTCGTTTTGTCAATGCATTTTTTAGACTAACACTCTACCACTGGCTTGTGAAGCATTATTTTCCATAGTGTTTGTTATGATAGAAGTGATTTTTTACTCTTACCATTCATTATAGCCTTAGTTGGTATGAGGAGATAGTTACTTGTTAATTTAGTAAGGGTTTTATACGAAGGTAATTTCTACTTTCAATATTTCTATTAGGATAATATGTGGTTTAACAATTTTATGTTTCGGAAATTCTTTTCTCATGCCATGCCATGTGGTGATATCTTTTTCATTAGAAGATACTTTATATCAAGGTTTCGCCTTAAAAACCCTTGGTTGTCGACCCTAAACGTTTACTAGTGGTGATGGATATTGGAAGAGACTCAAATCGACATTTTTCATTCTATAACCTTTTACAAGTAATTGTTTGGAGTGAAGCTCTAATTTGTTTTCGATTTTCGATAGAAATCCTTAATTATAGAATTCAGTTATAATGTTCGGCACCTTTGGGTTATTTAGAGTCTTTACATTGTGTTACCTTATTGTTGAAATATGTTTAGCAACTTCAGGGTTTTGGATATCAAAGCTTCAACATGTGACTCTTTCAAATGCTTAAGGTGAATGTTACTAAATTATTTCTACTTCAAATATATTTTAGGGTTTGTTTCCATTATGACTCTAAGTAATTTGTTGTTCTTTTATTCGATTTTCAATATAATGTTATTAGTTTTTTTTTTCTTTTTATTCGGTGTAAATCTTTTTGAAAATTGTGGTTTTTCCTTTAATTCTAAGTTTGTTAGGACTATGCACAAGCTACATATTCATTTTTTTTATTTTCAACTATAGCCTCTATTTACATATACGCATTTATTAGAATGCATATTTATAAAATAAACTTTGTGTGTTGATTTTGACCAGAGTTTAATTCTCTCATTCATAAAGTACTACATGTTTTATATTAAATCGATACACAATTATGTTTAATTTTTTTATATGGAATATTTCCTTGTAGGTTTTTATATGGATTATAACCATGAAATTTCTTGTTAATTTTCCTAATTTATTTTCTTGTTTGTAGTAGTGGCTTATTTAATTGTTAGTTTGCTTACTATGCAAGAGTATTATCATTATGAAGAAATCTTTCGGTAATAATCACATTATCAGGAACAAAGTCGACGTGTTTCGAACCAACTAGTGTGGTTCATCATGAGGACTAGGTGAGAGATCAGATCAGTCGTTAAATATTATCATTATTTTTATTTTCTATTGATATGGAAACAAAGATGGTAGTATTACTCTCTCCATACTCTAATATTCTTTTAGAAAGTTTACATTAATTATGAAAGACATAAATATAAGGCATTTATTTTTATAATTTGTAGTGTTCATCCATTTAACTTAGTTATCTATGTAATATATACACTTTGTTCATCTCAACACATTTTATTTATTTGAATTCATGTATTCTCCTATACAAATATTTTAGAATTTCTCAAAATTTCTAATTTCTTCAAATTATTTATAAGAATAATTATTCTTTTTTTTTTCCATTTAAGTCTTTATCACAATTTGAGTAATTTATGGTAATTTTTTCTTTTATTTTTATTTCAATAAGTATATATTAATTATATAAAGCGAGCAAATTCTCAATTTTTCCTTTAATGTTTCCAAGTATTTATGGAATAATTTATGCTTCTTATTGTGCATTTTTATTTTTATTTTTTTTTGTGAATTTCGTAGGGCCTTCTATTTTCTATTTATATTGACCAAGCAGGTTACAGAAATATAAGAACGGTCGATGGCCTCAACCTGCCCTGAGGAAACCAGGTCTGTTGGCCATCTCAGTGCATTGAAAGCGAACCAAAATTGGAAAGTTTTCATCCATCTGTGTGCATCATCTACTAGCTGTTCTATATCATACTGTTCTATTTGCATAAAATAAAAACTATGTTTATACAAAATTATATATTTCATAAGCCATCATAAAAGGAACCATTAAGCATCCGAGGAGGAGACTAGAGCAGGGTCTTTCGCAGAAGGCCTTGGCATGTCCACTTGCAGGGTTTGCTAAAGCTGCTTTTCTATACGACGCATGCGGTCATCAACTCTGCTAATACGATCAGCTGCCTGGTACTGGGTGATTTTAATGTGGTAGAGCTGGTTTTGCATATCTTGAAGTATGTCCTTCAGGCTGGTGTCTATCTTTGGCTGCTCTTGGTGAACCTGAGCTGGGGGAAAACTCTGCATGGCCTTTGCAAGAAGGCATTTCAGGATCCAGTAAGTGTGGATTGTTTGATGAAATGACGTAAGACAGCCTCTGCTATTGCCAGGGTCAGTGATAAAATCCAATATTTCAGTTTCAGCGTCCAAGTCTTCAGGATCTGTTTGTATTTCCTTTTCCCAACCACGGATTTCCTGGCGAATCGTGGAAGAGTTTCCTATGACATAGATGGCGCTTCTTATTGTGCATTTTCTCGTGCCTATACATTGGTAATTCGAAAACCTCAGTCTTCCTCATTCTACCTCGCGTATTTTCTATCTTCGAAGGCTCATCACCATATTTTTAACTTGGAAATGCTTATCCATTTGTTTATTAGTCCCTGCCCCCTTTGGGGCTGTAGGGACTATAGTAATCAGATTTCATCTATCTGTTAGATGGACACAGGAATCAAAAGTTTTTGAAACGACACAATAATCAATAAAAATAAAAATATTTTTATGTTTAACCAAAGCTTTTTTTGAAGTTTTTTTCTTTTGACCAATCAAAAGAATCACCATCTTATTTGGCCTCATACCGAGGTAGTATGAGGAAAATGAATCACCATCTTATTTGGCCTCATACCGAGGTAGTATAAGAAAAATGAAGACAAATAGTTAGGAGAAAGATAAGTATTAAAAAAATTTCAAATCAAAATGAACTAATGCTATCTTTTCCCGGATTAATTCTGCAACATTTTATGTTAAGGAAAAATATGTCTTCTCCTGCTTGAAAGTGAAAGTTATGTATATAACACGTGTAGTGTCAATAAAAATATATATTATTTTGTTAAGAAGTAGATGCATGTCCACATAGGTGTCAATCAAACTATATATGTGTCGCCTCTAATTCTAGTAGAACTTAACCGACTACACTAAAGCTATTACTTCTTAGCTTACAACTTCTTCTCTTGAAGGCTGCATGACGACACCAGGGATGAGAAGAGTGAAATCTATTACTTCTTAGCTTACGACTTCTTCTCTTGAAGGCTTCAGGACGACACAATAGATGAAGGCTTCAGGACGACACAACATCAACAAATTTCAAATGAAAAATAAATTGCAGGCTCCATATATAACTTCGTTTTTGTAGAATAATCCAATGAACCCTGTTCCAGGTTTTTAATTTGTCATTTTTCAATTTATATATACAGAGCTATGACCCTTCTATTTATATTCAATTACATTCGCTCTCTATTTAACTTGTAATTTGTGTTTCCCTATTGTTCTTTGCAGCCTTTGGAATACTGAAGTTCGCTTCAGCAACTAAAACCATTGTTTTTGCTTACTCATATGGGAACTGGAGCTCAATATCGATCCGGAATGGAATCTGATCAAACTCCAATTCGGGGTTCTTAAACTGGAAATGGAACTACGGGCTATAGCTATCATTATAGAAAGGATATGAACTCTGTTGCAGTTTCTTGCCCCGCTTAGATATAGATGTTTTGGGTTACAACTGGACAGGGTAAGATGGTCACATTTACGTGTTACTGGGGTACGACTTGACCATCGTCGTGCTATGGAGTACCTATTGCTAAACCTACCATCTAGATGTCCCAGATTCCGTGGCGGTTTGTCCATCAACCCTCTAAATTTTTGTGAAACTCCTAAATTTCGAAAACAATTTTTTCTTCTAATCTCTTCTTTTATTTTTTCTTGTTTTACATAGGGGTTTACCTACTCTGGTGTTTTTTTTTTTCAGAGGAAAAAAACGCTGTTGTATTAACAGTTCATATTACAGACATTAAATCAAATCAGAAGCAAAGATAAACTGATCCAACATCCAGAGGTAAAGACTTCATGTGAGAGTCGAACCAAATGCAGGATGGGATTATTGAAACATTCTGGGGAATATATCCACCCAAATCAAAATATGTACCAGTATAGATGAACACCCTAACAAAAAAAAATACAGGTGCCAGTTCTCCAGGAGCAGGAGGGAGAGACAACACAGTATTATGAAACAATCTCACTTGTTAAGGTGAAATGTCCAAAAAAACAAGAACACGGATGTTGTCAAAAATACCACCAGAATAATGTGTGAAGCAGGCTCACTTGAGAAGATTCTGTGAAGTTGCCTAAGATGTGCAGTTGATGTATACAGGCTCTCTTGATGACAGGCTCACTTGATATGATCCAGCGAACAGGCATGTGTGTAATAGTTGTGGAAATAAATCCAAATGACTATTCCTGTAGTAGGGATGCAAAAAGAGTAAACATATGGCAGGCTCGCTTGTTATGCTCCTGAATTGGCACGCTTGTCATGAGGAGAAACAAAAACATGCGACCGTTCTTGGAAATCAAAATTGTGGACAGCAATTCCGAATTCATAAGATCAAAAACCCTGCAAAAAGAGATAGGCAGTCTTCTCCCCGAAGTGAAAATGTCTCACATGAGGAAGAAAACGGTCTGATTCCAATGTACTGACAGAATATACGCAACAAGTATACCATAAAATCATAAGGACGAAAAGTAAGTGGAGCTGGGAAAAAAACAAGCGAAACCTCTAGTAGTTGAGTAGGATAGGAAGAAAGAAAGAGGATAGATCAGATAGGAAGTAACAAACTGTAGGTAGAGAAGATAAGGAGGTTACAATCTGTAGGTTGAGAAGTTAAGGAGGTTACAATCTGTAGATAGAGAAGATAAGGATAGGTGTATGTAGTAGAAACAGAAAACAAAGGTGAGCAAACAAAATGTGGATGTAGGGAAAAAGTATCAGTAGAGACAGTGTTATGGTAAAGGAAAAGAATTTTCCAATTGAAGAACTCCATCCTTGAAGTGGAGCATCTGTATAACACCACAGGCTACATTTAATCCCCTTTTAGACAGACTATCAGCTCGTGTGTTCAGGTCCCTGTATATGTGCTCAATGGGAGGGGATCCCAGTCTCCGCCAAACCCTCCGGACTCTGAAGATCCAGCCGTGTAAGGACGGAATATGAAGTTGTGAATGTCCCATGATAACGCCAACAATCAAAGAAGAGTCTCCATATATGTGAAGATCTGTAAGCTCCATGTTGGCCTCCACAAATAGACCTCCCAAAAGGGCCATTAACTCGGCCTTATTATTGGAGCTGTGTCCGCCATTCCAAAATAAATGGATTCTTTCCCGGGCAGATATCTTAATCCAAGCAACACATCCGGTGTTGCCCTCCTTGCAAGCGCCTTCAAAGAAGACAACCGGTAGTGAAATGTCGTGAGGTCAAATCCGATGGGAGCCATCAGTGGGGCATGAGGACTTTGTTGGGATGGCATCGATCCAGCTCATGATGTCCTTGTAAGTGTGTGTAAGATTGAAAGGGACAACATCAAATATGAGCCGGTTCCTTGCAAGCCAAACCTCCCATATGAGGTAGAAAGGAAGCGTTCTGAATCTGTTCTTAATGGAGTCCCATTTGTACACGACATCAATGGAAACAGTAGGAGCCCAGTCAGAATCAATAAGGTGAACAGAGAATAATCTCCAGAGTTGCAAGACCTTGGGACAATGAAAGAATAGATGATCAACAGTCTCTTTGGCAAGGCCACATATAGCGCATCTATTGGGGCCCATCATGCCTCTTTTGATGAGATTATTCCAAGTCATAATTTTATTCCTCCAAGTAAGCCAGCCAAATAGGATGATTTTGTTTGGAAGCCCACGTTTCCAGAATTGTGCAAATATTCCGGAACACTGTGATGAGTAGGATTGAAAATTGATTCTGTGATAAATATCTTTGACAATCAGAAGTTCCGCAACCATCAGCCCATTCCAGATGATGCAGTCGCCTCCGTTGGAAAAGCAGACAACAACCGCACTTAATGATTCATGAATCTATTCCCATTCAGAAGCTATTACATCATGAAGTCCCAGTTGTTGTGCGTTCTTGAAGGTAAGGGCCCCAAAGGTCCATGAAGAGATAGTCTGTGAGAGATAGCAGATTCCCCGGTGAGTGAGAAAATGAATAAGCCTTTCAGATGGTTTTGTCTGGCTATCAAATCCTAGCATATTAAGGTTGCAGAGTGGGATTCGACTTCCGTCCCTGAACAGCCATGTGAGTCTGTCTGCAACATGTTCCAAAATCTTTTTGAAACTGCCTCAGATAGCCGAATAAGATGCAGGGAAACATAATTCATGGCAGAGGAGGAAATGTAAGGGATCACCAGTGAGATATTTTCTTTTGACAATCTGTGGCCAAATTCCTGATCCGTTGGAAGCCCGCCAGAATGATTTGATGAGCAAAGCAATGTTGAAATTCCTTCTGTCCAAGATGCCCCAACCGTCGTGATCCTTGGACCTGCATAAGGAGGAGAGTCCGACAAGGTGGAATTTATGAGAATCCCCCGATCCATTCCAGATAAATCTGCCGATGATCCGGTTAATGTCTTCAACTATATTCGCAGGCAGATAAAAAAGATGTCCCCAATAAACCAGGAGTTGGGATAGGACTGCCTGGATCATGATGTATCTACCGCCCAAGGAAAGCCATCTATGTGTCCATACCTGCTTTGATGTTGTGTCTCACTTAAACTTAATTTTATTGAATAAAAAGCTTCAACTTACTTATTATACCTAAAGACACCTATTTTGAAGAAATTGAGCAGCAACAATACAGTTACTTCAACGATTATTACTTAGCCTTGTAGGCATATCTGTCGATTTTATTGAATTTTCAAGTGACTAACATTTACAGCCTTTCTCGCCAGGGTTTGGTGTTAAAAATTCGACATTGTTGGAACCAATTCTTCCATTGCTATTTCTTTTATATTCTTTGTCTATGGCTGTCTTGGTTTAATTTCGGAATGATAAACATATAAACTGTTATTCTTCTGTTCGCATGAAATTTTTCATTTTATATTTATATATATGTGTATTTTTGTTGGGATAATCCTACTGAACATGTTCATGCATGATTTATCTCTATGAAACAATACAAAATGTTCATACAGGATTTTAAAAGGGCGTGTAAACAAGATCCATACAATGCCAATTAATTCATCAAGGAAAGAAGAAAGAACAGTGTCGGTGCTAAAGCTTGGATAGTCTACTAAGCTTCCCATCACTCAGATCCTAACAAGTGAAAGGAATAGCAGAAATCCAGAATATATTAAGAATCAAAGCCTAATTCCTTATGAAAATCCAAGAGGGTACAAGCCCAAATGATGGATCCAAAAGAGAAAAAAGATAAATTGTAGTGAACTAAGAAAATTGAACTGAATAAACTTACAGAAATTTATGCATCATAGAAAATCAAAATCAGCTCATTTTTCTTGTGACAACCTGCAATCATACCAGCACCTGTTCCCTAGATGGTATCCCAATTTCAAATATTTTAGACGACAACCCAATTTCAAATATCCTCTAGTTGTTCTGGCCTCTTGGTTGCAACAAGAACTATAAACCTAGCAGCACGATCTATTGCAAAGCAGCAATATGGGTTTCATATTTTTCGGGATCAATACCCACCCCTCAGCGTGGTAATAGGCAGATACAAAGGGAGGTAGGGCACTAGGAACAGAGGCAGAAGCCCTTGGAGCCGAGCCGCAGGTCCATGTAGAACGGAAAACCTTGATTTTATTTGCGATTCCCCAGGAGAATATGGGTAGTGTTCTTATTATGGATTTCAGTTCCTTTATTTGTTGGACAAAACAGACTCTCTAGCTGTTCACGGGGGAGGATCCGTCAGGACGAACGTCGCCTTCAATTAACATTGAACTCATCACGGAAAAACAAACCAATGAACCAGGAACAGAAGAAGACGACGGAATATTTTAGGCCAGACTTCGTGGCAGTTGTTACATTATTCAGCTCTGCCTAAAATTGAAGTGTGTCCAACCTGCATTGTTTTTGTGGCAAGGGCTAGCTGCCACGCAACTCCCTTGTTTTTTATTTTTTAATTTCTCTGTTGCACATTATTCTTCCTAGTAACCCATAAAAGGATGTAAACCTTTCTTGTAATAGTAACTCAAGTCATTATAGATAGAAACTTTAGGTTGTATATCTTTGCCTTTACTGGTTAATTTTTCGAAGACATATGTATCTATCATAATGCTGTTTTCACTGTTTATGAGTTTATGTATTTGTGTATATATATTTTTTATGTTCAACTATCGCACTCTTTATAATATAAGTTGAAGAATATTGGTATACATGTGTGCTTAAATTTTCCTTACATTCATAGCATACTTGTTTGTCATCTAGATAAGTTTCCTTATTTATAGAAATGTTCAATGATATTTATTTTCAACCCAAGTTATATATATATATATCTATCTATATATATATAGTTTTAGTAGAAAAGCATTATTTACTGATTTGTCTTATTTTCTTTTTATGACACACATAATGCATTACTCTTTGTATATAAAGTTTTCTTAAGAGAGAAATTATAAAGAGACATGCTTTTTCAACATTATTATAAAAATCATTAACTACTCACAAAACATAATTTAACTACTCACAATTTATAGTTATTTGGAGAATATGTCTCAAAAATTAATAATTAAGTACTTGACTCCTCCCAACTTTGATACTATGATCTAGCTAGTATCCCTTGAGCATAAATTTTCCATATTGTCTTTTCACACAATTTCTTCCCTTCATTCTCTTATGTTTTCTTAGAATGATACAAAATAAAGTAGACAAAAGGATTTTTATGAATTAACCATCTACCATTCTTTTCGGTGGTTAGAAACTACCTCCACATTACCAATAGGTGGCAGATAGTTACCTGCTCATTAATGAGCTTTTGTTTCCCACTCCTAAAGACAACCTCCTATATTTTAGGGAAACATTTAATTGGCCAATTTCATAATTTCTCAAGAAATGTAACCATCCAGATTAGATTCCTACGACTTATTGATAGGTAGTAAATATTTAACAATATTTTTTTTGCATACTCATCTCTTTCAGCCACGTACTCAAAAATTAATTTTCTAATTTTCTTTATTTATAAAAAAAACATCATAATTAAACATTTATACTCAATAATTATCAATAATAAATTAATAATAATTAAATTATTCAAATGTCTTTCAGTCTTAAAAAATTCCAAAAAAAACATATATATGCACAATTAATTACATAAAACATCAAACCAAAAGATATCACACATTGACTATCAATTCTCATTAGTTCATTTTTCTCTTTCCTTTATTTATTCCCCAACCTTTCCCTAATGTCTTGATGTCACTTACAATCCATCCAATGTTACAATAAGATAAGTCGTACTCATGCCTAGACTAATGCTAGGGACTCAACCAGCTTCTATTGGGACTATACCGCCCAATTTTTCCAAGAAAAGAATGTCATTATAAAATATGGGGAACACACTAAGTGAATATTCCTTTTATACATTAATATAAGAGAATATTGGGAAATGGGCTCCTAAAAGAGAGAAATCTCATTCACATCAATCTTAATAAATGCATATAAATACCATAATGGGAAAAGTTCCGGTTGAGAAAAATGAGTACCAAGAAGAAATTCCTCTATGCATTGATTCCGTACAAGTATGTGAATATTATGGACACCAAAGTATTAATGATGGAAAAGAAGCTACCCAACCTGGACTTCCACATTAGTGAAGAAGACGATCTATCACAAGAGCCCACCTAGGTTGACTCTTCTCATGGTTAATTCCGTTGTAGATAAACATTTATCTAGTTTTTTATTGTAGTTATTTACACAATATTCATCCCCATTTCTCGTTCCAATATTCAGGCTCGTTAAACTATTTATATACTAATGGCCCTATTTCCCTCGTGGTAGACGAGAATATATAGACCTATAATGTTCTATTTTTATTAGTAACACACAAGTATAAGTTACCCAAAATAAACAAAATTAAAATTTTTAATTGGGTAATTCAAATATCTTATTAATGGTTATGAATACACACGGTAATAGAGGTAACAAATGAAAAGAAAAAGTGAAACAATGTATACTTGGATCTAGGGAATTCCATTAATAGTCAAGCCAATATGTATGATACATTTTAGTTTTTTTATGTTTATATTCAATGTTGATTTAAGAAAAATTGTAGTATTTATCATTGCTGGTTGTAAAAGAGGGTGTTGATAGGGAAAAACGCATCACTAACGGTAATGGGATCTCATTGGTTTGAAGTCTCAGTTATATCTCACACCATTTGTAGCAAAAGTCCCATCTACTATGTGGGCCCAATTGTCACCATGTTTGTGTATTTTCTCTTGGGTCTTCAATGAAGAGATGTTAATGTCAAGAAATTTTGAAATACATGAGTGAGGATGAATTATCCCACAAATGATATACTCACAATAAAAAGTACAAGGTCATAAAAACACAACAATAAGACCAAGTACCTCTCAAAAGGAATCAATTAGTTAAAACCATATGGGACATACAAGAGTTAAAAGGCGCTAGAAAATAATTGCAAATTAATTCACAACTAATACTGGTGTAACACATGAAAAAGAAAAGATACAAAAGCAAGCATATGAGTCATAAGCCATGAATTAGTTTGTCAACATGTAAGTCATGTGAAAGCAAACATCTGCACATAATAGAAGTACTAGATAACCATTACAACCATCATGAGGTGCACAAGAATCTATGCCAAGAGTGAAATGCTTCTCATTGATAATGCTCAAGTATCTTGTAAGTGTAAAAAATGTGAATAAAAATCCAATAGTGGAAGGAGAACTTGTCATATGATCTGCAAAATAAGTCCCTAGCCTTAGCACAACTCAGTCCAAAATCACTAAGACTAATAGTGCTCAAAGCTACCTAAGTGAAAAAGGCTCAACTCCTAAACACCCATAACTAGAGTCATGAGGGTATATTTATACAAAAGAGTAGGCAACCATTTTCCTTCCCCACGACTTTTCAGCTACCTCATGAAATATCATATTGCTGCTAACTTTTCATATTCTTATTTATTGTTGCGCATGTCTTAAAATTTATCATTTTCATAAATATGAGAAAATAATATTTTACAATATGGAGAGAAATAGAACGAGTCACCATTTATGACATGTTTCCATGAATGATAGATGAGGTTATTGGTTATGCTTCTAAATTATGTAGCTTGTTGAATGTATCTTCATAATCTTTTCTTAAAGGCCAAAATAAGAAGATAGATGGAATATTCAGCAATGTCCCGAGGACACACATCATGTTGCATACATTTTTTCGACTTTGTGTGTTTATGTGAAATCATAATTTTTTTTTAATCCACTAGTAAATGCTACATATTCTCAATGAAAATTCTTCTTACACGAGCATGGAGAGATTTCCTTAGCCACATTAAATTCTCTAGCAATTCGAAGGAAGTTACTTCAATACCAAGAGATGTTGGAAAGAGTCTCTGAGAACATCATATAAATATTTGGATTCTTCTTAAAAACTCTCAATGTACTCACCTACAAACTTGAAATTTCATCATTTTCCTCTGTGGCTTATTTATCAAAATTACTCTCATTTAACTAAGTAGGATCTTATTCTAAAAATAAGCCAGTTAATTTCTATCCTAATAATTAGCACCCTACTTTTGTAACAAGAGTACTTATCAGTTTTCTAATTGTTAGTATTATATGGAATCTATGACTACAGATAGAAGTATCTTCCATAGACTCGATGGCCTAGCCTAGAACAACATAAAGAAAAATAAGCTAATTTTTTCCTTAAAGTGAATAGATAATGGGATGAAGCCTACCTGGAATCTGTGGTATGCTTCACTCCTTTATTGTCTTGTATGCTCCAATCCTAGTTGTGATCGCTATAATTAGAACCTACACAATCAAACAACACAAGCCAATGATCTATGACATCTATGTAGCATCATCTAGTCACTTCATTCAATGGATCAACATGACATCAAAATACATGAAAAAATAACAACATATATAGGAAAAAAATAACTCTTTGCATTAATAGAAATGGAGTGAGTTACAACCAAATATAGGAATTAATCTTGTAGAAGAGCTCCTCCAAGTTTATTTTTTCCTTCTTTTCCACAAATTGTACCTCTATGCCACCCTAATGCATGGAATAATGATTCTAATAGCAACAACATAAGGGTAGAATCTATCTCTAAAATCCAACCCCTAGCTTGTGGATGGCCACAAATATATAGAAGAGGATGGTATGTTGGGGGTTCTTATCCATTTATCAATCTAGGCTTGAGATCCACTCTAGATGGGAGGATGAGCTCAAGGGATAAGGGATAAAAAATCCAAGGTAGGATAGGATAGGATTCGAGACTTTAATTGAAGGTAAATAGTTATAACAACTCCTGGAAGCTTCTAGAAGAGGAAGCCTCGAGGTTATTATTTTTTTCCCCAATTTCTAGAATCAACACATCACGAACATAGGGAAACTTGTAAGTGATCATCCCACCCAAGGAACAAAATGTAGGTGAATGCAGGTCGCCAAGCCAACATGGTGTGTTTCTTCTTAAAAGGACTGAAATGAAGCACTTTCAAGAAGAAACTAAGGGACTATAAAGGGTCATACTTAGGGATTTTTTCAGGGATGATGACAAGGGGTAAAAGGATGTTGATTGATCCATTTTGTAGGCCTATTGACCAAATGCGATAAAATGGCCTATAATAGATTACCCCCTAAAGCGCAAAGTCAGAAATGGAAACTGATGACTGAAGTGATTTAGTTTGTGACAAGTCAGGATCAAGAACAACCAGTGAGATCATGTTCTGTTACAATACATTTACATCATGACATATTCGTTGAGGGATACATACCCATAATCAACACATAAGCTAACATTACATTTACAATGATCAAAAGGCACATCCACTGATGAGAAATTATGGACCCATGACTAGATGACTGTCTAAGTTATCATAGCCATCATACGTTGTAATCTTGCATTAATCCTGAAATCACAGCCTCGATAGATGAAACTATATCTAGGGTCTTCTATATCATTCACACGACCGCCCAATGTATGAGTCTAACCATGTGAATGAATCAGTTGGTGTAGAACATGGTAGAAAATGTTTGATTACCAACCAATGATGTAAGTTATTGACAAATGTGAGAGAAAGCATCGATGATGTTAATGGCTCTCAAGGTACTACAACACAATCTGTGTTGGACATTGGATAAAAAAACTCTCCCCATGTGTTTCATGACATGGAATAATAGACTCTCATAGATCCTTATCTCTGGTGATGAAATCGTTGACTAACACCTGCGGGTTTTAGTATAATTAAAGTTGTAATTCCCAGCAACTGGTATCAAAGCGTAGGTCACAAGTTCGATACACAATCGATTCGCATTGCAGGAGATATTTTTGGAAATTGGATAAACCAATTCTCCCCGTGTGTTTCATGACATGGAATAATTACATCTCATGGATCCTTATCTCTAGTGATGTGATCATTGAATAACACCTGTGGTTTTTGGTCTAACGACAATTGCGATTTCCAACAATATGTATGGTGTGAATAAAGGAATTGCAATTGAACACCACAAAAAATATTTCAGTCGAAGGCCGTTGATGTAAACCTGTGGTCGAGAGTGAGGAAACTTTCCATTGATATATGCAAGCCCCAAGGTACCAAAGGGTTGTTTCTATGTCAACTTCCTAGATAATGAGTTGATGTCGACATGAAGCGACCCATCACAAGAGGGCCTTGATGTATCCCCAATCAACAACATGAAATGGGTATCATGATTTGAGACCAAATGATACTGATATGGAACTGGATAAGGAATGGTACAAGGCTTAAGAGTATTGTAGCAGATATCGACTGAATAAATTCTCTTTAACAACACGGTGAAACTGAATGGAATTGGAAGCATTGACCCGGAATGAAAATGGAGGCTTTGAAAAGGTATGATGAACCAAAATACAAGAATATTTCCCAACCCAAAAACCATGGAGATGAAGTGGAAGATTTTCGTGTTCAAGAGTGACTTGCTACCATTAACTAGTGGAGTACTCTGTTTTCCCAATTTCCCCAACCATACTGGTCAATACCTCTTTATTTTTTAACAAGCTTGAGGAGGATAACATATTATTGATCTGTAATTTCATCTTTCAGATGAATCCCTCCCAGTATGTTTTATGAACCGTGAGGAGGAGTGGTTCGGTCTCGTGAGAACGAGTTCAGTGAAGTTAAAACTCGACATCTTTTTTCATGTTAGAGAGTTTGAAAAATAGGATAAAAAGAAAACTCTAGATGTTCCTTTTTGTAGATAGTCCCTTTAGTCTGAAAAGGCAGAAAAAAAAATACCCAAGAGAGCCTCTTAGCCATGTTCCACTATTAAATAGTCTATCTCAGTCCAGAAAAGGGTTAAACTTATATTGAGTAGACATATTTTCATTTACTTTAACAAGTTTGAAAAGACAAGTTCTCAACAATATTTTCATGTTTTGGGAGTCTAAAAAGAGTTTAAAGAGGACTCTAGGGGTTCATTTTTCGTGAGTTTACAGAGCCTAAAAAAGTGATCAAAGTATGCTCCTCAGTTAAAATAATATGTTCAAAACATGACAAAATCCGTCAAACAATTGTCGACCTGCTCAAAACACCACAGAAGGATTAAAAATACATGTTTCATGATAAAAATATAAAAATTACTAGTTCAAAACATTAGATATGATAAAATGATGGAAAAATAACCATAATCAATCAAAATGACTATTCATTTTTTACTATTTCACATTTAGATTCAACAATGATAGCTCTAAGCACTTTTTACCCTCGATCTTCTGTAGCTAATTGTGTCCAATATGGTGGACCATTTCAAGCACCATCACTTCCAGTTAGGAGCTAAAACCTTTCTCTTTCATTTCATGGTCTCATTTTGTGATTTCATGCAACTTTTCTAGATTTTTGAGGGCCCTAGGGTTTGAATAACTCGCCTTGAGACAAAAACAACCTCCTAAATTCGAAAGAATCATTGCATCTAGGTTATTATGCACTACAGGGAGCATTGAAATGCACTTCCTCCCCTTATAGGGTAGCGTTGGGTGCAAATCCCAAGTTTTATATAGACGTTCCCTTCAAAAGTTTTAAATTTTTTTCATGGAAAGGATCCTAACGAGTCCCTTGTTTATTTTTTGGGTATTTATAAGCACAAAATGGCCTTTGTATGAAGAGAAAGAGAACGTTAAGAACATGACATGAATGCATCAAATGATCCTGCTAATATTCATGCACTTAAAAAATGTGGATTGTTGAATCTTTTTTTTTACCTGGTATGAGGCAACAAAAGGAATTACTAGAGTTCCCTATTCGTTCATAGGATGAGCAAGCATAGACATTCATATTAGGAAAAACGTTGCTTGAGATAAAGGTATAAGACATATATTTTTTGGTAGGTTTATACATGAGAGGTGCCCTCGTCTATCTCCTATGTTGGATAAGGGGTGGAGAAACAATGAAACACTATATTGTCACTCATTGTAGACCTCGAGCCCTGCCAACACCTATCTAAAATAAGAAAGAACACCTATCTAAAACAAGAGAGGGAAAATTGAAATTTTTTGGCTGTGATTAATTCTTGATCTATTTTTCCCTAGAGCATATTCCATTATTACAGCCTTAGCATATCATGCTCGATCCCATTGAACCGAGGGTTCCACAGATGAGGAGGTGGATAGATCTTATGTCACGACTTACAAGTTCGTCAACAATCAGTTCTCCACTAGCCTTCTTCAGATGGTTGTGTAGACAATTCATTATCATAGATGATTATCCATACATAAGGATGTATTTTCATGGAGAACCTGAGCTCGTGCTTCCTTGGGGTGAGCAATGGGGTGCTACAAGTAAGATATTTTAACCATATAAGTTTTTTAATTTTTACAATTTTTTTGTGTGCTTTTGATGTTTTTGAAATTTAAACTATTGATATTTTCATGCAGATATTGGGCTCATTCGACGTATAGGTGCTTCATATCTCTATCATGTAGGAGATCCAAAATAAGTAGCAGCACTAATACAAGTCTTTGCGGTAGGACGTGATGCACTACATAATCTCAATGTAGATGAGACCCTGGCAAAGGTGTAGTGTCACATGGAGGGGTTGATTCACGGGATAGATCAGCCCGTGATCAACTAGATTCCTATGTGACTTCATAGACACACTATCAAAGTGCCATCCGTATTGGTCAGCTATTTCTCAAGATAGATCATACAATGACATGCTATCATGAGCACTATGATTAGTCTAATGGGGGTCTCATAGTCATATTTGCATGTAGTTTTTGGTATGCACCGCGTGGAAATATGTGTCTCATGCACAAATTTTTTAAAACCAAACTTTATATATATATATATATATATATATATATATAGAGAGAGAGAGAGAGAGAGAGAGAGAGAGAGAGAGATCTTCAGTGTTCTTGTGTTCCTATTATAGTTTTCAATGAATGTGATGTGTATTGAAACTTAATTACATTCATTGCAAATGTCAATAGAATAATTATTAGCTAGCACATATGTCAATTTATTTAGATTTCTAGAAATATGTTGATATTGGATGAAGTAAAAATTTCTTTCTAGAAGGAGAACCCTTAAGAACATGTGAAGTATGGTGGAAATTATAATCAAATAGACATTATCTAGTTGTGGTACCATGAGCTGTGAGTAAATTCTGATGACTAGATGATGAATACCATATGAAATAGCATCGGACAATAGCTCTATCATTGTGTTATACTCAATGATGTTTTTTATAGAGCAACTGATACAATTCCACTGTAGAATCACTAACTCTCCATTTGGATCAAACATATTTGATGCTATAGTGGATAGATTCCAAATACTACGAATAGAACCATCAGCATAAAAAACATATGGTTCAAGGGATGTCGACATCTACAAAGAAAACATAAATGGAATCAACATAAACCATAGGAAACTATGAAGAGACACACTGCAAACACACTCAATGCACCTATATATAGTATATACACAGTGTACTATGAATATGATTAAGTATAGAATTTTTTAAGGTACAACCCATTTCTAGGTTGCGCCAGTGGAATTCCATGAAAATCAACTAGCTCATAGGCCCCTTTAGCATGAACACACTTCACAATATATGGACCTATCCACCTAGGTTGCAACTTCCTTGATCCTAATTTGTCAGACTCTTAGTCATATATAAGGAAAATATCTCCTTCCGAGAATACACAAGGCTTAACACTTTTGTCATATTGCGCCTTGACATGTTTCTTATAGGCTTCATTAGCCATGGTAGCATCTCACAGAGTCTCATCTAAATGATTCAGATGTAATATATGTTTCTCTCTATGGAAGTGGAAGGAAGAATTTATATAGCCATTTTTAGTGATGTAATCTCACATTCGATTGGGAGGATTACTTCCAGACCATAAACCAATTAGAAATCAGTAAATCTAGTAGTAGTCCTAATAAAGGTTCGGTATATCCACAAGGCAGCATAAAGAAGCAAATTCTAGTCTAATTTATAAACCCATATCATACATTGAATCATCATTTTGAGAAAAATTTTAATGGCTTGAACCTGCCAATTAGCATGAGGGTAGTAGGGAGTGGAAATTTCTTGGGAAGTCCCAACTTGGCAGTGAGTTCGGTCATCATGTTGTTACAAAATCACTTCCCATGATCCGCAACTAAGGCTTGTGGAACACCAGACCGTGCAATGACATGATTGAAGAAAAAATATGTAGTTGTCTCTCCAGTATTCTTAAATTTATGCATCGCCTCGGCCCAATTAATAAAATAATATATCGCTATAATGATATAGCCATGCCCCACAACGAAGTGAGGGTTACATGTCATGAAATCGATACCCCAATTCATAAAAGGAACTACTAAGATAACATGATTCAATGGAGTGGGTGGAGCACGATTCTTATGATAAAAAAATGGCATGCATGACACTTTTGGACAACAAGAATACAATCGCGAAATATGGTGGGACAAAAGTAACCAACACGTAGGATTTTCTGGGTGGTAGCATAACCAGATAAATGACCGCCACATGTCCCTGAGTGGAATTCATTAAGGACTTTCTCGGCCTCCTCATGTGTGAGGAAACTTTGAAAAGCCATATCAATACCACGATGATAAAGGGTGTCACCGACGAAGATGAAATTCTTGGCTTGATATAGAATACATCGCTGCTCAGAGCGAGAGGTATCAAATCAAAAATTTTGGGTCTGGAGAGATATCATAATATCTCCATACCATGGGTCAAATGACGATATCAGAAAAAATAACTCGTCTCGAATGGGACCTTTAGACGTCGATTCAAAATCAATGAAGGGAAGGTCGTATATTATCTTAGTAAAAAATAAAGATTTATTTGATTTAGATTTCATGAATTCCAAATCAAAGTTTTGCAGGATAACCCTCAATTTAGAGTATTCCCTCCTCTCACTTGACGTGTTGCAATCTAAAATGAGTGTGGTTTTCTAGAGCAGTATATAATGATGAAAACTTCAGATGGCTTGAATGACCACCAACTATTAATTTTCTACATGGGTATACTTGATTTTAGTATAATTTACATTTCGACTCAAATAATATATGGGATTATCAGTCCCTAGATCATCTTCCTGGACCAATACCATTGCTATAGTAGTAATGGAAACATCAATATACAAGAAACAATTACTCTATAAATTAGGGTATACAATAGAGATGCCTGAACTAGTACATATTTCAGGGCATCAAACGCCTTTTGAGCAGTGTTGTCTCAATAGAAGGGAACCCCTTTCTTAAGTAGGCAAGTGAATCCTTTGGTAAAATCAACATAATTAGGGACAAACCTCTGGAGAAAGTTAACCTTCCCTTTGAGTCGTTGAAGTTGAAAGAGGGAAGAAGGTATAGGTAGATTGATGATTGCCTGAATTTTCATAGGATCGATACGAATTCCATGTTTTGAAATGACAGAAGCAAGAAATCGACTAGAACTAATGCATCACACACATTTGTGAGGATTAAGTTTAATATTATAGTGTATACATTGTAGTAAAATGGCCTTAATTTGGAATGAGTGATCAGTGAGATGTTTAGAATCAGCAGGGAAATTGTCCAAATAAGGCTGCACGATATGTTTAAATTCATGAAAAGCATAATCCATGGATCGCTGAAACATAGCCCCAACATTATTTAAAACAAAATGGAGTTTATGGTAAGAAAAAGTACCCCAGAGACATAAATAAAGTTTTAGGTTGATCTTCTAGGAGAATGTTGATTTGATTATAGTTGGAGAAACCATCTATGAATGAATATATCTCACAACTGGCGTAACCATAATTTTTTTTATTGATAAAGGAGGTGAAGTACTTTTCCTTTGGACACTATTTACATTTCGATAATTGACACATACATGGATTGTCCCATGTTTCTTCATGACATAAACAACATTTGACACCCAATCGATCAAAGTAACATGGTAGATGAAACTAGACCGAAGAAGTTTTTCAACCTTAACTTTGATTACGACAACATTCTTGGGATGGACTAGCCAAAGGCATTGTCAGACTATTTTAGCATCATGATATGTTTTATTCTCATGCACCACTATATTTGGGTCAATAACTAACATTTATTCATAATTCCAGGCAAATAATTCTCGAAACTCCTGAAATAGGGCTTTATAGGTCTTAGTCTCATCTTGAGAACAAGATGCACCAATGTGTAGAGTTTTGACAATACTCGATTTTATAGAGATATCAAGAGGTATCGTCTCCACGATATTCGAGAGGTTATTTTCAAAATAAAATATGTGAATATAAATGGAACTCATAGAAGACTTGATCATATTTGGTAGATACAGGTCATTTAGATTATCGTCAACAGAATCTAGTAAGGAGGAATGATGGGGATGATCATCCCATAGCGCATCATCTGGCATCATTATCTCCAGGATTCTCTCATCGGTAGGGAATGTGTGAGATAAAAGATCTGAATACGTGCCATAATCTAATGAGCTATTGACCCAACTGATCGAAGAGAAGGAATCGGTACGAGCTGCACAAGCTGAATAAATGGCTTCACAATCAATCTCAATGGGGCTAATAGGCATTCATTCGCCAAAACTATTGATGTTAGATTCATCTGGTGTAATCCATGGATCAATTGAAAAATTAGAACATGATATCATATTGATATAAGCAAAAGAGGTTGAGCTGCAGGGAATCGAAAAGGTTCTCATAAGCGAGGAATCATTAAGAAATATAACTCCAACATGCTGGCAAGAGTGTAGAGTCTCCCCTGCAAGAGGGACACTTCCTGTAACATGATAATCATAATAAAAGAAGGTGATTTATTCAATGGCCACATTTATGCCCTTATGAGGAAAGGCTATCGTAAGGAAATAAAACAACCATGGCATAAACCAATGTGTGACCTAATAGAAGATTATAATCAAGGGGTCTGTCAATAACTTCAACTTCTATGGATATTGTTTTTCCGTCTAACTCTACTTTGAAGGATTTCAAAATACCACAAGGTTTATATGTTCGTCCATGAAAATCTTTCAATGTTGTTGGTGACTGACTCTATTGAGGAGAACTAATCACCTTCCAATAATAAAAAGAAATGATAAAGGTTGAGGCTACCTCGTCAACAATAGAATGATGAATGTTCTTACTGTGGATGAAAAATTTGATCATAAAACTCAATTGAGCCATGATTCAAGGGGAATAATTCTCATGATTTAAAATGACTATATTGGAATCTGAAGGATCAACACATCCGATAGCATAAAGAAAATCCTTCTTCTAGGCAGGAAAATTTTGCAACACCTCGAGAGTTGACATAGCTCATGGAGACTGAGCCAAGTCTTCAACTAAGTTGTAATTTTGAGTATCTCTCGCACGAGGGTTGAATGAAGAATTATGAACAATGACATTTAGAGGCTTAAAGGTTAATTCCTTAGGAATCGAAGATAGAGTGGAATCTGATGGAGATGGTGTCTAACTAGTAGGGTGATCAGTAACCTAACCGTTTGAGGGATTCACGTTACCATAGTCCTTACTTTGGGTATCCACCATAATATGAGATTTATTATTTGTGGAGGAAAGCATTAAAACTGTGTTAGAGGAAGTAGGGTCTCGAGTAACCATGTGAGTCTCCTAATTGGGAAACAGATCGGTAAACACAGTAGGTGAAGTTGAATATTTCATGAACTAGTTCACTTTCGCGCAGTGAGCACAATCATGAGTAAAGTGCTCCTCATTACAAATCAAACATTGATAAAGAGGCTTTCATTTCTCATTAAAGGACTAACATGTTTTTTTATCTTGTGGTGAAAAATCTTTCTTATTTTTTTCCCTTACCTTTATTCTTACTTCCTGGTTAGTGTTGAGATTTCCATTTATCAAAATGAGAGACATTTATCTCGGAATTAGAAGCTACAAGAGGATTAGATGGATGGTTTTGGGTACATATGGTGAGAGAAACACCAGATGGTTTAATCACTAGTTGTGAACTGGCATAACCAATCACACCATCGATGAAATGAGATTATTTACTAGGAGGTTAAGGAACAATTTTTGAAGATTTTAGACCATTCAATTAATTATCAGAAAGTGTGCATGATGGGGTATAAAAAAGATCCTAATATTGTGCATGGAAATAAATTTCTCTTCCATCATGACTCCAGATTTAGCTACATCCTATGTTATAGGTTCCAACAGATACATAGTGAACCATTCCAATAAAAATTGATCGGGATCATATTTTTTAACAAACCAACAATGACGTCACCTCTCATGAATGTGATCTGATATGTGAGTGGAATATGATTGCTTGAAATTGGTCAAAAGTTTATTTCCACTCTCATATATGATGGGTAACTCGAAATGTGTGAGGAAGGTAGTGGCTAATTCAAATCATGGAACAAAGCTTTAGGTAATTTAATATTCCATTCAGTTGCGGTAGTTGTAAGCATATGTTGGAAAAGACATAATATAATTTAATCATCATTAAGGGAGTTTAAGAAACGCCATCGATGATACACCACTACATGTGTGGAAGGGTATTCTCTAGGATTCCCATTGAGTTTGGGAATATGAAAAGGCAATTTGGTAGGAATTATCAACCACCAAGGAGAATGCACGATAGTGTCATTCACGACCCAAGTCAAATCTAGAAGTTCAAGAGTAGCCACAAATGGAAATTTCTTGTTAAAATCTCATGGAGGAGAGCCTGGATAAGATGGGATATCATGAGCAACATATATTTTCGTTCCATAATAAGGAGGGTTCTAATAAAGAGGAATGTGGGTACCAAAATAGGGAGGATTCTTATGACTAGTGTATGTATATCCTTGTTGTCCAGGTCCCAGATAACCTTCCAAATGCTAGAATGGTTGAGTTTGGACTTGTTGTCTTAAATAAAGTGTCTTAGGGATACCTTTTAAAGGTTGATATTGTTGCCCTGTGGAATTTTTCATCATACCCATATAAGGTGAGGTCAGTGGGGGCTCTTCCAAACCATACACAGAATTTTCTACATGATTTTGAGGGATACCTTGTCCAAGTTGTTAATGCTATAAGCTACCTTGTAAGGGCTGAGTGAGTGGGACTTGGGAGATACCAGATATTATTGGAATAGATTAGGTCATAGAAAAAACCTATAAAGGTTGGCTTACATTGATTTGAGATTGTAAAGGTATATATTGATGAGTAGGAATTTGAGATGTACATGAAATAGGTTGAGAATTTATAGAAGTACCCATAAAAGAATCAGTTTGGACGGGTGATGTAGATTTCCAAACATTAGAAGTTAAACCACAATAAATTGGATTTAATGAAGGTTGATAAATAAATTTAGTTATACTAAAGACATGTTCCCCCCTACCAAAGGAGGAGGGGATGATTGAGGAAACTACCCACCAGATGGAGAGTAACCAATATAAGGAGAATTGGGTTGTTTAAGGTGTCCACTAATATAAGGACTAGCCTGTTGTTGGACTGTAGGTGTAGGTGGAGGAGAGGGAGAATATTGTATAGTGCTCATTAGAGAAATGCCAGATGGAATTCCTAAAATATATGTCATGGGAGAAGTCCAAGGACTAGATGCCACACTAGAGAAGGTACCAAACAATGACTGATAACCAGGTGGGATGCATGGGAGACCATAAATATGGGTCTCTAGTGATGTCACAAACATGGATGAGGAAGCAACATTTCATGTATTAGCCATAACGAAGACTAGCTAGGAAACCACAACAAATTCATTCATGGCTAATGATCGAAAATATGATTACTATGAGAAACATGTGTGTGAATTGAAAGGAAGAGAATGAAATAAAGGAACTTCAGATGGAATTTGAAGAGGAGGAAAATTATGATATTGATAAATATTTAACCCTCTCAAATGAACAGGAGAGGATGGACGAGGTTATTCCTACGAGATCTCTTCAATACTCACAAGATCGTATGGAAGGGGTTCACCATCGAGTCCAAGATATATTGTCTGCAGTTGTGTGTGAGACAGAGGAAGAAAAGAGGAAGGTCATGAAGTATTAGGTCAAGATGATTGAGGTACCTTAGGTACAATAACCTCAGACAATAAGGTATCAGATTCAATGAAGTCTGGTTTATTAAATTTAGGAAACGATGATTCAAGTACTTCTATTGTGATTATGTCACATTCACTGGAAATAGTAGATGTAATATCAGTCTTAGAACTAAAAGGGAAGGATGATTCTGGTGGATCAATTTCAGGAGGAGGACTAGAAGTAGTTCTTGAAGTTCTTAATCTGATATTTTGTGTCTTCTTATGCTTCTAACAACAACTATGAGTTGCCTATGGTGGAAGAGGAGGCTTTTTTTCATTCTATGAAAATGATGGAGAGAGGGAATTTGTTCTTCCACATTGGATTAATAAATTTTAATAATTAACAACATAATAAATAAAAATGGGGTAAGACTAGGAATGAAGGCTTACCAAGAAAACATGAACTGCAATATACACATTGGAGAACCAATGACTTAACATATGTGCAAGAAATCTTCCCGAATGTTGTGTTCGGTATATCACAGTATAAATGGTGGCACACTCGATTACCTATGGCATGGATGGAAACCTATAGGATACTTCCAAAATATACTTGATTGAATGTGGAAGTGCAGTATGTAGTAGTGTTTTCTAATGCGTAATCGTTCAATGAGATTGTTCCCATATACTTTTCATGTGTTGAGCTTCATAAAATGTACCCAAAGGTATGCGGAGTACGATCTAATACACTTACACACATGGAATGAGATATCACCCCCAAGATACAATGCTTGAAAAACATGAAAACTCCTACATTTAACAACATTGGAACACAATTTTTTGTGTTAATGTAACAAATGCTCCTTAGGTTGATTCAATAAATTTTAATGTTTACCTTCAATCAAGTTTCAGTTTTATGGCTCACCACGAGTTTCACCCGAATTCCCTAAAATTCAAGTTAGCATGAAGAAATGAAAACCTTTTTTTTTCAATGAAAATATATCTAAAGGAGGGAAGAGACAAAGAGTATGAAGCATACAAAACGCAAAAAACAATATTCAAAGTACAATTAGTTTTCAATGTGATTGTTACTACTATTGTTGCAAACATAAGACCCTATATGCCAATGAAAATATTTTATTTTTTATTCCACTTAATCTCAAATATGATGAAAATTAATATGATGTCTACTCACTAATTGAAACCAAATTTTTAGAACGATGACTAAAACACCACTTCATTAAAGAACTTAATGATCAAACAGAATTAGTTTTCCAATGAACTAATGATAAGAACAAAGGAAAATATAAAGAAATCCTTATCAAAGGCACTAAAAAAAATTCAAACCAAATGGATTCTTCAGAGGGACCACAAGACACTGAAAGACTCAAGGAAGAAAATACAGAACAAAGTTGGACAAAGAGAAGATCAAAACAAGAGAAAATTAGTCACTACAAGGAAAACACCCTCTATACTTGACAGAACGTGGCATTGTAGTATGTACTAGTGTTGTCTAATGCGTAACCATTCAATGGGAGTGTTCCCATATATGTTTCATGCGTGGAGCATCATCCAATATACCCAATGGTACATGAAGTACGATCTAATACACTTAAGTACATGGAACAAGATATCACCCCCAAGATACAACACTGGAAAACAATGAAAACTCCTGCATTTAACGAAGTTGGAAAATGTCTCTAGCCTAGACCTCTAAATTTTTATGTGAATGTTACAAATGCTCCTTAGGTTGATTCAAAAAATTTTAATGTTTATCTTCAATTAAGATTCAGTTTTATGGCTCGCCATGAGTTTCACCCAAATTTCCTAAAATGCAAGTTAGCATGAAGAAAAGAAAACTTATTTTTCTCAATGAAAATATATCTAAAGGTGGGAAGGGACAAAGAGTATGAAGCATACCAAATGCAAAAAACAATATGAAAAGTACAATTCCTTTTCAATGTGGTTTTTCCTATATGCCAATGAATATATTTTATTTTTGATTCCACTTAATCTTCAAATATGATGAAAACTAATATGATGTCTAATCACTGATCGAAACCAACTTTTTAGAATGATGACTAAAACACCAATTCATTAAAGCACTCAATGATCAAACAAAATTATTTTGCTAATGAGCTAATGATAAGAACAAAGGAAAATATAAATAAATCCTTATCAAAGGCACTAAAAAAGAAATCAAACCAAATGGATGCTTCAGAGGGACCACAAGATACTCAAAGACTCAAGCAAGAAAATCCAGAACAAAGTTGGACAAAGAGAAAATCAAAAAAAGAGAAAATTAGTCACTACAAGGAAAATACCCTCTAGCAGATGTTTTTGAGGAACCCCACAGAAAAATACCCCATACATCTATTTCTAGCAAAGGTTACTAGAGGAGGTTCGTAGGTAGAGAGTTTTTCCGATGTTTTCCGCTCGGTGCGCTTATCATTAAACGTCGCCCCGATGCTTTGCAATACTAAAAGAACCGGTGCCCACAAAAACATTGGCACACCGGACACCGTGCACTCCGTACACACCCACCCGGTGCGTCTTATTATTCTAAAGCACCGGTGCATCTCAACTCTTCCACGCCAGTGGATTATAAAACACCGCGCCAAAACTGAAACCACCCGGTGCGGTAGAAAGAAACCGCACTGGTGCATCATAAGATAACGTGCAAAAACAAAAACTGATTGGTGCGTTTGTAAGAAAAAGAACTGGTGTGCCTATAAACCACGCGCACCGGTAAAGGGTTAAATTAAAAAAAAAATTACGAAAAAAACCTAGATTTTTCATTTTCCAGTGCTTGTGAGCTCTTAATTACTAGTGCGTGCTCTACCATAGAACACACCGGTGCACAAAAAACATTGGCACACTGGACAAAATGCACGACGTACACACCCGCCCAGGGCATCCTATTACGGTCACGCATCGGTGCTTCAATACTCTTCCGCACCGGTGCATCATAAAACACCGCGCCAAAATAGAAACCTGCTGGCACGTTCTTATCCAAGAGCACCGGTGCGCCTATAAAACTCCCACACCAAACCAACATTAAATAAAAAAAAATTAAGGCCAAAAAACCGGTGCTTTAAGACTATTCCACATTTAAGATGTTTCGCATATTCCGCCCCAATGCATCATCAAAACATTGCGCCAAAACTGAAACATCCCGGTGTGGTGTTAGGGAGCCGTCCCGGTGCATTATTAGCAACGCGCCAAATTTGACACTGCCCAGTGTAGTTTTAAGCTAGCATACCGATGCACCTATAAAATCCCGCGCACCAGATAAGGGTTAAATAAAAAAAAATTACGGCCAAAAAACCACATTTTTCACTTTCCTCAGTGCTCCAGAGCTCTCAAGCACTAGTTCCATTTCCCCTTCTCCGAGCTGCCCTGACATTGGTGCTCTCATTGCACCCATTGCACATACTACTGCTCTGCATTGGCCACCAATCTCTAGCTTGCATTTTGAAAAATGGTGGTCAAATGTTCTTTTGCAAAATTTACAGCCAATATGCCTCCTCGACGGCGAAATGTATAGGCGTTTTTCTAGTTTGTCCATAATTAAGCCTTTTAGTGGATTAGAATTTGAAATAAACTTAAAAATAACCATTAAACAAGAAAAAAAAAGATTGTCATGCGGTGCGCCTGAGCTGTTCGGCTCGCACCGGATAGCGGTGTAGCCTGTAAAATTTATAGGCCACACCATCACGAGTGCTAACCGTATCCGCACCGTTTCTGGGGCGGTACTAAAAGGAGCTCCGCATAATTTTAAATTAAAAAAAATAAAATGCGGTGCACTCATTTAGCCAGGCGCACCATTGACCACGGGAATGCCACTGAGGTGCGTTGACATAATTTTCCGCCTCGATGTATGTCAGCGCACTGCATTCTACAATCTGAGAGGGTCAACGGTGTGGCCTGGTAAAAGACCGCACCGTCGACAAGTAATTGTCATGAATTCGGTGCACTGACATGACTATATGCTCTGGGGCATATATTTCAGTCAGCGCAACGCTATTCTGAACTCAGATATAGTCAACAGTGCTTGAAAAATAGACTGTTGCACCAAGGCCGATGTGTTGTATTTCATTAGGGGCACCGGGACCAGTGTACTAAAAACTTAAGTCGCACCGCCACCGGTGCGTGACTGTTTTTGTGGCGCACCGACTGGTTTGTTTGTTTTTTTTTCAAAAAATAAATAAATATATATATATATATATATATATATATATATATATATATATATATGTATGTATGTATGTATTTATGTATATTCATAAATACATGTCTGTTTTAATATAAAAAAAATATTTAATATGTCAATGATTCAGAGAGAAGAGGAGGAACAATAGCAACAATAGGCTGAACAATATGACATTATTTGCCAATGGGAGGCCCGAGAGAGGGAGAGAGATGCATAACCTCACCCTATTCCAGCAGATACCCAGGGGATCCTTAGTTAGGTAGGCCTCCTCAAGTTCTATGAGGAGGCTACTTCCCTAAAGGCTCATAGTGTGTTTTTGAGATATCTTATCCGCAAGTGGAATACCCACCGACAGGCTTTCCAGGTTGGTCTTGACTAGTGGTACACACCCACTGAGGAGGATATTTATTTTATTACAGGAGTATCGAGGAGAGGGGTGGATTCTCCCTCATTCCCAGACATGCCAGCTTGTTTTGTAGCAGGGAGTCAGTTAGTTTACTCCCAGAGATACATTGGAGCACATGTGCTGTCTCCTTTAGAGTTTCAGGTACCTGGAGGTCAGTTACGTATAGGTGCATTTGGTAGACAGGACGTGCAGTGCCTCTCACTTATCATTTCAACCATTTTTCACAACACTAGTGATGGGAAACACATTAGTTTCTCGCTTTTATATTATGTTGATTCTTTAGTACAAAACCCACGACTTGTCAGGTGGTCTGCCATTTTTTTGCGGTAGCTTTGTATGCCCTTAGATAGATGTCATGCTCATGCACAAGGAAGGGTCAACTTCCCTTTTTCTTCAGAGCTGTTTTGTTTATATTTTGAGAGGTTTCCAGAGATGAGACCTAGTTTTGTTTGAGAACCTCGTAGGCTGATGTTCGAGGCCCAGATGCACATGTGGGGGTAGATGATGCCCAAAACGGGAGACACTATGTTTCCAGCTAGGATATCGCGTGATGCACTGGAATTACTAGCCAGTGTTGACGGGATGAATCCATTCATTATGGTCCCATGTCCTTATGTTGGATTATATTGGCGAGGGTGTCCCAACATCCTCTTCACAGATGATGAGCCGCCAGATGATATAGGTAATATTACTGTTTTATTTATATTTATTCTAACATGTTCTTTAATTTGTTTTTATTAAATTGTGTAATGAAATTGTCTAATTATTTTTGTGTACTTGTATACATTTTGCAAACATTGCCTCTTTTGATGGCGAGGAGATGCCAGATCCACCACATGATCCAGGCATGGATCCTGATGACAATCAGGACATGGCTGATGCCAAGGATGATCATGATCAGGATGAGGCCGGTGCCATAGAGAGACATGCTCCTTCTCATGGTGCACCTCTACCGCCTTTTTCTAGGTACAGTCCACCTGAGACTAGATATAGGACGGAGTTGGGAAACCAACTCTGTGCATTGATTGTTGATGTGGGCATCAGGCCCACTCATTACAGAGACATACAAGCTGATGATAGGTTGTTACGGATGTGAAGAGGCATGTCGTGTGACATGTACGGCCTGATGTAGCATTTCGTAGGAGATATGATAGTTGTTACGCGAATGAGGAGGACTGTCTATAGCTACAGGAATATTCGATCCGCAGCACATGATGGAAAGTCCGCGAGCAACAACTCACATGCATCTCATGATCGTTCACCTCGCGCCGTATCTAATGAGCATGAGGCTCCACTAGCAACATCTAGCATCAGTCATCATGGAGATGAGGCTGGACCATCGGTCACGTCCAGTCAGCAGCCTGCTGCAGCATCCATCAATATTAGTCATCATCATGAGCAGGCGCCTGGACCATCGACCATCGAGGCTGCACTATTGACTGAGCAGGCCTCCACTACTACTGCTTATATTGATGTTGTACTACCACCAGCTGTCGATGCATCCATCAGTACTAGTGATCATGATCATGAGGAGGCTCGACCATCAACCGTTGAGGCTGCACCCTTTACTGAGAAAGCCTCTACTTTTACTTCTATTGATGTTGTTATACTACCACCAGTTGATCCATGACATTTATATTACAGTTGTATATTTCTAACATTATATATATATATATATATATATATATATATATATGGTCCATGTATTTTATGTTCATGTTGCAGTAGTACTTAATTTACATGTTGGCGATCATAATGATGTGGCTCATATTGTTAGGTCATGTTAGATACGTTCATTTAATGTTTAGCTTGTAGGTAGATGTGTATATGTGATAGCATGAGTTATTTGACATGAGATGTATTTTTGATGTGTTGTAATGATGTTAATATATAATGTTAATTTGATATTTGAATGTGCTTTTTAGTCGAATATGATGTTTGTACGATGGTTATCATGATCGTGATGATGTTTATTAATTAATTTAATATTAAATGACCATGATATTTATTAAATATTATGTCATGATTGTAATTTAAATTTAAATTTTAATTGTATGTAAAATTGTAAAAATGTATCTGTATTTGTACTAATTGTAATTTTAACTGTAATTGTATGGAAAATATTTATTAATGTAAAATTTTAATTGTAATTGTAATATTTAATTTATTGTGAAATGATTGTAATGGTATATATGAAAAATTGTAAAATTGTAATTGTAATTGTAATTATATGTAATATTCTAAAATTGTAACTGTATCTGTAATTGTAATTTTAATTGAATTGTAGTAAAATATTTGTAAAATTGTAATTGTAATTGTAAATGTAATTCTATGTAAAATTGTAAATGTAATTGTATGTAAAATTAAAATTGTAATTCTAATTCTAATGGTAATTCTTGTATGTGAAATTAATGTAAAATTGTAATTGTAATTTTGGTTGTAATTGTATGTAAAATATGTGTAAAATTTTGATTCTATTAATGTGAAAATTTTAATTGTATTAATGTGAAATTATTTTAGTAAAATATTTAAATTTGTAAATTTGCAAATAATTGTAAAATAACCAATCCAAAATAATACAAATTTTTGTAACATAATAAATTTTAGAAAATAATGAAAATAAATTCATGTACATTAGAATTATCATTTTTTTATTATGATCTTACATACAAAAAAAAAAAAGAACTTTGTATAGTTTGGTGCGCTTATCATCATAACACGCACCGGTGCGTCATATTACGAAGATGCACCGGTGCTTCACAACTCTTCCCCACCGGTAACGAATAAACGCAAAAAAAAAAAAAACGTAGCTCTATTTTCTTTAAGTAAAAAAGAAAGTGGCAATTTGAAAAATGGGCGGAAAAATATTTTTGAAAATCTATTTTCATAAAATAATTCTTTAAATACTAAACACTTTTCATTATTTCACTATTTTTTTTTAAATTTTCAGCCAGATATTTGCAGGAGATAAACTTGGAGGAAGAGAGCACGAGGGCACTGTGGAGAAGCGAAATACATTCGAACAGAAGTATTCAGAAAATCAGAAACCAAACCTCTGGTGATTCAAACCCCGTATCATAGAATTTCAAACCATCTCATAATTAAATTCGATTAATTTTTTATTTTTATTTTTTATTATTTTTTATTATTTATATATATATATATTATTTTATTTTTATTTATTTATTTATTTTTTATTTATTTTTTAATTTTTTATTTATTTTTTTTATTTTATTTTTCTGCAGTTTTTTTCCATTTTTACCCTAAACCCTTCAATTTTTTGTTTTATCCCTTTCTTCTCCCTATTTCTATGATTTCAGAATTAGGGTTTTTCATTTTAGATTGACGTCCAACCCACTGGATGACTTGCATAGTCGAATCCCAATCCATTCGCCCATTGCGTGACTTTTTCCAAAAAATGGATTTTTCTTTATCGATGCGCCCTACATACGCTACCTCACCAGTGGGCTATATAATACAGTGCACCGTGCAAGTACTGTGTAGTAAAAAAATTGAAAACATTTTTTCTAAATCCGTGCGCCATATCTGAAATAGAGCCTCGGTGCTCCATTTAACGAGGATAACACCGTATGGTGTATTATACCATTTTCGTGGTGCGTTTATAATAACCCACACACTGTACGGTATATTACACTATTTGTGTGGTGCGTTTATAATACCAACACACCATACGGTCTATTATACTTTTTTGTGGTGCGTTTTTAATATCCACGCACAGCGGCTGTGGTGCATACCTCATGAAAGGCGCACCGGTGACTTGAGATTTATTTTCTACCCGAAAATTTGAGAATTTATTTATAAATATATTAATGAATGATATGGTACAGGTTTCAGATTGATAAAGAAATTACTGACAAGAGATCAAGTAACAAAAATACTGTTAACACATCAAGAAAAGCAAAAAAGGAAAGTTATTTGTAAATTGTTTATAAAAAATATTATTTTTGAACTATATGTAAGTTTAACTAATATGTTTTATTTACTTTGTATCATGCAGAGCCAGAAAATGAAGAAGCACGATATGATTATTTCTGATCTAGGACCAGAAGATCTTAAAATTTTAATGGAAAAATCGCAAAATGATGAACCACGTGAATGAAAAAATAGTATCGATCCAATATGAGTTTCTTTTTTTAATTATCATTAATAATATACTTAAAATTATTATATAACATGTGTCAAACAATCTACTAATTCACATCTGTTTAATGTTCTACATGGACCAACAACTCAGAAAAAGAATGTTCTAAGAAAAGAAAAAAAATAGAACATGAAAATGAAAATGAATTGCTCCTTAGCTCACCTAGAGTGGTGTTGGAAGTTAACGAAAGGCGGAAAAACTTTTACAAAATTTTGAGGGATCTAGTGGAATGAATGTACAGACGTTCTTTCCACTTACAATACAAAAATCAATCCAATGATTCCAAGAACCAAATTTTATCTAAACTACAGGAAGAGTTTTCAGAGAATTGGTCAATGAGACATGTCAGACTCTTAATAGAAAAAACGTACAGCAGCAAAAAAGAAGGAATGACAAATTAATATTTATTCAAATGTTTGTCTAGAATTATTTATAAATATCACTTTTGTTATATTTACTTTTCATATATCAATATAAAAATTAAATATTTTATTGTCATGTTATATTTTCAGGAAGATTATGAAAATGTCAAAAGATGAACGGGTTGATATCACAAATATGCCAGTAGGAATGTCCAAAAAGGTGTACAAGGAGATGGTTAAAGAAATGGACAAAATTACATCGCATGAGGAGCCATCTAAACAACAACATGCTTCAAATTTAATATGTAATCATTGAATTTTTCGATCATTAAGTACAATAAATAAACAATTTAACATTAAATATTAATTTTCAAAATTTTCTTACAGAAAAGAAAATAAAATGGAACCCATTCAGCACATAAAAGATGACGACAAGGAAGGAAAGGGTTGATCTCTAATTTTGTGAGTAATTCTTACTTCCTTATAAAAACTTAACTAGATTTCATTTTTGTATTTTTTAAGTTGTTTTAAAAAAATCATCATCGAATGTCTTTAAACAGGTGCTAACATAGAAAGAAGACACTAGTACAAAATGGATAATTTGTTACTAAAAAAACGACTAAAATTTGCATATAAACGACTATTTTTCGGTCGGTGACCAATAGTAGTTAATTTACAGTATCTTATAACGCGACCAACTTTTGGTCGTTTTTAGCTTAGTCCATTAATTGGTTATCTCAATTTTGTTATCTAGTTGTATATTTGGTCATTGATTTGGTCATTGATTTAGTCACTGATTTGGTCACTAATTTAGTCATTCATTTGGTCTTTCATTTTGTCACTGATTTAGTCATTCATTCAATTATTCATTTGGTCACTGATTTAGTCATTGATTTAGTCTTTGATTTGGTCATTAAATGTCACAATTAATGACCAAATATACAACAAAATATATTAATATATGATCATCCGAGAAAACCAATTAATTACTAAAGAACTATGACCAACATGTTGGTCATGTTATAAGATACTGTAAATTAGCTACAAATAGTCATATATATGCAAATTTTAGTCATTGTTTGAAACCAACTAATGACTGAAGAAATGTGACTAAATTTTAGTCGTGTTATAAGATACTGTAAATTAGCTACTAATAGTCGTATATATACAAAATTTAGTCATCATTTGTAGTCACAAATTTGTCATTTGCAGTAGCCATTTATTCATTATATAAATGACTAATGTAGTAGTTTATATTCATTTCATTAATAATCACTATAGATGACTAATTTAGTCGCATATTCATTTTATTTGTGTTCATTATTAATCAACAAATTAATTTGTATGATTTAAAAAATGTCATACAATGTGCATGTTCATCTAATATGAAAACACAAAGTCCCATATTTTAATTACAATACTAAACAACATCAAGTGTAACTATAAATAATTTCAACCACGTAAATTATATTATATGAAATGTTAAAATATTACAATATGAGTTTCCAACTTTATATTAGTTGGACTACAATTTACACATGAAATGATGTTTCATCACTTCAAAACATTATCGTTATGTTGTCAAGGCATTATAGTTGAATTCACAAACTCTGAAGACTTGATCATCATTCTTTATATGTGTGTCTTATGCGAGATATTGGCTCTAACGGTATCACCAGACCAGTTCTCCTCTCTCTTTTTGCATTTGTCGCTCCAATGTTATTGCTCTTCTCTTTTTTCAATTCATGCTTCTTACCATCAATACTGATTTCATTTTCTGAAAAAGAAAAGAAAATACAATGCACAGTAAGAAATGAAAGACAATTAACACTAGAATATAACATAAATTAGACTATAAATAGTTTATACAACATATACCCTAACATCAACAATGTCAAAGCAATTTTCCTTCAACATCAATTTCTGCAAAATAAATGTCACGTTATTCTTTCCCATTTCTCAACATGCTACATACGATAAATTGAAAATCGCATAAAACCAAGAGTAACCCCTTTTCTAACCAAAATAAACAAAAAAAAAGTGCCTCTGATAAAACTTCATTATAATATTAGCAAATGAAAAGAGAGCTAGTGGACCATTTGTGTTATTTGACTTTGCCTATTTTTGTTATAAAGTGCTCGAGCTTCAGGAACCAACAAATGTGAGCACAAGCTAAAAAATAACCAACCATTCACTAGTCAACATGAGAGATCACAAATAAACCACAAAATTGATCAGGCATTAAAATTGTGAGTAGACTACCTTGAAATTTTATTCTTGAGAAATACCTCAAAATCCCCTCGTTTCTAATAAGCTTCCTGGCTATGTACCTCCATCCTTGATTTCCCTTGTTATATCTTGAATAAAGAATATCCCTTCAACAACCAATTTTGCGAGAATCCTACCAAGTAACTCAAGAGCCTTGTGCGCATCAATAGTAGCATCCTCCAATGAAAATAGTACAATCTCCAACCTAGAAACATCAAAATTATATATAGTTATAATGTTGAAGAGTGTAACTAGGTGGGTCTTCCTTATAATGACTATGTAACTAGCATTTGCACCGAGAAGTGAAAAGTAACGCCGGGGAGTGGGGAAAACAATAATTAAGTGAAATATATGGAAATTTTAGTTCCTATATATCTTTCAAAGAATGTAATAGGAGGTTAAAATTTAAAAGAAAGTTACACTAACATAAAGGAACACTAATATAATTTTCCCAGAATAATGGCATAGTAATGATGGTATTGAAGATCCTTCAATAGTCACTCCAAGGAGATTTCTCTAGCTCTTCAAATGATTCAAATAACTATCGAAACTAAATATTCAAACCTGCTCTAAATCCATCATCAAAAGGTTTTCAATATGCTAGAAAGGGGTATTTAAAGGTTTTTTTTTTTTAACTTTCAATTGCTACTACAAGACTATTTTAAAGTTGGTCCAAAACTGCCTTCTAACAACTTTAAAAGATGTCATACAAACACCTTCAATAAACTGCTATACAAATACACTCTATGAAGTAATCTATATAGAGAACACACCAATAGCCCAGAAGAGGAAAATGAAAAGTTTATCTGCAGTTACATTTTACTCTAAAAAATATTCATATCAAAATCTGTTAACATGAAACCAAAATTTTGTAATTTTCAAGATCGTAAGTTCAACACCAACTGCCCAACAGCCTAGAAAACTTGAAAGAAGACCTTGACTATTCTTGTACGCTATAAGACAAGATGGTCAACAATGTCATGAATTATAGCAAGCACCTACAATTGTTTCAGCATGTCTTATCTTTTTAACTAATCCATCATCTTGAATCTATCTAGCATTCTCTCAATCGTCAAAATCAGCATTGTCAAGCTTTAAAAATATAGCATTCACTCCAATCTAGAAACAAAAATATGCATTCACAACTCAACTTACCCAGTATCCTGTTGGCCTCGTTCTTAAGTTGTAATTTGATGCCATACGCATGCAGTAAGCTCCCGCGTCATGGACCACCATTCCTGCCAACTGAAAGATGATGACCACTCAAAGTCAAGCCAGAAGTGTATGCCTTCAAAGAAGCATCACAAAATAATTCTAGAAACAATTAAATATCATATTGGAAAATCAATTCCTTCTCATCATGCATGTATATTAGGTGTGATAATTATTGTCGTGTAACTAACCACCATTTCTAGAGTTGGAAGTTCCCTGTCCTTTCCTAAAAAGTTTGCAGACTCGCAGACAGGCCCAACAACATCAAAAATTTGAATTTTTTCCTTTGGGGCAGGTGGAGAAATTAGCTCAGTGTGTTGTGTATCAAGAAGAATATCAGTTAGAAACATCTCAAAATCTCAAAATCATTTTATGATTCATATCACAACTTTCAGACTGTGTGCCTGTCATGAGAAAGAATGGTCTATTTAGTATCTGGGAATCTCAATACCAGTAATATTTCATGTCAACAAGGAGACTACAAAAGTAGGAAAAATTATCCCTTCTATATTCATTTGGAAATGATCATCCCTTCAATCATGCATCATCAAAAAAAGTTGGGTTTTCCCCAAGTCAAATTTATTTACTAACTTGGTAAGCTCCATAAAGGCTAGGCCTAATAAGCTCTGCCATGCTGCCATCAATTACAATGAAGTTTTTCTTACCATTTTTCTTGACTCCAACAACTCGACTCACAAGAACACCAGAGTTTGCAACAAGAGATCTCCCAGGCTCAACAATGAGTGTAATATTTCCAGATAATACCAGCTCTCTTACCAGAAGAAACAGCCAATGGTGCAAATATACATCCTTAAAGTGTCTATATATATTCTCAAAATAGTTGTAACAATGCCAGCACAATAACTTGGGCAGCAAAAGAGTGTAAGTTTGAATAAAAATTAACTTAGTTTAAGCCAATTCTTAAAAGCTTTAAGGACTTACAGAATTTATAAGATGCTTAGGGGTAGGAAGCGCTTCACCCTTGTGATAGTAATCAATGCCTAAACCTCCTCCAATATTTAGATACTTAATTTCAAATCCTTGACCACTATTTGGTCAATATACTGGATCATTAGAACTGCAGCATCCTTAAATATGTTCACCTACAAAACCAAAGTAATATTAAAGAAAAATAATGTGCACCTGCTTACAGTTAACAAACTGGAAAAATCTCTTTACAAAAAAAGTTTCAAGCAACAAAATTATCACTTCAGTCTCATACAGGAGTTAAATATTACATAAGAAAACCAGAATATACTTTTAACTATCGTTTTGTACAGGAAAATGTAGTCCTCGGGTTTGTTAAAACCTTCATCATCTAAGCTAATGCGTTAGACTTGGACAACAGACATAAAATAATAAAACTTGTTTAAACAACAGTGGCATATGTCTGGTTGGTCCATCTGATCATAAAGTGCAGTTCCAAAATAGAATGAATTTCCTATGGTTAAATCAGAAAAGTCTGACTGGCTCGGTAACAAAAAAATCATGATTACAAGTTACTTTGCACTTCTTTTAAATTTTAGTGTTATCATTCTGGACTTTTTCATCAACTTTCAGGAATTCTGTAGAACTCGTTAATGTGGAATATTACACAACAAGGCAATAGTCCAGTGTTTTAGCTTTGGTTTTAATCTTATGCTTTTAGCTTAATTTTCGATGCTTCACAGAACTTAACATTCTAACTTATAGCCTAAGTCTAATAAATTTGGAACTAAATTATCTTTGAAACTTCGTCTCCATGTGAATGTACTAGAAGTGCAAGTTGGCACAAGACCTTTCTTATAATATCAGCACATGCAAACACCTTGTCTGATGTAGCTTCATATCTTCCTCTACCGCTTTAGACATCCTACTTCTGTATTGAATCAATATTGCAAGCAAGGAAAACCAAACAGTTGATGCTGATTTTTATTTTATCCACCATGGAGAGAAAGTATGACACTATTAGAAGATAAGTCAAGCAGGGAAAAGTTGGATCCAGTCTGAAGTATACATGTTGAAGGAAATAGTTTTGACATGCAAATATTTTTACAAAAATGAATAGGTCAAACCCTTGATCAGAAATACCCACCATATGGCCATCCTCACAGTCGCTGGCTTCATATAGGAAATAAAAATCTGACAAGATAACCAATGAATTTCAATGACTCATTAAAATAGCTGAGATTGACCTATCATAATTTTAGAACTTCAGCCAATCATTGGATTATAATCTAAGCGATTTTGCAAACTAACCTACATTAAGCCAAAAACATTGAAGTAGAAAACAATACCAGTAAAACAGTCATCCATAATTATGGAGCTTTTAGAAAGTGAAAAATCAGAAATTAGCGTTCCAGAAATTTTAAGAGATATTTAAAAATTTTAATACAAAATATTAATTGATCTCGAACAATAAATAATAATAGAACTAGCATTTGCACCGAGAGGTGCAAATTAAATGCCCGAAGTGGGGAATGTGGAAAACAGTAATAAAGTGAAATATATGAAAATTTTAGTTTCTATATATTTTAATGAAGTGTACACTAGAGCTTTAGGCCAAAGGAAAAATACTCAGAATACCACCAAAGAAAAACAACATAGTGATGATATGACAGAAAAATATTGAAATAGTAAAAAATTAAAATAGTTTAAGAACCAAATCAATGAACATACAAGCACGTGTAAGATGATAGACCATAGATGGGGGAACATAACAATCAGATAATATACATAAAATTAGAATAGAGGGGGGCAGGGAAAGTATACACCATTACTCTGATACACATCTAACTCCAGTAGCACATACAAAAGGACTCACCAATGGCACCAAGGATGGCCATTGACTAATAGACACTTGTTAAGCCTGGCTCACAGTTTACTTGTCAACTGCATTCTAGTGCATATGTTTGAACTTGAAGCCTCAAAACAAGATCAACACATGGGAAAGAAAACTCAAAACAACCCAAAATCAGGCAATGCCTTGCTTCCATGTGAGGACTACTGTCAATGACCAATATTATCGATTGGGAATAAAACCCTCAAGATTTCACTTTACAGGAATCAAGTAGAATGCAAATAGATGAAAGGACCAGAGTTAAGAGATAACAAAATATTGTTGTGTCAAACAACGAAAAGTGGAAACCCATTCAATTAGAGCTAACAACATCACTACAAGCTTAAAAAACCAATACTCTAAGCTAGGAGGCATACAATTTGGCGCAATGTAGAGTCAAAGGATCGATTCTCCTTTTTGTAAACCACTGTTATCAAATTATGGCTAATGTACAACTTTGTAAATGATATTCATCTATATTTTGTATCAATGAATTTTGAACTGATCCGCTCCTATTATGAAGCAATGGTAATAGGCTCCCTTGCAAGCATTTGTAGGAAACATGCAGGTCCTTTTATCTGTTGCGAGATACTTGCAAAGAACAGTTCTGCTTATAGTCTCTAAAGGGTGCAAGAATCATTTTATACTTCCTTTTGCACATTCTTGGTTGAATTTTGAAGCAATTTATGACTCTGACATTAGCTACATGTAGAATATGGAGCCCGTACCCTGTTTAACTAATAAATCACTACCCCGATTTCCAAAAGGAGGATGTTATTGAAATTGTAATGATGAATTGCAGTGGGTAAGACACACTTCTATGCTCCAGAATTTAAAGAGAACATTGTAGCTTCAAATGCGGGATGCAACCATTTAGATCTCGTATATCAGCGTTGAAATATGGTCAGAATCTTGACAAACAATCATCTGTCAGAATCCTATGCCTCTTGGAATTGTTTGTTGGTTTTTCTACAATATAGATTAGGTTGCTTTTGAACAGATTGGTTGACATCATTTTCGAGATTCGAGGCTCTGTTGCAATTCATATTGCTTCTCTATGCGATCTAACCAAATCATGGCTTTTGATTTGTGGCATGCAATTTTTAGTGCCAAGGGAATGCTATGGCTAGTGAAGGTACTGAGGGGTAGATTAATAACCTTTAATTCTAACCTTCTACACAAACTACCAAAGAGTATCTCTTGAATCATGAAGAAAAGAAATAATTATAACTGAACACTCGACATATTCTTCCGCAAATGCTCAGAATTTTGTAACAGATATTGACAATCAATATTCCAAGCAACAAATGTCTGGTAAGAAGAAAAATATATTTACCTCAATTTCTAATCCATCCTGGTCTCGAACTGCACCACCACTCAGCAGGCTCTTACGCTTATCTACCTTTGGCTTTGGAAGATATGTAACAATAGCTACACAATTCAGCAAAGAAAACATACATCATGCTTATTCTTTTCAATTCAATCCACAGCAACATCCTTCAAAGGGTGCAATTGTAGCCCAAAAATATGAAAATTCTCAAGTGCAATCTGCATGCACATTCAAACTTACGGTGGCTTTTCATAAAAGTAGTAGATGAATCATACTCAGGATCACTAGGATCTGGAGCATATCCTGAACGAGCAAAGAAGACATGAGCATACACATTCCCATTATTTTTTACAGCCTGGAAATAAATACAAAAAATACACCATTATACTTCAATATGCTAAAACCTGTTCTAGCCTCCACCAAGTCAACCAATCCAAGTGTTTTATATTAACAAATTATATGCCAACTGATATTCAAATCAAATAGTCCAAAATTTAATATGGTAGAAAGTAAGATCACATTACAAGTATTAACAGAAAAAAAAAAAGTTATATATACCAAAACCAGAATTTACATTGAATTATCTCAAATACCTCTGAAGGATGGTAAACTGTTCTATGTTTTCGAACACTGTTTGGGCCCCAGACTGAAAAAGGTACATTGGATTCTTGCGAGAGAAGATCTGCTTCATTGCTAAAATCATAGAACCTCTCATTCTCAGAGAGATAGAGCCACATATCCTGAATCATTTACAAAGTACGGAAAAATTAGGCTGGAGTTCACAAATTCATGAAAACCACAATGTGAACCAAGTGTCAACATCTCAATAATGAAAATCCAATCCACTTAGTCAAAAGCTTTGTCAAATGCAATTTCAAATAAAACGGGTTGCTGGCTTGTTTTTGTGCACATTTGAAGGTTTTACATGTTGAAACCATGGTACTGAGGTTACTTGTTTGTACACAAAACTTGTGTTATCGTTAGACAACCTTCCATGGCATTGCCTAGATCCTTAGAGTCTCTGTTTTAGCCATGATCTTGTGTGCCACACTAAGAAATATCATTGGATGCCAATCACCAATTCTGTTTGTGGCTGCTTTTTTGGGAATGTGTTTTCCAAATGACAAAAATTGTCACTAACATGGGTCATGGCCTTGTAAAATTCACACAGAATGCCATCCAGATTCTATACCTAGATACTTTCCATTCTTCATGTAGCTAAGTGCTGCAAAATCCTCCTCTTTCGAGAAGTCATCGTTCTTTAACCTGCTCTAGTCACCAATAAAAACCTTATGAGGATTGACCCTACAATAAGCATTTCTTGTAGCCACTACATGATCCATCATGGTATAAGGAGAAAAATATTTTGAAATTGCAATTTGAACATACCTCTAATGTCAACTAGAGTGCTGACAAAAGAACCATTTGCATGGAGCAATCCAAGATCATGTTCATTGCCACTTTTCTTTTCAAAAAGTCAAAATAGAATTTGGAGCCCTCATCTCCCTTATCAATCCACTGCACCCTGAAACAAACTCAGGCACCCTTGGCAATATATTCCCCTCTGCTTCACCTCCCTCTGAACCATTATGTCCTACCATGCATCCTCGCCATAGAGGGACACATTATGGAGATCCTCTTCAATAGCAACACACACCTACTGATGTCTACCTTCCTGCAGCTCCCTTCTGCCTTTCGCGGGCCATCATCCTACCCCAAACTCTCATGGATTTCACAATACAACGTCTTTGGTTATAGATTATGATCCAAGTATATTGAAATGCATTTTTTACTGTTTCTCTAATGGAAGTATGTAATGTCCCTAGGCAATTTTTGGCCTTGGGGTTCAATCCTTATCTAGGGTTTTCAACCAATCATGAAAAGAATCATAACAACAGTTCACATTTATCAACTCATATAACAGTAAGTATAAGAGATATTTAACAGTCATATGTTTCTTGAGCAAACCACCACAAGTTAGGGCTAACTGCCTAATGAATAGTAGACCTATACAACCCATAATCCACCAATATAATTCTGACTGTAATGTCAATATTCAATAGATCAGTATTCAAACTGTAACCCACACTAGCACTATCCAAGTTTAGTTGGTAATATACTAATTAACAAATCGTTGTCTAACTGTGTTGCCTCCAAACTTGTTTGTTGTTAAGAATAGCTTGTGACAGCCCTTTATAAGTGGAGTTTCCATCTGTGGTTGGAGTAGTCTCTTAACCTGGTCAAATCGCTTGTTAGATCTTATGACAGTCCCCTTTTGAACCAAATTTCACCTGCAGTTGGAGATTTGATCCTGTTGCTGCATCACGTCAACAAAATACAAGTTCTGGAGGCCTTCTTGGGATGTTTCATTATCCAAGAACTTGCCTGTAATTGTTGGGAAGTGGTTTTAAAGCTTCATGTGATCACAGACCCTTGAAAGAGATATCTGTTGCGGCCATAAATACACTCAGGAGGAAGACTGCATACAGGTGATACCCTAAATGCTTCAGAATAGGCCCTAAAAACCACCTAGTAACTTATTAATCTCCTATTTGGTTGAGAACAGCCTCGCTACCTCCTATTTGGCTTCCGTGCCTCAGAGAGGACCCCTCGCAGCCTTACATTTCCTTAACCAATGGTTCTGAGCTTGGGTACACTATAGACAGATCACAGAGAGAAGATCTTGCTACCTAGACAAACTAATGGTGGCCAGGCATCCCACAGAAAGACCTCCGATGTCTTGAATAGGACTTATTGACCAAGAATAACCACTGAGAATGTGTTTCCCTGCTTGCCAAAACGAATCATACATGATCCAAAATATTATGCTGTAAGAGGTGTAAAGGAGAGAGGGGGATTAGCTAGGGTGGGATCACCTCCACCAAAACTAATCAGGAGAAGAAAGGGGTCTTAAAACTCTCACAGCTCCAGCTCCAAGAAAACAAAGATAGTCCATTCCAAATCGACGATGAGAAAATGACTCTATCTCTTTATTTATAGATTCCTCATGGGGGCCTCTCTTCCTAATTTAATGTGAGGGATTACAAGTGTAGCCCCCAATTCTGCCTTTTTGCTCCAGCTACCCCAAATTTACCCAATGTTGCCCCAAAACATTGGATAATGGGTTTCCCCCTTTATCAATGACTATAGCCTATGGGGTGAGATAGGCTACTTCGTCCTCCCTTAGGAACTTAGTCAATAGGAAACATTTTAAAGTAGGGTATGAAAATGGTATAACCTCTATTTCCTTGAAACCTCTGTACTTAGATAAGTGGGAAGGCTTGGCCTGATCGATATGTGTGCACATAGAACTGACATTGTTGTAAAATTAATCATTAGTCATGTGTTGCAATGCAAAATTAATCATTATTAGATACTTGCATCACACCATGCTCTAAATGTTGTGTACATAAGTGGCAAGGATGGCCCTTATTGTCTTTTCCATATAGTCAAGTGTGTTTGAAGCCTTTAAGATCTTTGTTCATGCATTATCAAGAAGATATGGAGAAACTATTAGTTAGTATCTTCGCAATTGCAGTGACACCATATGGATTATCAACAAGTATGGAACTTGTTTGTCTAATTAATTTGGTCTTTCTCAGCATTATAAGGACAACTTTGGCAAGTTGCTTTCTTAATGGGGAAACCATTGTGAAAGAGAGCCTTTTCATGTGTATGACTATTTGTGGGACAAGAACACAAGCAAGTGGTTGTTGTGGCAAGCTCTTGTCATTCTGAAAGACTTCAAGAAATTGATTGATTCTACTACAATATATTGATGATTCCCAGAGAATGTTTGTTCAAGCTAAGAAAATAATATGGATAGTCTTGAATCCATTTGAAAGGATTGGAAATGGTCTCATGAGATACCATTTAAGGGCACTATTGAACCAAGGAATTCTATGACAAGATCTGACAATTCATTCAGTGGAAAGTCATATCAACAGGGAGTGGAATGTTTGAGACCATGAGTCAAGGTGGCCCTAGAAGTGTCATGATATGGGAAATCTCATTCATATTTTAAAACTGAAGTACTTAGATTGTTGATTATTCAAAATATTTTGGTGATAAAGGATCAATTTCATTTCATTTGTCTAACGAGTGGTTACTGTATGGCATATTGCAACTTTGAATCTATACTTCAAGGCCATTAATATTAATATCTGTTTTAATCTTTAATTTTTTTGTTTCTTGTGTTCATTGGAATAATGCTCTATTTGGGGGAAAATGGATGGTTTGAGAGGCAGGTAGAACTATGGGATTTTATCTGTCTAACAATCCCCTCCTACTTATAGAAGTGACACAGTTGGGCAACATTTCATGAGATGAACACTTTGTTCAATTTGGAAGAAATTTCTGTATTTACTATTTAGATCAAGTTTGAATATTTAATTGTTGTCCAACATTGCCATTTTTAGGTAATATGTGGGAGTGTTAACTGTTATTTATTTTGTAGGAAAGCAACTCTTATTTGAATACTTTTTGGCTCCTGGATGTAACAACTGTAATTTTTAATGCAATATCTGTGCCATTTTCCCCTAAACTATTGTTTTTTAATTGCATGTCCCCTATATATATATATTTAACAACGACTGTTGTGGTACTAATTACTATGTAAGTGAAACCCTCATTCAAGGATTTGATCAAAAAGGTATGTATTAATGATCCTTTTCCTTTTCTTCACTTCCGTGTTATATTTTATCATCATTTCAAGTGATAAACAATTTTCAACTTGCTAGAAATAAAAAAAATCTACATAAAAATAAAATTGGGTTTTGACCCTATGGGGATTTGACCCCAATTGTAGAGTAATCAATTATATTATCATTAGTTTTACTCATCTACTCTCAATTATGGGATGTTTTTTGTTATTATATATTCATTACCCTGGCTTCTCTACCCATATATCCAACACTTTAAAGTTCCTCTACACTTGTGGGTGACCCCCAAGGGGTGGTTTAGATTATTATTTTCCACATCTTCCTGCATTTCTCAGATCTAGAGGTGCATAGCAACAATTTACTTTATCATCTATAACCATTTACTAAAATCTATAGCAAGTTATTCACCTCCCAATTTGTAAGGGCTCCTATCACTCAACTTGGTGCTATTGTAAGAGTTATGTCTAGTATTTTGAGTGTCTTTATGCTTGCTGATTTGCATTTTTCTGCAGTCATATTTCATTTCCATATTTCCTCTCATGAATACCTTGACAAGACCACTATTTTGGGTGGTAAAGCCACCAACTGATTTGGACAATACCTACCCACTTATGATCCAAAGCAATCCATTTGAAACTAGGCAACCCATAGAGCACCAAAATGCATAAATATTAAAAACCAAAAACAAAATAAAAAAAATATGCACTCCTCTCTTAAAGCCCAATCCTAAAAATTCTCAATCTCAAATTGGATCTGCAATCACCAGAAAAATACTAGAATGTATCAAACCAATGGAAGGCTTTAACTCTATCCTTTCTCATAGTTGGACAATACCTAGTATGCAAGTTGGGTTCAAGCCCACGGGTCAAAATTGGCACAGATGCAATAGTTGGTTGTGGGGACAATGTCTTCCTACCAGAGACACTTATTTTTCAAATTTCAGAGACACGTCAATGCACACTTAATAGAAATGTTGATGTCAATTGAATGAAAATTTGGAGATAGGGATGGGTCCAAGCACAGGATTTGGGACATGAAGCAAAGTAAGGCACACATTCGTTTAAGTGAATCCAATGATGAAATTTCTTGGTCCTATAACACCACAAGCAGACATTATTTAACTAAGTTGGGGTATTATCTTGCAATGCAAAACCTAGAAATATCAACAAATAAATGGTGGTTCAAGAAGTGGTGGATGAAGGGAATTTCATCCTCATTTTATTTCTACTAATTACTCATCCCAACAATATTGGGTAGACTGTAGAACAAAGAATAAACCAATTCCATATCCTTTACCCACTATGGGAAGAAGAAATATGGCACCTATCATAGGAAGCTTGCCCATTCCAATGAGGAATGTCAAACATTTAGGCCAAAAGAGCTCCAAAAGGAAAAATACTTCCTTTATAAGAATTATTGAGAGGTTGATGTCAAAAATCCCAGCTACATTGACCCACACTTGATGCTAATGCACAAATCTAGCCTTGCCAGCAACAAGGAATCTCATTGTACATAGAACTGTCAAATCAAGCACGAACTAGCATATATGGTCATTGATAATGGCAACCAAAATAACCTTTTCTTGCTTCAATTGGAAAAGGAACTTAAGTTACCAACCTCAACTCACATTAGCTTGGATGGGTCAAATATGCACATTAGCTTGTGCTAATCAGTTGACAATAGATCAAACAGTTACTAAAATATGGCAATATTTTGCCCAATATCTTATATGTTCTTACAAATAAATATGAGAAGACTTATGAAAATAAGATGATGATAACAAGTTTAACTAATTGCATAAGTGTGAGTAATATAAGTGGCATTTAACAAATAAAAGGAAGACTACAAAAGAGGAATGCCACAAATGCAAATATATTGTAGTACATAAAATCAAAAAAATAATGAAGTCAATTGACGGAGAAATCAATGGTGTCATTGGTGGTTGTTTGTATCCTAAACACGGGAGTTACAATTAGGTGTTTACAAATACGCCACAATACATTCCCACTTGCCACCTGTCACCTAGTATTATTCTCACCTCTTCCTCCTTGCTTACAAGGAATTGTTCCCTAAATTAGCAAAATGGAAACCAGTATGTCCTCCCTCACAAGGAAGCCACATGTTTTCCATTGAAATGTGTGGCTGTGATATTCCTTTGGGTGATGAATGGGGAAGAACACTAGGACCTATCACCATGGATTTCTTGGAATTCTACATGAGTTTTCAAGAGAATGGCAACTCCTACATGCTCAAAGGTTTCGAAGCAATCATTAGAGAAATAATCAACTACCATTGTATGGAAAAGCTTGTGAAAAAGGGCCATTGTTTGAAAATGGGGGATATGTGAAATGTGAGGGAAAACATATTGGTTTCCATTTTTCTAATTAACTAGGTGAAAGACTCAACTATTTTTTGTACTTCCTCATGGCTGACATGCTACAGGTGTTTTTCATGGGAGTCGAGACCATTGGGTCCATCAAAGAGGTTAGCCAAATTTTAGCCCAACATAATCAGTGTACCAAAAGAAATTTGTTAAAATGGGCCACAAGTAATGGTATGAGCTGGTCCACAAAAATAGAAAAATTAGTTACTGTAAAGTGACACCACAACAATCAATGTTGCACAAGGATTTTAGTCATTGATATCTCTATAATACATTAGAATAGGATCGATTGTCCCTTCTTGTTCCGGATTACACATATGAAATGAAAGTGCTTTTGGATGCTTTTCAAGCATTTTGTGGGAAACGATCTAGCTTAGTAGTCAAGAGGGTAGGTAGAGCCCTCTTCTGTAGGCTTGAAAGGGAAGGAGCAGTTTCCATAGTCATGGTCACATGGAACAAAAATATTTGGCAGGTAATGAGCAATTCAAATCCTAGCAATAATTAGCCAACCAGTAACAAACGAAGCAAGTAACGATACCATAATGAACGAAAAGCGAGCAAGCAGTAATTGCATAATATTAGCTTATCCCCCCTTAGCAGTGGTTAAATGTCATTCTTCAAGAAGATAATTTCACTTTCAAATGTAAGTTGGCGATTCAAAGTTGTGCTATCCTTTATGTTGTCTCACTTTCAGGTGATCATTCAATACAATAAGCATTCAACTCCTTTATCTATCAAGATATTATCAACTCTTGTGAGATTATATTTGGAGATGGATTACCGGGAAAAGAAGTGGGAGAGAGTCGTTCCCAAATAGTCAATTCATTCTTTTGCCCACGATGTTCCTACTATTAATTAAAGAGGAAAGTAACAGCCTTGACTCGAGCAATAAGCCTATTGTTAAATTTGGACAACTAGGTCCAAACTCCATCTTGTGATGCTCAAATGAAGATTCCAATATTTGTATTGGATTCCTCTTTCGGAGAGGTGTAAATTAGATATAAAATTGATTGTAATCTGATGAGCAGAACATTTATTTTGAATTTATTATTTATAATAAATTTAAGTGCAGGTCGGCCTTAAGGTTTTACACCCCCAACAGATGTGTCACACACCTTAATGATGGATATAAATATAGTCGACGTTGGAGAGCTTTTTACTCATCTCATTACACATCTTCTTCTCTGATTATCTACAAGCATTTGAGAAGCAGTTTCATCTCCCACGTAAGAATAAGGACGAAATCTACTGCAGCTAAAGGACGAAATTTACCGCAGCAAATTTTCTGCAGTTAGGGTTTCTGGGCAAGTTTGACCAGCGTTGACTTTGGTCAACGCATGGTCAGTTTGAGCTGAAATTTTGTGGAGAATTCGATTTTTGTAGGCCGTACTCATTGGCACAAAAATCAAGGTCAAAATATTGACCGAAGTTGGAGCTGTGTTGACTTTCTTGTTGCTGCCCTGCGTTGACTTTTTTTGGACTGCGTTGACTTTTCTGGGTTTGACTTTGAGTTGACTGGATAATTTATTTGAGGACTGTTGTGACACATTTTGGGTTGGCCGACCAAGAAGACTTTGCTGGTTGAAGCATCCTGCTGATCGTCGTAACGCACCATCACATTCTCCCATTTCTGGTTTGTCTTCTATAGATCCACTGGTATGTTCTATCAGCATTTTACTTAACTATTTATGTGATTGCTGTTATAAAAGTAAAATTGCATCAGGCATAGAACATATACAAAAATTTACATGGTATCAGAGCTGAGGTGAAGACAAGCCCTAACTTATAGCAATCACCAACTAAGAAAAATGAGTTCCACAAGTTATGGCTTCAAGGAGGATGACAAGCTGACTGGAAGGGATGACTTCCATGCTTGGAAGATGATATTAGATCTCAAATTGGAAGACCATGATCTCATGGACTATGTACTAGGTAAGATACAAGAACCTCCATCTACTGCTACTGCTACTGCTAAAACCAAGTATAAGAAGGGGGAGATCAAAGCAAAGCTAATGATCAGGGAATCCATACATAAAATTCTGGTTGCCTACATATCTGAGATAGGCACATCCAAGGAGATATATGATAAGCTGATACAAATGTTCAAAGTAAACAATGCAAACCAAGTTCTATTCTTCAAGAATCAATTAAAGAATCTGAAGAAAGGTAGGGATGAGTCTATCCAAACATACTTTCTGAAATTGACCGAGATCAGGAACAATCTGCTGGCTATTGGGGAGACAATAGCCGATCGTGAGATGGTACTCATCACACTTGGAGGGCTCGCATATGAATGGAAAGTATTCAACAGTACCATTCTCAATAATAATACAATTCCTAACTTTGACAAGCTACTGTCAAGATGCATACAAGAAGAGACAAGAATGAAGGAATATGAAAATGATAGAGATACTACCTATGCTGCTCATTCTAGAAAGAAGAACTCTGGTGGTCCTAAGAACAAAGGAAGAGCAAGGGCCCAAGGAAATAAGGGAAAGTGTTTCGCTTGTCATAGGCCTGGTCACTATGCTAGAGAATGTCCTTTCAAGAAGGATTCTCCCAATAGTGATGACAACAACAACAACTGAAGGAATGGAAATCAAAGAAATGGCAGGTCCAAAGGAAAGAGGAAGGCTCCCTTTGACGGAAACAATCAACCTTTCAAAAGGTCTAGAAACTCCAGGTATGAGGAGTCAAATGTTGTTGATAAAAGAAATGATTACATTCTTGTATCTGCCCTCTCGGCTGCATCCCCGACCGACACTATGGATGTCTAGCTGATAGATAGTGGTGCCTCAAGACACATCACTGGGTTCAAGGAAGCACTCACTGACATGGTTGAGAAGGATACTAATCTGGAAATTATCCTTGGAGATAATGCCACATATCTGGTGAAAGGGACAGGGACTGTGACCCTCCACTTGTCTCAAGGACAAGTCCTACATTTGCAGGATGTACTCTATGTACCAAAATTGAAGAAAAACCTTGTGTCTATATCAACCATAAAAGACAAAGGCTTCAATGTGGCATTCACTGATGGAAAGGTGCGCATGTGGAAGAAGAATCTCAAGGAAGCTATCGTGATTGGTTTTAGAGTTGGAACACTCTACCAGGTTGAAGGAAGTCCACTAGGAGCTATGACATGTGATACTATCCGACAAACTGAACTATGGCATCGGAGGTTTGGACACCTTCATTACAAGGCCCTTCCCAAAGCAAGGAAGGTAGTGACACGGATGCCCGATTTTGGAAATAATCATGAAGGCGTATGTAAGGGTTGTGCCGAAGGAAAGCATACAAGGGGACCTTCCCCTCAAGTGTCACAAAGACATCTGATATTTTGCAGCTAGTCCATTCTGATCTATCTGGTATGCTACCGGTGACATCCCTGGGAGGATGTTCTTAATATATGACATTTACTGATGACTTCTCCCGCAAAACCTAGATATACTTCTTGAAGAAGAAGGATGAGGATTTCATGTGGTTCTGTACCTTCAAAGCCTTGGTGGAAAATATGACAGGGAAGAAGATCAAGATTTTGAGGACCGACAATGGCACTGAATATGAGTCAAATGAGTTCAAGGAATTTTGCAGAGAAGCTGGCATTAAGAGGGAGACTACTACTGCCTATACTCCTTAGCAGAATGGCGTTGCTGAACGAAAGAACAGGACCATTGTGGAAGCTTCCCGTGCCATGCTATGTGACTAGGGTCTACTGAAGTTTCTACGAGGAGAAGCTGCAAATACTGCTGTATACATTCAAAACTGATGCCCTCATTCCGCCCTGGACTTCAAAACTCCCGAAGAGGTTTTCACCGACAAGAAACCTGATGTCTCACATTTTAGAATTTTTGGATGTCCTGTTTATTTTCATGTGCCAAAAGAAAAGAGAAGTAAGCTGGATTCTTCTGGGAAGAAAGGAATGTTTGTGGGCTACAGCGAAACCTCTAAGGCCTATAGAGTCTATGTACCTAGTCAAAGGGAAGTAGAAATATGTCATGATGTCACTTTTGACGAAGATGCTTCCCTGAAGAAAGTAGTAGATCTTCCGAGATTTGAGGAAAATAATGAAGCAAGGCCTGGAAATCAGGAAGAACCGCAGGATGAGATAATGCCTGATGTTGAAGGACCAATGGACCCAATAGATCCATCTCCTTCACTGAAAAAGAGACCATCATGGCTCAGGGACACTCTTGAAGATGCCGAGGGACATGCTGCCCCGAGGGGGACATTCCGAGAAAGCAAGAAGCTGTGTAGATACCAAGGGTATCTGGCTGCCATGAGTACTATTGTACAATCTGAACCTGGATCTTTTGAAGAAGCCATAAAGCATCAAGTTTGGAAGGATGCTATACATGAAGAATATGAGTCCATAATGAAGAATGATGTCTGGGATGTGGTTCCAAGACTGAAGAACAAATCAGTTGTCACCGCGAAATGGCTCTACAAGATCAAGCATGGATCTGATGGAAGTGCTGAAAAGTTCAAGGCAAGATTTGTTGCCCGTGGCTTCTCTCAAAAGGAAGGAATAGATTATGATGACATATTTGCACCTGTGGCACGATATACCACCATTTGATCAATCATAGCCCTTGCTGCTACGCAAGGATGAAGTCTTCATCAGATGGATTTCAAGACCGCTTTTCTGCATGGTGAAATAAAAGAAGAGGTATATGTGGAGCAACCTCTGGGGTTCGAAGTCTAGGATCGGGACACTCATGTCTGCAGGTTGAAGAAAGCCCTCTATGGGTTGAAGCAAGCACCCAGAGCTTGGTACGAGAGGATAGATAGCTACTTGATGAAGTTGGGCTTCACTCGAAGTAATGCTGATCCGAACCTTTACTTCAAGGTTGTCCAGGGGAAGCCTCTCATTCTGGTGCTGTATGTGGACGACCTCTTCTTGACAGGTGCTGACCCTCTCATTCATCAATGCAAGAGGGAGCTCGCTGCTGAGTTCGAGATGAAGGACCTAGGACTAATGCACTACTTCCTAGGCCTGGAGGTCTGGCAGAGACCTGGAGAGATTTTCCTTTCTCAAGGAAAATATATTGTGAAACTTCTGGAAAGATTTGGTATGGTGGATTGCAAGTCCGTATCAACACCAATGGAACTCAACTTCAAGAAGTTGAGTGGTAGCGCTGCTGGGCCCGTATTGGCAAATCCTACTGAGTATCGTCAACTCGTAGGGGCTTTGATGTTCTTAGTGAACACCCGTCCAGATATATGTTTTGCAGTGAACACTTTGAGTCAACAGATGGTTGAGCCTCATCACTTTCACTGGGTTGGTGCCAGGAATCTTCTGAGATACCTTCGGGGCACGATAAACCATGGGTTGAGATACACTACCGGGAGCGTGACACTCCTTGGATATACTGATGCCGATTGGGCTGGGAGTGTGGTGGATCGTAACAGCACATCGAGATGCTGCTTCAATCTTGGTTCTGCTTTGATCTCATGGATGAGCAGGAAACAGAAGTCAATGGCTTTGAGCACCGCAGAGGCCGAATACATTGCAGCAAGTATGGCCTGTTGTGAAGCAGTTTGGTTGCGAAAGCTCTTTAGTGAGCTATTTGGACATGTGCTAGATACCACCGTGATACTCTGTGATAACCAGAGTGGGATTCGCTTGACCAGAATCCTGTGTTCCACGATCGATCCAAGCATATTGATATCAGGTACCATTTCATCCGGGATATGGTACAGCGAGGCGCCGTAAGGCTCGATCATATAGGAACTGATGAGTAGGTCGCGGATATTCTCACTAAGCCCCTGGGGAAGGTCAAGTTCCTAACCTTCCGTGACAGACTTGGTATCGTGGAATGACCCTATGATGTGGGTCCTGTTGGATGATGAGCTCGAGGAGCTCTGGGGGGTTTTGGGGACAGCTTCTTGGAGCTATGAGCAACCACAAGGCTAGGCTTGCCAAACCTTGTTGGTGTGCTTGGACCCCACCATTGTGATTATTGAGTTGGTTCACCTCTCATTATCTGTGCCCCGTATGCATCCTACCCATTGAGTTCAAGGCTCATGGGAAGTACCTCTCATTTGGCCAATGAGATGGGAAAAGCTAGAGACCAGTAGCAAAGACTGATGGACGCATCAGAGATTGTTGTACTCTCTATCTAGGATGGCACGGTCCAACCACTCGATCTGGGATCAAGTCTAGTGAGGTCTCGGACCTCCGCCTGACTTCGGGTCAGATGAACCAACTTCGGGTTGGTTGGAGACTCTTTGTGAGTCTGATAGAGGTTTCGGACCTCTGGGCTGAATTTGTCAAGTGGGGGATGATGTCTTTGTTACTGAACCGATTTTGTTCTGAAATAAAGAGGCCAGAAAAGCAAGTTACGGTGGGATGACGCACGATGTTTGATTGCACTGGTGGATGGAGTTCTCCCTAGTTAAGAGGGAGTGTTAAATTTGGACAACTAGGTCCAAAATCCATCTTGTGATGCTCAGATGAAGATTCCAATATTTGTATTTGATTCCTCTTTCAGAGAGGTGTAAAATCGATATAAAATTGATTGTAATATGATGAGCAGAACATTTATTTTGAATTTATTATTTATAATAAATTTAAGTGCAGGTCGGCCTTAAGGTTTTACACCCCCAATGAGAGCTTTTTACTCATCTCATCACACATCTTCTCCTCTGATTATCTACAAGCATTTGAGAAGCAGTTTCATCTCCCACGTAAGAAGAAGGACGAAATCTACTGCAGCTAAAGGACGAAATTTACCGCAACAAATTTTCTGCAGTTAGGGTTTCTGGGAAAGTTTGACCAGCATTGACTTTGGTCAGCGCATGGTCCGTTTGAGCTGAAATTTTGCGGAGAATTCAATTTTTGTAGGCCATACTCATTGGCACAAAAATCGAGGTCAAAAGATTGACTGAAGTTGGAGCTGCGTTGACTTTCTTGTTGCTGCCCTGCGTTGACTTTTTCTGGACTGCGTTGATTTTTCTGGGTTTGAGTTTGAGTTGAATAGATAATTGATTTGAGGACTGTTGTGACACATTTTGGGTTGGCCAACCAAGAAGACTTTGCTGGTTGAAGCATCCTGTTGATCGCCGTAACGCACCATCACATTCTCTTGTTTCTGGTCTGTCTTCTATAGATCCACTGGTATGTTCTATCAGCATTTTACTTAACTATTTATGTGATTGCTGTTATAAAAGTAAAATTGCATCAAACATAGAACATCTACAAAAATTTACACCTATCCCTATTATGAAGTCGAGTAATGCTCTCTCCCCAAGGGATATCCTAGAGGTCATTATAGCACTCGACCTATTGATGGGTGTAGGGAGGCAGATCGTCCGATGGAGAGGTCATTATCGATGGTTGGAAGGAAAGGATAAAAGTATGCTCAAATGAGATGTATGTTGATTTCATTATTTTTCACATCATTACAAATTCAAGAGATTAGTGTGAAAGAAGAGAGAGAGGCCAATTATCTATCTATCATGAAGCAATAGAGTTATGTTGATTTCATTATTACGTAAATAATGATATAATCATCAGATTAGTGCGAAAGAAGGGAGAGGCCAATTAACTATATATTGTGAGTGAAATAAGAAAGGGATAGGAGTGTATAGAGCCTGACCAATCACCCCTATACATAGAGTAAGAAATCAAAACAGGATAAAGGAGTGAAATTCCCCTACTATTATTATTGAATCCCCGCCCTCTTGATTATTTCAGCATCGTACATTCGTTATCCATTCAGATGTGTTCCCTTTCTACATAATAACTCGCATGTCGCATGAAGGGATAAGAGCGGGCAAAAGCTTCGTCAAATAAGAGGGTACAATGTTACTTGATATAGAAACATGAATTCAATTCCTCCTCTGAAAGTACAATCTGCCAAGTAATTTTATTTATAGTATCTATACATAATCGTGACTCGCCATTCAATTCAATGGGACGTGACTCACTTTGGTCCCACTTGGATTGATCGATTGGAAAAACACTAAATTGATCCGATTAATTTAGATCCATCAAAAGGAATATTTCATCTTTAATTTATCTATCCAATCTATTTATGTTTAGACTCATACCAACTTCTCCTCATAGCATAACCAACCTTACACCCATTGCAATACATGGTCCATCTGTGTTCCTGAAACAAATTTTCTCTGTTCACTGTTCTCTCGCATTCTAGATTTATTCTCACCAATCGAGAAGCCATTTCCTTTACCAGAGAATTTGTCAAAGTTGCAATTTCTAGAAGCATCACAAGGTTGGGCCTCAGATCTTCCTGCACTGCCAAATTCACACGCCCTGGGTTCCAAGCCCACAAGCGACTCTTGTGGTGCTTTTCCCTCCAATCCCTGAACCGTAGGGCTTGGAGTACTTCCCAAGCTACACAAAAATCAACAGCCTGGAGTTTATTAACTGAACAAACTACATATTATAGGAAAATAGAAATAAAGAAAAACATCAATTTGCATAGTGAAAATAGATTCAAGAAAACCCAAACCCCGTCATCATTTGAGTGCCAATGAAAGATGGGCGAAGAACTAAGGTTCAGGGAAGTAGGAAGAGGTTGTGCATAGCCTTTGAGGATGAAAAAAATGAATGAATATAAGAATATCCATGTAATCATTACATGGGTAGCAATTCAAACGCAATAAACGGGAAACCCAATATAGAACTTAAACGGTCCCCCTACTTTGAATGTTTTCACAAAACAGTCTAGGGAGACTGAATATGGATACTTCCCATTGGCATCGCATTACATCTTTTGTATCTGAGTCTTCACATAATCAAAGGGCAGACTACATGTAGATGCAAAAAAAATAGAAACGACACTTGCACCAACCACAGTTGTAGCTTCAGAAAGGCCCATGGTGTCCTTGAAAAATTCTACAGAGTGATCATAAGAAGCAAGCATGCCCATATTTAAGGCCATTTCTTGGTAAATTGTTGGACCCGCCCCTTTCCATAGGGCTAGAACCCCTCCATCACCAATAATACGGTATAGTGCATGGAATGCTTTTTTGTAATGATGTTGTTGCACAGCAGGCAGAGTTGCATCTGCCTGCATGTGAATGAGAGTTAAATCTACAGGACTTCCAACACATGCTCCAATAGCTCTTGTTGTAAATTCACAAAGAGCCTTCTTATAGAGAGGTAGTGGTTTCCCATCATTAATGGAAATTGCTTTGTTTTTCAATATCCTAAATGATCCAAGACGTGTTGGTGTATAAGTTACCTATCTTAACGAACCAGCTAATAACCCCTTGTAAAAAGCACCAAATCCGTTGTCCCTTAGCATGTTCTTTGCAACATTATAACCCGAACCTTGACCCAACTGAATGTGCACCTTGATCATGTCCATAGGCTGGATGGCACACATGGTGAGAATACCAGAGGCTCCTCCATTGACAAATTGCTTCATTTCATTCCACACGATTCATTTCTTGGGCTTCTTCCCTGCCATCTCTCTGAAGGACTCAAACACCCGATCGATTTAAAACTGCCCTCCTTCCTCTTATTGACGTCACCATTGATATGAGAAAAAAAGGGCAAGAAGAATTTGTCTTTCTACGCATCCTCAGCAAGAAAGAAGAAGAATAGGAAGAGATTTTATCTTCGTTGTGTTGCAATGTCTCCTATTGGAGGGGTGAACTAGCACAAGTCTCCAATTTTAATTGCTCCAAGGATGACGAAAATGAATGTCTTCTATTACCACTATCTCCTCATCCAAAGAGGAAATTCTTATCGCGTAAATTTATTTTTAATCATATAAAAATATTTAGAAAAATAAATTATTAATAGCACAACATAACAATGTTTATAAAACTAATATATATACTAGAAATTACCCCTAAAGGTGCAAAGGTACACCAAAGGAATAGAAGATTTGATAATATCATCTCACCACAAACAGAGCCAACTAATTGTTATATGCATTCACATAAGTTCTATCAAACTCTCCACTGCAAGCGCCATGAGGCGAGCCCATTGTTCACAACCTAGGCATGAGCACAAAGTGTTGACAAACCTTTCCCTAAGTGTGCCACGCCCAACTATCCATATTTTCTAAGTCACACGGTGATGCTAGCCCTAGATTTCTATTAGGGCACAAGATCGATCTCTGTTGAGGTCCTAGATCCAACAACTCGTATTCCCATTGTTTCCCCTTACCATTTAGGAAAGTGTTCTTTTTTTAGAAAAATTAATGATCCAACAAGTAGGCAGGAGTGTGTGTACATCTCACATCTCATAAAGATAAGCATCTGTTTGATGGGAGAAATTTCAGCATTTAAATTGGAGTTAGTTTATGCAAATATGAGCCTGGACTAACATTTTTAAACATGGATATAATCTTTAAAATTGATGTCGAAACGATCCAGACTCTCTCGCAACACACTTCAAGGACCTATTTTTTCGAAAGTCTTTTATAGATATTAAGTTTGACACAATTGGACCCACATGGAGGAATGGTAGATGCAGATCTTATGGCATTTCAAAAAGACTAGATCACTTCTTTGTGAGGAAAGGTCTAGCTAACCATCTCACCAATTTGAGCTCATGGGTTCTTCCCTTGCAAAAATTTGATCATTTTCCTCTCTTTTTAGTCTGGAAGACAATTCAAAAGGGAAGCCCGCTCCCTTTAAGTCTAACAATTTATGGTTGAAAGACCCAAAATTCACCTTAATGGTCTAAGACTTCTAGACAAAATTCAATTTGAGCATTGGAAATTCGGCCATGGACAATCTCTCTATAAGCTGAAAAAGCTAAAATAGGTAGTTCATTTATTGGCTTGTCATCTAAAAAAATAAAGGAGTAGAGAAATTATACAAATCAATTCCCATATTAAATCTTTGGAAGATCCACATTCAACAAACTACTTCTCGGAGGCTTCCAAACATAAATTAGCAGAATTTGACAAAAAAATGAGAATACTTTTGCATCAAGCATAGGAATGGCAACAGAAGATTCGTCAAATGTGGATTGATGAAGGGGACAAAAATACTAGATTTTTCCACAACTAGACTTCGAGGGATTGTATGAAAAATTATATTTGGCAAATCAAGAACGACGCTAGGAAAATTATTTATGGACAAAATGATATTCAGAAAGAAGCATTTAGACATTTCCAATCATCACTTAGAGTAAGAGATGCTCCTTCCTCTCAGAAATATATGGACTTCATTTCTCTATATCCGCAAATGGTTGACACAGAGAATCTCTTCTATATTTTAGGAGTATGAAGTCTCCTTATTATTTGTGAAGGAGCAAGGACCTATACCCTAAATCAAGTGGGAATAGGGATCTCCTCTCTAGTTGATAGGGAGTAATGATAAACATCACATTTGTATTATCCTCATCATGTGCCATGCACTAGGCCAGGACTAACAATCATACATCTAAGTGAAGGGCACCAGAAGAATCGTGAATGGAAGATTAAATAAGCATCTGTGATTTCCTTGATAGAGAAAAATCAAAAATAAAAATGGTGTTGACACTCTTTGAGGATTGAGCGGTATCCAAGACAAGAGTGGTTGAAAAGGACCGATATTCTTTGAGGATTGGGAATCCAAGATAATAATAGTCCTAAAAGGACATACCTAGTGAACATCCGAGTGGGGCATGCCCCAATTCATAAAGGAAATTACCAATACACCCACCCATGCCCCAATTCAGAAAGAAAATTGCTAATGCACCCATTGGTAAAAAAATTGGACCTTTTAGGGATTCATGATTGGAAAAGAATTTGATTCTTGAACCCTTCTTTGGAAAAGAATCTGAACCTTTTTGAGATTCGTGATTGAAATTATTGCAAAGCCCATGCTATTTTTCTATCATCCTTATCAGTTTAGTGTCATGTCGTTTTTCCAATAGCTATTGAATATTTATGGAAAACTCAATCTATGCTTCTCGTATTTGGGGAGAAATGCTTGCCAAAATATCATTTTTTGAAAGACGTATACCTACGAGGATTTGACTTAAGGCATTCAAGTGTTTTAATTTATGCACTATTAGCAGTATCATAGCCACAACATGTAGTTGCATTTATCAGTAGTCTGTAGGGACATGTCCCCTGCATTTCCTGCATCCCTTCTAGAGGTAGACACATCCCTTCTAGAGGCCAATGAATATCCCTTAGAGAATATAATTTATGTGGTGGTTTGAAGCTTTTTTAATGGGCACTAATTATTTAAGACTTAAGTCCCTTTTCTTTAATGTGCTTATTTAGCCATAGTAAAGGCCATGGGACCCATTCTTATTATGCAAAACATACTAAATTCCCATATTCCCAGCTAGAGGTATTGTTCATGGAAATTGAGCATGAGAAAAATTAATTTCAAGACAAAGGAAATTGTTTTCCTCTCCTAACCATAACATAGACACTAATTTCGATATATGGTGAGAACTAATCCTATGGTGCCCATATCCCAACTTAAGACCAAAGATTCTTTAAAAAATATTTATGTGGTTTTTAAGTCTAGCTCAGTGCCCTTGACACTAACAAGCTTCTTGTAAGGCCTAATGCCCCTTGTTTACCTCTCCTACCCATAGTACATTACTTAAATCATATACATGGTGTGAAAAAGTTTCTAATCTAATTCATATCCCATATATTCCTAAGATTATTTAGAGAGGATCTATGTGGTTGTTCAATGCCAAATTCATGGCCCTTGAGCATGAAAAGCCTCATTTTAGAAATAAAAGTATTTTTTTTAACCTTCCCTCATACTAATTCTTATCTTGCAAAGAATAATAATGGTGCCCATATTCTTAGTCTAAGGCCCTTTTCATGTCCATTGGTAAAGGCCTTGAGAGTTATTCCTAGTGTACAAAATTTGGTAAGGTTGTGCAAATATTAGTAAAGATAAAAGGCCCAATAAAAATTACTCCATTGGTCATAACCTCTCATAATGGTAAATCTAGACAATTAGTCTCATTGTGATAAGTGGAAGTTTAGTAAAAAAAAAACAATAATTATCAAACTGGACATTTTATCATACATTTTTATGTCTATATTAAAACAAGAGAAAACCACATAATTTTAATTTTTAAATATCACTTCATAAAACTACTAATTCATAAGTTTTACCTATTAAATAATTTATATACAATTTAATACCTTATTGAATTTTTAATTTAATAATATATATATATATATATATATATATTAAATATTATTATTAACATTTAATTTTTAATTTTAGATGATTTTCAATTCTCTCGCCTGCTCCCTGCTCCCAATTCCCGCCTGCAAACTGGGAAGAATGCCACATGCTCAAAGAGCTGGAATTTTTCCAATGAGAAACACTTTTTCTCTCCCTTCTCCTCTGGTTGCCTTCCGCCACGATTGTCCATTGCATCTGCAGAATCCATAGAGGTACCATTCTCCAACGCCATATTTAGGGAAAGGATTTATCCACAGAGACTCCAAAGGAAACGCCTTGATTGCTGCTGAGCAAGATCATTTCATTGCTTCGAAATTTGAAGGACGACGAAACTTCCGAAGCGCCTATGAAGAGGAAAAAATGAATCAGAGAATCTAGATAAGGTAAGTTATTTAAATTTTTGTATTGTTTAACATGTTCGTTTCGCACCAGGAAGTGATTCTATAAATATTCCCCTGCTTCCATATTCGATGCAACAACAAAAAAAATCCCTTGCAGCGGCCCTGCTAACATATTAACATCACACTCATTTTGTTCTGCTACAAGCACTGCCTCCTTCAAGACCTTCGATTGTTTAAAAAAATCATGTACATTGATTAATTTTTGTAAGTTTATCTTCTCGGTTTACAAATCATTTTAAAAGGAGGATATTTTTTAATGTAAGTTTCACAATCCCCAAATCTCAAGGCTCTTTTTGAGAGAACGTGGCACAATATTGTTGCTAGGCAGAGACCTGATTTTCAGGACACAGAAGATGCACATACACTTGGGGCTTTATGTTCACAAGTTGAAATGGACAACCACGTACACAAACTTAATAGAACTTGCAAGTCGATCTCTTGTGAATCTGGAGAATAATAAAATGCAAGTCACTTCAATTATTTTTTTGGCCATCTTATGTGTGACAGAAGAGTCCCAGTCACAAGCCTCTTACCAAAACGATAAATTAAAAACCTAGAGTGGGATAAATTGTCTTCAAGAAAAAATATGAAAATTGTCTTACAGAAAGGTCACTTACTTTGTTCAAAGAATTGCTCTATTATAGTTGGACCCTATTTGATAATTGTTTGAACCCTATTTGATAATTGTTTCTATGTCCTGTTCAGTGCCTAGTTTGTTAATGGGGTTTGAACATGGTCAGATGTAAATGTGGTCTCAACATTGTGCGTCAGCATTGCCGAATCCCCAGCTTGAATTTTTATCAACTGTTCCTGCATTTTTCTCAGTGACTGGTTTTTCAATGGGGTTTGAACAGGTTGAGATGTTTGAACAGAATCAAAAGATGAAGGGAGTTGAGCCTAAACTTGCATTCAGGGAACAGGTTCAGCCAGAAGAGGCATACATGAAGGGACAGATGCTATCTGCTGAGATTGAATCTATTGATAAGGAAGTGCTGCAACATGTTGTTATGTTTCATTCCTATCAAGATGTAAATTTGGTACCTATTTAGAATCCCCAATAAGAATTTGTGGTAGAAACAAGTAAGGAAATGTCCACTTCGGCCTGCAACTTACAGGCTGTATCATCCCCGATTTGTAATTTGTCGATGGCTATGGCTACATATCATTCAGGTTTTGTACATTGTTTTGTATTAAATACATCTAAGCAGCACTCACATAGTCTTGAATTTCTGGCCCCAAGTAGTTCAACGCAATTAAGAAACAGAGCTTCAGATACACAGGAATTGTTTGCACTAGGATTTCAGCAGTTCAATCAAGTAGGAGGCAATAAACAGGAGTTCCACTCAGTATTTGGGTCGCAAGAGTATGCCTAGGTTGCAATAACACATAATGTAATGATGGACAGACCCGTTCAACAAATTCCTATAGACATGCTGACATTTCCAAAATGCACGCCTGGCCAAGATTTTAATTGGTAGCGGCATATCAGGCTCTCATTAGTTTTTTTTCATGGATTTCCATTTCTAGCTTCTACCAACAAGAGATTTGGATGCAGCTGGATTGGGATGAATAAGTAGATGTATACTTTTATTGTGGGATAAAGGTTATATATCTATCAGATAAAATTTATGCAGAGTTGGAAATATTGTTTATGATGATGAAAGGTACCAGGGTATGCTTCTCATGCGATTTGCACTAATGTTGTGAAGGAGAAGTCGAAGAAAAATATTATCGTCAACATGGTCAGAAGCCGACATTTGCAATTGGTCTTTTAAACAAAACCCCAGGACACCTATGTGGGTCATCATAAACTTTGAGTATGTGGTGATTGCCACTCTCCCATACTCTAGAGAAAATTTTCTGTGTCAAGGTGCCAATCCTTTCCAACATTTCGAAGTTGGACAATGTTATTGTGGCGATTATTGGAAATAGTAAGTGAACTATGAAATCCTCATATGCATCATTTTTCCTTGTTAGATAATGTTCATCTCGTGTAATATTTTGGATATGGTGAGATGAATGTAAAAAACGAGTATATACAATGTGTATAAAAATCATTGATTCATATCTAGTAATCCAAGTGCCTGACAAATCTATGGTGTATGTCATAGTAGCTTACTCCTTTAAGCTAAAGAGTCAGATGGGTATAAACAATGTTTGCAATTAATTCCATTGGTTTCGTTAATGCATTGTTAAACAATATTTGCATAAACCACTAATTAATTGGTGAGATCTGCCTGAAACGTGTCATTGAGCCAAAAATACTCCCTTTTGCCAATTTTTGAAAAAAATTGCGGATGCAACGAAAAAGTCAGAGTTTTTTCTTCAGGTTTTCTAGTTCATTTTTTATTATTGTTCAGCTATTTTTTGTCAATTCATATTTTAGATCCTCACTGATTTTTTCCAAATTTCTGTCATGCAACACTGTTGTTAAGTGTAGTTAATGTCAAATTATTTTGAAGTAACTTTATAAGAATTTTAGATGCCAATGGATTTTATGGAAATTGTTTCTGTATTGATTTCTATGGAATTTTTGAAATTTTGGACTCTTTCGTAGACAATTTTTGCAAATTGAAAACATATTCATGGTACTTAAGTCAATATCTACCATACTACCATATTCTGGATATTTTTGAAATTGCATGGAAAATGGTATTTTCCAGGACATAGAAGAAATGAAGATGGGATAAAAAGTGGTGTTTTACAAAACCCTTAAACTGTTAAAACATGCAGTGGAACTCTCCATTTCCATTGAATATAACATCGCATCACTGTAGCACCTGGAAATGTCTTGGGACATCCCTTGGAGATAGTGGAACATCTCGGGGATGGCAAACCGTCTATCTCTTACATCCCAGTGATGCCTTGAGACATCTATGTTTCCCCTCCCTGGAGTGAAGGGATGCAGGAAATGCAGGGGACATGTCCCTACAGACTACTGATAAATGCAACTACATATTGTGGCTATGATACTGATAATAGTGCATAAATTAAAACACTTGAATGCCTTAAGTCAAATCCTCGTAGGTATACGTCTTTCAAAAAACGATATTTTGGCAAGCATTTCTCCCCAAATACGAGAAGCATAGATTGAGTTTGCCATAAATATTCAATAGCTATTGGACAAACGACATGACACTAAACTGATAAGGATGATAGAAAAATAGCATGGGCTTTGCAAGAGTTTCAATCACGAATCTCAAAAAGGTTCAGATTCTTTTCCAAAGAAGGATTCAAGAATCAAATTCTTTTCCAATCATGAATCCCTAAAAGGTCCAAATTTTTTACCAATGGGTGCATTAGCAATTTTCTTTCTGAATTGGGGCATGGGTGGGTGTATTGGAAATTTCCTTTATGAATTGGGGCATACCCCACTCGGATGTTCACTAGGTATGTCCTTTTAGGACTATTATTATCTTGGATTCCCAATCCTCAAAGAATATCGGTCCTTTTCAACCACTCTTGTCTTGGATACTTGTCCAATCCTCAAAGAGTGTCCATCCACTTCCTATTTTGGATTTTCTCTCATCAAGGAAATCATATATGTTTATTTAATCTTCCATTCGCCATTCTTCCTCCATGCCCTTCACTTAGATGTATGATTGTTAGTCCTGGCCTAGTGCATGGCACATGATGAGGATAATACAAATGTGATGTTTATCATTACTCCCTATCAACTAGAGAGGAGATCCCTATTCCCACTTGATTTAGGGTATAGGTCCTTGCTCCTTCACAAATAATAAGGAGACTTCATACTCCTAAAATATAGAGGAGATTCTCCATGTCAACCATTTGCGGATATAGAGAAACGAATTCCATATATTTCTGAGAGGAAGGAGCATCTCTTACTCTTAGTGATGATTGGAAATGTCTAAATGATTCTTTCTGAATATCATTTTGTCCATAAATAATTTTCCTAGCGTCGTTCTTTATTTTCCAAATAGAATTTTGCATACAATCCCTCGAAGTCTAGTTGTGGAAAAATCTAGTATTTTTGTCCCCTTCATCAATCCACATTTGACGAATCTTCTGTTGCCATTCCTATGCTTGACGTAAAAGTATTCTCATTTTTTTGTCAAATTCTTCTAATTTATGTTTGGAAGCCTCCGAGAAGTAGTTTTTTGAATGTGGATCTTCCAAAGATTTAATATGGGCGTTGATTTGTATAATTTCTCTACTCCTTTCTTTTTTTAGATGACAAGCCAATAAACGAACTACCTATTTTAGCTTTTTCAACTTATAGAGAGATTGTCCATGGCTGAATTGCCAATGCTTAGATTGAATTTGGTCTAGAAGTCTTAGACCATTAAGGTGAATTTTGGGTCTTTCAACCAAAAATTGTTAAATTTAAATGGAGTGGGCTTCCCTTTTGAAATGTATTCCAGACTAAAAAGAGAGGAAAATGATCAGATATTTGCAAGGGAAGAACCCATGAGCTCAAATTGGTGAGATGGTTAGCTAGACCTTTCTTCACAAAGAAGTGGTCTAGTATTTTTGAAATGCCATAAGATCCCCATATACCATTCCTCCAGGTGGCTCCAATTGTGTCAAACTTAATATCTACAAAAGACTTTCGAAAAAATAGGTCCTTGAAGTGTGTTGCGAGAGAGTCTGGATCGTTTCAACATCAATTTTAAGGATTATCTCCATGTTTAAAAATGTTAGTCCAGGCTAATATTTGCATAAACTAACTCCAATTTAAATGTTGAAATTTCTCCCATCAAACATATGCTTATCTTTATGAGATGTGAGATGTACACCCACGCCCGCCTACTTGTTGGATCATTAATTTGTCTAAAAAAATAACACTTTCATAAATGGTAAGGGGCAACAATGGGAATATGAGTTGTTGGATCTAGGACCTCAACAGAGATCGATCTCGTGCCCTAATAGAAATCTAGGGCTAGCATCACCTTGTGACTTAGAAAAGATGGATAGTTGGGCGTGGCACACTTAGGGAAAGGTTTGTCAACACTTTGTGCTCATGCCTAGGTTGTGAAAAATGGTCTCGCCTCATGGCGCTTGCAGTGGAGATTTTGATAGAACTTATGTGAATGCATATAACAATTAGTTGGCTCTGTTTGTGGTGAGATGATCTTATCAAATCTTCTATTCCTTCGGTGTACCTTTGCACCTTTAGGGGTAATTGCTAATATATATATTAGTTTTATAAACATTGTTATGTTGTGCTATTAATAATGTATTTTTCTAAATATTTTTATATTATTAAAAATAAATTTACGCAATAAGAATTTCCTCTTTGGGTGAGGAGATAGTGGTAATAGAAGACATTCGTTTTCGTCATCCTTGGAGCAATTAAAATTGGAGACTTATGCTAGTTCACCCCTCCAATAGGAGACATTGCAACACAACGAAGATAAAATCTCTTCCTATTCTTCTTCTTTCTTGCTGAGGATGCGTAGAAAGACAAATTCTTCTTGCTGATTTTTTCTCATATCAATGGTGACGTCAAGAAGAGGAAGGAGGGCAGTTTCAAATTGATCGGGTGTTTGAGTCCTTCAGAGAGATGGCAGGGGAGAAGCCCAAGAGATGAATTGTGTGGAATGCAATGAAGCAATTTGTCAATGGAGGAGCCTCTGGTATGCTCGCCATGTGTGCCATCCAGCGTATGGACATGATCAAGGTGCGAATTCAGCTGGGTCAAGGTTCGGGTTATAATGTTGCAAAGAACATGCTAAGGGACAACGGATTTGGTGCTTTTTACAAGGGGTTATTAGCTGGTTCGTTAAGATAGGCAACTTATACACCAACACGTCTTGGATCATTTAGGATATTGACAAACAAAGAAATTTCCATTAATGATGGGAAACCACTACCTCTCTATAAGAAGGCTCTTTGTGAAATTACAACAAGAGATATTGGAGCATGTGTTGGAAGTCCTGTAGATTTAGCTCTCATTCACATACAGGCATATGCAACTCTGCCTGCTGTACAACAACGACATTACAAAAAAGAATTCCATGCACTATACCGTATTATTGGTGATGAAGGGGTTCTAGCCCTATGGAAAGGGCTGGGTCCAACAATTTTGCAAGCAATGGCCTTAAATATGGGCATGCTTGCTTCTTATGATCAGTCTGTAGAATTTTTCAAGGACACCATGGGCCTTTCTGAAGCTACAACTGTGGTTGGTGCAAGTGTCGTTTCTATTTTTTTTGCATCTACATGTAGTCTTCCCTTTGATTATGTGAAGACTCGGATACAAAACATGCAATGCGATGCCAATGGGAAGTATCCATATTCAGTCTCCCTGGACTGTTTTGGGAAAACATTCAAAGTAGGGGGACCGTTTAAGTTCTATATTAGGTTTCCCGTTTATTGCGTTTAAATTGCTACCCATGTAATGATGACATGGATATTCTTATATTCATTCATTTTTTTCATCCTCAAAGACTATCCACAACCTCATCCTACGTCCCTGAACCTTAGTTCTTCGTCCACCTGTCATTAGCACTCGAATGACGATGGGGTTTGGGTTTTCTTGAATCTATTTTCACTCTGCAAATTGACGTTTTTCTTTATTTCTATTTTCCTATAATATGTAGTTTGTTCAGTTAATAAACTCCAGGCTGTTGATTTTTGTGTAGCTTGGGAGGTACTCCAAGCCCTACGGTTCAGGGATTGGAGGGAAAAGCACCCCAAGAGTCGCTTGTGGGCTTGGAACCCAGGGCGTGTGAATTTGGCAGTGCAGGAAGATCTGAGGCCCAACCTTGTGATGCTTCTAGAAATTGCAACTTTGACAAATTCTCTGGTAAAGGAAATGGCTTCTGGATTGGTGAGAATAAATCTGGAATGTGAGACAACAGTGAACAGAGAAAATTTGTTTCAGGAACCAGATGGACCATGTATTGCAATGGGCGTAAGGTTGGTTATGCTATGAGGAGAAGTTGGTATGAGTCTAAACATAAATATATTGGATAGATAAATTCAAGATGCAATATTCCTTTTGATGGATCTAAATTGATCGGATCAATTTAGTGTTTTTCCAATCGATCAATCCAAGTGGGACCAAAGTGAGTCACGTCCCATTGAATTGAATGGCGAGTCACGATTATGTATAGATACTATAAATAAAATTACTTGGCAGATTGTACTTTCAGAGGAGGAATTGAAATCATGTTTCTATATCAAGTAACATTGTACCCTCTTATTTGATGGAGCTTTTGCCCGCTCTTATCCCTTCATGCGACATGCGAGTTATTATGTAGAAAGGGAACACATCCGAATGGATAACGAATGTACGATGCTGAAATCATCAAGAGGGCGGGGATTCAATAATAATAGTAGGGGCATTTCACTCCTTTATCCTGTTTTGATTGCTTACTCTGTGTATAGGGGTGATCGGTCATGCTCTATACACTCCTATCCCTTTCTTCTTTCACTGCTCATGATATATAGTTAATTGGCCTCTCCCTTCTTTCGCACTAATCTCATGATTATATCATTATTTACGTAATAACGAAATCAACATAACTCTATTGCTTCATGATAGATAGATAATTGGCCTCTCTCTCTTCTTTCACACTAATCTCCTGACTTTGTAATGATGTGCAAAATAGTGAAATCAACATACATCTCATTTGAGAAAAAATTTATCCTTGCCTTCCAACCATCGATAATGACCTCTCCATCGGACGATCTGCCTCCCTACACCCATCAATAGGTCGAGTGCTATAATGACCTCTAGGATATCCCTTGGGGAGAGAGCATTACTCGACTTCATAATAGGGATAGGTGTAAATTTTTGTAGATGTTCTATGCTTCATGCAATTTTACTTTTATAACACCAATCACATAAATAGTTAAGTAAAATGCTGATAGAACATACGAGTGGATCTATAGAAGACAAACCAGAAACAGGGGAATGTGATGGTGCGTTACGGCGATCAACATGATGCTTCAACCAGCAAAGTCTTCTTGTTCGGCCAACCCAAACTGTGTCACAACAATCCTCAAATCAATTATCCAGTCAACTCAAAGTCAAACCCAGAAAAGTCAACGCAATCCAGAAAAAGTCAACGCAGGGTAGCAACAAGAAAGTCAACACAGCTCCAACTTCGGTCAATATTTTGACCTCAATTTTTGTGCCAATGAGTACGGCCTACAAAAATCGAATTCTCTACAAAATTTCAGCTCAAACGGACCATGCGTTGACCAAAGTCAATGCTAGTCAAACTTGCCCATAAACCCTAACTGCAGAAAATTTGCTGCGGTAAATTTCGTCCCTTAGATGCAGTAGATTTCGTCCTTCTTCTTACGTGGGAGATGAAACTGCTTCTCAAATGCTTGTAGATAATCAGAGGAGAAGATGTGTGATGAGATGAGTAAAAAGCTCTCCAACGTTGACTGTATTTATATCCATCATTGAGGTGTGTGACACATCTGTTGGGGGTGTAAAACCTTAAGGCCGACCTGCACTTAAATTTATTATAAATAATAAATTAAAAATAAATGTTCTGCTCATCAGATTAAAATCAATTTTATATCGATTTTACACCTCTCCGAAAGAGGAATCCAATACAAATATTGGAATCTTCATCTGAGCATCACAAGATGGAGTTTGGACCTAGTTGTCCAAATTTAACACTCCCTCTCAACTAGGGAGAACTCCATCCACCAATGCAATCAAACATCGTGCGTCATCCCGCCGTAACTTGCTTTGCTGGCCTCTTTATTTCAGAACAGAAGTGGGTCAGTCACAAAGACATCATCCCCCGACTGACATAATCAGTCCAGAGGTTCGAAACCTCTATCAGACTCACAAAGAGTCTCCAACCAACCCAAAGTTGGTTCATCTGACCCGAAGTCAGGCAGAGGTCCCAGACCTCACTAAACTTGATCCCAGATCAAGTGGTTGGACCGTGCCATCCTATATAGAGAGTACGGCAATCTCTGATGCGTCCATCAGTCTTTGCTAATAGTCTCTAGCTTTTCCCACCTCATTGGCCAAATGAGAGGTACTTCCCATGAGCCCTGAACTCAATGGGTAGGATGCATACGGGGCACAGATAATGAGAGGTGAACCAACTCAATAATCACAACAGTGGGGTCCAAGCACACCAACAAGGTTTGGCAAGCCTAGCCTTGTGGTTGCTCATAGCTCCGAGAAGCTGTCCCCAAAGCCCCCCAGAGCTCCTCGAGCTCATCGTCCAACAGGACCCACATCATAGGGTCGTTCCACGATACCAAGTCTCTCATGGAAGGTTAGGAACTTGACCTTCCCCAGGGGCTTAGTGAGAATATCCGCGACCTGCTCATCAGTTCCTATATGATCGAGCCTTACGGCGCCTCGCTGTACCATATCCCAGATAAAGTGGTACCTGATATCAATATGCTTGGATCGGTCATGGAACATAGGATTCTCAGTCATACGAATCCCACTCTGGTTATCACAGAGTATCACAGTGGTATCTAGCACATGTCCAAACAGCTCACTAAAGAGCTTACGCAACCAAAATGCTTCACAACAGGCCATACTTGCAGCAATGTATTCGGCCTCCGCGGTGCTCAAAGCCACCGACTTCTGCTTCCTGCTCATCCATGAGATCGAAGTAGAACCAAGATTGAAGCAGCATCCCGATGTGCTCTTACGATCCACCACACTGCCAGCCCAATCGGCATCAGTATATCCACGGAGTGTCATGCTCCCGGCAGTGTATCTCAGCCCATGGTTTATCGTGCCCCGAAGGTATCTCAGAAGATTCCTGGCACCAACCCAGTGAAAGTGATGAGGCTCAACCATCTGTTGACTCAAAGTGTTCACTGCAAAACATATATCTGGATGGGTGTTCACTAAGAACATCAGAGCCCCTACGAGTTAACGATACTCAATACGATCTGCCAATACGGGCCTAGCATCCCTGCCACTCAATTTCTTGAAGTTGAGTTCCATTGGTGTTGACACGGACTTGCAAACCACCATACCAAATCTTTCTAGAAGTTTCACAATATATTTTCCTTGAGAAAGGAAAATCTCTCCAGGTCTCTGCCAGACCTCCATGCCTAGGAAGTAGTGCATCAGTCCTAGGTCCTTCATCTCGAACTTAGCAGCAAGCTCCCTTTTGCATTGATGAATGAGAGGGTCAGCACCTATCAGGAAGAGGTCGTCCACATACAGCACCAGAATGAGAGGCTTCCCCTGGACAAACTTGAAGTAAAGGTTCGGATCAACATTACTTCGAGTGAAGCCCAGCTTCATCAAGTAGCTATCTATCCTCTCGTACCAAGCTCTGGGTGCTTGCTTCAACCCATAGAGGGCTTTCTTCAACCTGCAGACATGAGTGTCCCGATCCTGGACTTCGAACCCTAGAGGTTGCTCCACATATACCTCTTCTTTTATTGTACCATGCAGAAAAGTGGTCTTGACATCCATCTGATGAAGACTCCATCCTTGCGTAGCAGCAAGGGCTATGATTGATCGAATGGTGGTATATCGTGCCACAGGTGCAAATATGTCATCATAATCTATTCCTTCCTTTTGAGAGAAGCCACAGGCAACAAATCTTGCCTTGAACTTTTCAGCACTTCCATCAGATCCATGCTTGATCTTGTAGAGCCATTTCGCAGTGACAACTGATTTGTCTTTCGGTCTTGGAACCACATCCCAGACATCCTTCTTCATTATGGTCTCATATTCTTCGTGCATATCATCCTTCCAGACTTGATGCTTTACGGCTTCTTCAAAAGATCCAGGTTCATATTGTACAATAGTACTCATGGCATCCAAATACCCTTGGTATCTACACAGCTTCTTTCTTTCTCGGAATGTCCCCCTCGGGGCAGCATGTCCCTTGGCATCTTCGAGAGTGTCCCTAAGCCATGATGGTCTCTTTTTCAGTGAAGGAGATGGATCTATTGGGTCCATTGGTCCTTCAACATTAGGCATTGTCTCATCTTGCGGTTCTTCCTGATTTCCAGGCCTTGCTTCATTATTTTCCTCAGATCTCGGAAGATCTACTACTTTCTTCAGGGAAGCATCTTTGTCAAAAGTGACATCATGACATATTTCTACTTCCCTTTGACCAGGTACATAGACTCTATAGGCCTTAGAGGTTTCGCTGTAGCCCACAAACATTCCTTTCTTCCCAGAAGAATCCAACTTACTTCTCTTTTCTTTTGGCACATGAAAATAAACAAGACATCCAAAAATTCTAAAATGTGAGACGTCAGGTTTCTTACCGGTGAAAACCTCTTCGGGAGTTTTGGAGTCCAGGGCGGAATGAGGGCATCGGTTTTGAATGTATACAGTAGTATTTGCAGCTTCTCCCCACAAAAACTTCGGTAGACCCTGGTCACATAGCATGGCATGGGCAGCTTCCACAATGGTCCTGTTCTTTCGTTTAGCAACGTCATTCTGCTTAGGAGTATAGGCAGTAGTAGCCTCCCTCTTAATGCCAGCTTCTCTGCAAAAGTCCTTGAACTCATTTGACTCATATTCAGTGCCATTGTCGGTCCTCAAAATCTTGATCTTCTTCCCTGTCATATTTTACACCAAGGCTTTGAAGGTACGGAACCACATGAAAGCCTCATCCTTCTTCTTCAAGAATTATATCCAGGTTTTGTGGGAGAAGTCATCAGTAAATGTCATATAGTAAGAACATCCTCCCAGGGATGTTACGGGTAGCATACCAGATAGATCAGAATGGACTAGTTGCAAAATATCAGATGTCTTTGTGACACTTGAGGGGAAAGGTCCCCTTGTATCTTTTCCTTCGGCACAACCCTTACATACACCTTCATGATTATTTCCAAAATCGGGCATCCCTGTCACCACCTTCCTTGCTTCGGGAAGGGCCTTGTAATGAAGGTGTCCAAACCTCCGGTGCCATAGTTCAGTTTGTCGGATAGTATCACATGTCATAGCTCCTAGTGGACTTCTTTCAACCGGGTAGAGTGTTCCAACTCTAAAACCAATCACGATAGCTTCCTTGAGATTCTTCTTCCACATGCACACCTTTCCATCAGTGAATGCCACATTGAAGCCTTTGTCTTCGATGGCTGATATAGACACAAGGTTTTTCTTCAATTTTGGTACATAGAGTACATCCTACAAATGTAGGACTTGTCCTTGAGACAAGTGGACGGTCACAGTCCCTGTCCCTTTCACGGGATATGTGGCATTATCTCCAAGGATAATTTCCAGATTAGTATCCTTCTCAACCATGTCAGTGAGTTCTTCCTTGAACCCAGTGATGTGTCTTGAGGCACCACTATCTATCGGCCAGTCATCCATAGTGTCGGGCGGGGATGCAGCAGAGAGGGCAGATACAAGAATGTAATCATTTCTTTTATCAACAACATTTGACTCCTCATACCTGGAGTTTCTAGACCTTTTGAAAGGTTGATTGTTTCCGCCAGAGGGAGCCTTCCTCTTTCCTTTGGACCTGTCGTTTCTTTGATTTCCATTCCTTCGGTTGTTGTTGTTGTCATCACTATCGGGAGAATCCTTATTGAAAGGACATTCTCTAGCATAGTGACCAGGCCTATGACAAGTGAAACACTTGCCCTTCTTTCCTTGGGCCCTTACTCTTCCTTTTTTCTTAGGATCACCAGAGTTCTTCTTTCTAGAATGAGCAGCGTAGGTAGTATTTCTATCATTTTCGTATTCCTTCATTCTTGTCTCTTCTTGTATGCATCTTGACAGTAGCTCGTCAAATTTAGGAATTGTATTATTATTGAGAATGGTTGTGTTGAATACTTTCCATTCATATGGGAGCCCTCCAAGTGCGATGAGTACCATCTTACGATCGGCTATTGTCTCCCCAATAGCCAGCAGATTTTTCTTGATCTCGGTCAATTTCAGAAAGTATATTTGGACAGACTCATCCCTACCTTTCTTCAGATTCTTCAATTGATTCTTGAAGAATAGCACTTGGTTTGCATTGTTTACTTTGAACATTTGTATCAGCTTATCATACATCTCTTTGGATGTGCCTAGCTCAGATATGTAGGCAACCAGACTTTTATGTATGGATTCTCTGATCATTAGCTTTGCTTTGATCTCCCCCTTCTTATACTTGGTTTTAGCAGCAGCAGTAGCAGTGGATGGAGGTTCTTGTATCTTACCCAGTACATAGTCCATGAGATCATGGTCTTCCAATTTGAGATCTAATATCATCTTTCAAGCATGGAAGTCATCCCTTCCAGTCAGCTTGTCATCCTCCTTGAAGCCATAACTTGTGGAACTCATTTTTCTCAGTTGGTGATTGCTATAAGTTAGGGCTTGTCTTCACCTCACCTCTGATACCATGTAAATTTTTGTAGATGTTCTATGCTTGATGCAATTTTACTTTTATAACAGCAATCACATAAATAGTTAAGTAAAATGCTGATAGAACATACCAGTGGATCTATAGAAGACAAACCAAAAATAGGAGAATGTGTTGGTGCGTTACGACGATCAGCAAGATACTTCAACCAGCAAAGTCTTCTTGGTCAGCCAACCCAAAATGTGTCACAACAGTCTTCAAATCAATTATCCAGTCAAATCAAAGTCAACCCCAGAAAAGTCAACGCAGTCCAGAAAAAGTCAACGCGGGGCAGCAACAAGAAAGTCAACGCAACTCCAACTTCGGTCAACTGTTTGACCTCGATTTTTGTGCCAATGAGTACGGCCTACAAAAATCGAACTCTCCACAAAATTTCAGCTCAAACGGACCATGCGTTGACCAAAGTCAACGCTGGTCAAACTTGCCCAGAAACCCTAACTGCAGAAAATTTGCTGCGGTAAATTTCATCCTTTAGCTGCAGTAGATTTCTTCCTTCTTCTTACGTGGGAGATGAAACTACTTCTCAAATGCTTTTAGATAATCAGAGGAGAATATGTGTGATGAGATGAGTAAAAAGATCTCCAACGTTGACTGTATTTATATCCATCATTGAGGTGTGTGACACATCTGTTGGGGGTGTAAAACCTTAAGGCCGACCTGAACTTAAATTTACTATAAATGATAAATTCAAAATAAATGTTCTTCTCATCATATTACAATCAATTTTATATCGATTTTACACCTCTCCGAAAGAGGAATCCAATACAAATATTGGAATCTTCATCTGATCATCACAAGATGGAGTTTGGACCTAGTTGCCCAAATTTAACAATAGGCTTATTGCTCGAGTCAAGGTTGTTACTTTCCTCTTTAATTAATAGTAGGAACATCGTGGAAGAAGAATGAATTAACTATTTGGGAACGACTCTTTCCCAATTCTTTTCCTGGTAATCCATCTCCAAATATAATCTCACAAGAGTTGATAATTTCTTGATAGAGAAAGGAGTTGAATGCTTATTGTATTGAATGATCGCCCGAAAGTGAGACAACATAAAGGATAGCACAAATTTGAATCGCCAAATTACATTTGAAAGTGAAATTATCTTCTTGAAGAATGGCATTTAAACACTGCTAAGGGGGGATAAGCTAATATTATGCAATTACTGCTTGCTCTCTTTTCATTCTTTACGGCATCGTTACTTGATTCGTTTGTTACTGGCTGGCTAATTATTGCTAGGATTTGAATTGCTCATTACCTGCCAAATATTTTTGTTCCGTGTGACCATGACTATGGAAACTTCTCCTTCCCTTTCAAGCCCGCAGAATAGGGCTCTAACTACCCTCTTGACTACTAAGCTAGATCGTTTCCCACAAACTGCTTGAAAAGCATCCAAAAGCACTTTCATTTCATATGTGTAATCCAAAACAAGAAGGGACAATCGATCCTATTCTAATGTATTATAGAGATATCAATGACTAAAATCCTTGTGCAACATTGATTGTTGTGGTGTCACTTTACAGTAACTAATTTTTCTATTTTTGTGGACCAGCTCATACCATTACTTGTGGCCCCTTTTAACAAATTTCTTTTGGTACACTGATTATGTTGGGCTAAAATTTGGCTAACCTCTTTGATGGACCCAATGGTGTCGACTCCCATGAAAAACACCCATAGCATGTTAGCCATGAGGAAGTATAGAAAATAGTTGAGTCTTTCACCTAGTTAATTAGAAAAATGGAAACCAATATGTTTTCCCTCACATTTCACATATCCCCCATTTTCAAACAATGGCCCTTTTTCACAAGCTTTTCCATACAATGGTAGTTGATTATTTCTCTAATGATTGCTTCAGAACCTTTGAGCATGTAGGAGTTGCCATTCTCTTGAAAACTCATGTAGAATTCCAATAAATCCATGGTGATAGGTCCTAGTGTTCTTCCCCATTCATCACCCAAAGGAATATCACAGCCACACATTTCAATGGAAAACATGTGGCTTCCTTATGAGGGAAGACATATTGGTTTCCGTTTTGCTAATTTAGGGAACAATTCCTTGTAAGCAAGGAGGAAGAGGTGAGAATAATACTAGGTGACAGGTGGCAAGTGGGAATGTATTGCAGCATATTTGTAAAAATCTAATTGTAACTCTCATGTTTAGGATACAAACAACCACCAGTGACACCATTGATTTCTCCGTCAATTGACTTCATTATTTTTTTGATTTTATGTACTACAATATATCTGCATTTGTAGCATTCCTCTTTTGTAGTCTTCCTTTTATTTTTTAAATGCCACTTATGTTACTTACACTTATGCAATTAGTTAAACTTTTTATCATCATCTTATTTTCATAAGTCTTCTCATCTTTATTTGTAAGACATATAAGATATTGGGCAAAATCTTGCCATATTTTAGTAACCGTTTGATCTATTGTCAACTGATTAGCACAAGCTAATGTGCATCTTTGACCCATCCAAGCTAATGTGAGTTGAGGTTGGTAACTTAAGTTCCTTTTCCAATTGAAGCAAGAAAAGGTTATTTTGGTTTCCATTATCAATGACCATATATGCTAGTTTGTGCTTGATTTAACAGTTCTAAGTACAATGATATTCCTTGTTGCTGGAAAGGCTAGATTTGTGCATTAGCATCAAGTGTGGGTCAATGTAGCTAGGATTTTTGACATCAACCGCTCAATAATTCTTCTAAAGGAAGTATTTTTCCTTTTGGAGCTCTTTTGGCCTAATTGTTTGACATTCCTCATTGGAATGGGAAAGCTTCCTATGACAGGTGCCATATTTCTTCTTCCCACAGTGGGTAGAGGATATGGAAATGGTTTATTCTTTGTTCTACGGTCTACCCAATATTTTTGGGATGAGTAATTAGTAGAAAGAAAATGAGGATGAAATTCCCTTCATCCACAGCTTCTTGAACCACCATTTATTTGTTGATATTTCTAGGTTTTTCATTGCAAGATAATACCCCAACTTAGTTAAATAATGTCTACTTGTGGTGTTATAGGACCAAGCAATTTCATCATTGGATTCACTTAAACGAATGTGGGCCTTACTTTGCTTCATGTCCCAAATCTTGTGCTTGGAACCATCCCTATCTCCAAATTTCCATTCAATTGACATCAACATTTCTATTAAGTGTGCATTGACGTGTCTCTAGAATTTGAACAAAAAGTGTCTCTGGCAGGAAGACATTGTCCCCACAACCAACTATTGCATCTGTGCCAATTTTGACCCATGGGCTTGAACCCAACTTCCATGCTAGGTATTGTCCAACTATGAGAAAGGATAGAGTTAAAGCCTTCCATTGGTTTGATACATTCTAGTATTTTTCTGGCGATTGCAGATCCAATTCGAGATTGAGAATTTTGAGGATTGGGCTTTAGGAGAGGGGTGCAAATTTTTGTTATTTTGTTTTTGGTTTTTATGCATTTTGGTGCTCTATGGGTTGCCTAGTTTCAAATGGATTGGTTTGGATCATAAGTGGGTAGGTCTTGTCAAGGTCTTCATGAGAGGCAATCTGGAAATGAAATATGACTGCAGAAAAATGCAAATCAGCAAGCATAAAGACACTCAAAATACTAGACATAACTCTTAGAATAGCACCAAGTTGAGTGATAGGAGCCCTTAAAAATTGGGAGGTGAATAAATTGCTATAGATTTTAGTAAATGGCTGTAGATGATAAAGTAACTTGCTATTATGCACCTCTAGATCTGAGAAATGCAGGAAGATGTGGAAAATAATAAGCTAAACCACCCCTTGGGGGCCACCCACAAATGTAGAGGCACTTTAAAGTGTTGGATCTGTGGGTAGAGAAGCCAGGGTAATGAATAGATAATAACAAAAAAAATCCCATCATTTAGAGTAGATGAGTAAAACTAATGATAATACAATTGATTACTCTACAATTGGGGTCAAATCCCCATAGGGTCAAAACCCAATTTTATTTTTATGTAGATTTTTTTTATTTCTAGCAAGTTGAAAATTGTTTATCACTTCAAATGATGATAAAATGTAACACGGAAGTGAAGAAAAGAAAAAGGATCATGAATACATACCTTTTTGATGAAATCCTTGAATGAGGGTTTCACTTACATAGTAATTAGTACCACAACAGTCGTTGTTAAATATATATAAATAGGGGACATGCAATAAAAAAAAAAATAGTTTAGGGGAAAATGGCACAGATATTGCTTTAAAAATTACAATTGTTACATCTGGGAGCCAAAAAGTAGTCAAATAAGATTTGCTTTCCTACAAAAGAAATAACAGTTAACAATGGCAATGTTGGACAACAATTACATAGTCAAACTTGATCTAAATAGTGAATACAGAAATTTCATCCAAATTGAGAAAAGTGTTCGTCTCATGAAACGTTGCCCAACTGTGTCACTTCTATAAGTAGGAAGGGGTTTTTAGACAGATAACATCCCACAGTTCTACATGCTTCTCGAACCATCCATTTTCCCCCAAATAGAGCATTATTCCAATGAACACAAGAAGCAAAAAAATTAAAGATTAAAACAGAGATTAATATTAATGGCCTTGAAAGATAGATTCAAAGTTGCAATATGCCATACAATAACCACTCATTAGACAAATGAAATGAAATTGATCCTTTATCACCAAAATATTGTGAAGAACAAACAATCTAAGTAATTCATTTTTAAAATACGAATGGGATTTCCCATATCATGACACTTCTAGGGCCACCTTAACTCATGGTCTCAAACATTCCACTCCCTGTTGAGATGACTTTCCACTGAATGAATTGTCGGATCTTGTCATAGAATTCCTTGGTTCAATAGTGCCCTTAAATGGTATCTCACGAGACCATTTCCAATCCTTTCAAATGGAGTCAAGACTATCCAGATTATTTTCTTAGCTTGAAAAAACATTCTTTGGGAATCATCAATATATTGTGGTAGAATCAATCAATTTCTTGAAGTCTTTTAGAATGACAAGAGCTTGTCACAACAACCACTTGCCTATGTTCTTGTCCCACAAATAGTCATACACATGAAAAGGCTCTCTTTCACAATAGTTTCCCCATAAAGAAAGGAACTTGCCAAATTTGTCCTTAATATGCTGAGAAAGACCAAATTAATTAGACAAACAAGTTCCATACCTGTTGATAATCCATATGGTGTCACTGCAACTGTGAAGATACTAACTAACACTTTCCCCATATCTGCTTGAGAATGCATGAACAAAGATCTTAAAGGCTTCAAACACACTTGACTATATGGAAAAGACAATAAGGGCCATCCTTGCCACTTATGTACACAGCATTTAGAGCATGGTGTGATGCAAGTATCTAATAATGATTAATTTTGCATTGCAACACATGACTAATGATTAATTTTACAACAATTTCAGTTCTATGTGCACACATATCGATCAGGCCAAGCCTTCCCACTTCTCTAAGTACAGAGGTTTCAAGGAAATAGATGTTATACCATTTTCGTACCCTACTTTAAAATGTTTCCTATTCACTAAGTGCCTAAGGGAGGACGAAGTAGCCTATCCCACCCCATAGGCTATAGTCATTGATAAAGGAGGAAACCCATTATCCAATGTTTTGGGGCAACATTGGGTAAATTTGGGGTAGCTGGAGAAAAAAGGTAGAATTGGGGGCTACACTTGTAATCCCTCACATTAAATTAGGAAGAGAGGCCCCCATGAGGAATCTATAAATAAAGAGATAGAGTCATTTTCTCATCGTCGATTTGGAATGGACTATCTTTGTTTTCTTGGAGCTGGAGCTGTGAGAGTTTTAAGACCCCTTTCTTCTCTTGATTAGTTTTGGTGGAGGTGATCCCACCCTAGCTAATCCCCCTCTCTCCTTTACACCGCTTACAACATAATATTTTGGATCATCTATGATTCATTTTGGCAAGCAGGGAAACACATTCTCAGTGGTTATTCTTGGTCAATAAGTCTTATTCAAGACATCGGAGGTCTTTCTGTGGGATGCCTGGCCACCATTAGTTTGTCTAGGCAGCAAGATCTTCTCTCTGTGATCTGTATGTAGTGTACCCAAGCTCAGAACCATTGGTTAAGGAAAGTTAAGGCTGCGAGGGGTCCTCTCTGAGGCACTGAAGCCAAACAGGAGGTAGCGAGGTTGTTCTCAACCAAACAGGAGATTAGTAAGTTACTAGGTGGTTTTTAGGGCCTATTATGAAGCATTTAGGGCATCACTTGTATGCAACCGTCCTCCTGAGTGTTTTTAGGGCTGCAGTAGATATCTCTTTCAGGGGTCTGTGATCACATGAAGCTTTGAAACCACTTCCCAACAATTACAGGCAAGTTCTTGGATAACGAAACATCCCAAGCAGCCCTCCAGAACTTGTATTTTGTTGACGTGATGCAGCAACAGAATCAACTCTCCAACTGCAGGTGAAATTTGGTTCAAAAGGGGATTGTCATAAGATCTTGACCAGGTTAAGAGACTACTCCAACCACAGATGGAAACTCCACTTAGAAAGGGCTGTCACAAGCTGTTCTTAACAGCAAACAAGTTTGGAGGCAGCACAGTTAGATAGTGAGTTGTTAATTAGTATATTACCAACTAAACTTGGATAGTACTAGTGTGGGTTACAGTTGGAATACTGATCTATTGAATATTGACATTACAGTCAGAATTATATTGGTGGATTATTGGTTGTATAGGTCTACTATTCATTAGGTAGTTAGCCCTAACTTGTGGTGGTTTGCTCAAGAAACATATGATTGTTAAATATCTCTTATATCATTAGTGAATTATATAGAAGGGTACTTACTGTTATATGAGTTGATAAATGTGAACTATTGTTATGATTCTTTTCATGATTGGTTGAAAACCATAGATAAGGATTGAACCCCAAGGCCAAAAATTGCCTAGGGACAATACATACTTCCATTAGAGAAACAGTAAAAATGCATTTCAATATATTTGGATCATAATATATAACCAAAGATGTTGTATTGTGAAATCCATGAGAGGTTCGGGTAGGATGATGGCCCAAAAAAGGCAGAAGGGAGCTGCAGCAATGTAGACTTCAGTAGGTGTGTGTTGCTATTGAAGAGGATCTCCATAATGTGTCCCTCTGTGGCGAGGATGCATGGTAGGACATAATGGTTCAGAGGGAGATGAAGCAGAGGGGAATATATTTCCAAGGGTGCCTAAGTTTGTTTCAGGGTGTAGTGGATTCATAAGGGAGATGAGGGCTCAAAATTCTATTTTGACTTTTTGAAAAGAAAAGTGGCAATGAACATGATCTTGGATTGCTCCATGCAAATGGTTCTTTTGTCAGCGCTCCAGTTGACATTAGAGGTATGTTCAAATTGCAATTTCAAAATATTTTTCTCCTTATACCGTGATGGATCATGGAGTGGCTGCAAGAAATGCTTATTGTAGGGTCAATCCTTATAAGGTTTTTATTGGTGACTAGAGCAGGTTAAAGAACGATGACTTCTCAAAAGAAGAGGATTTTGCAGCACTTAGCTACATGATGAATGGCAAGTATCTAGTTATAGAATTTGGATGGCATTCTGTGTGAATTTTACAAGGCCATGAGCCATGTTAGTGACAATTTTTGTCATTTGGAAAACACATTCCCAAAAAAGCAGCCACAAACAGAATTGGTGATTGGCATCCAATGATATTGCTTAGTGTGGCACACAAGATCATGGCTAAAACAGAGACTCTAAGGATCTAGGCAATGCCATGGAAGGTTGTCTAACGATAACACAAGTTTTGTGTACAAACAAGTAATATCAATACCATGGTTTCAACATGTAAAACCTTCAAATCTGCACAAAAACTAGCCAGCAACCCCTTTTATTTGAAATTGAATTTGACAAAGATTTTGACTGAGTGGATTGGACTTTCATTATTGAGATGTTGACTCTTGGTTCACATTGTGGTTGTCATGAATTTGTGAAATCCAGCCTAATTTTTCCGTACTTTGTAAATGATTCAGGATATGTGGCTCTATCTCTCTGAGAATGAGAGGTTCTATGATTTTAGCAATGAAGTAGCTCTTGTCTGGCAAGAATCCAATGTACCTTTTGCAGTCTGGGGCCCAAACAGTGTTCTAAAACATAGAACATTTTATCATCCTTCAGAGGTATTTGAGATAATTCAATGTAAATTCTGGTTTTGGTATATATAACTTTTTTTTTCTGTTAATACGTGTAATGTGATCTTACTTTATACCATATTAAATTTTGGACTATTTGATTTGAATATCAGTTGGCATATAAGTTGTAAATATAAAACACTTGGATTGGTTGACTTGGTGGAGGATAGAACAGGTTTTAGCATATTGAAGTATAATGGTGTATTTTTTGTATTTATTTCCAGGCTGTAAAGAATAATGGGAGTGTGTATGCTCATGTATTCTTTGCTCGTTCAGGATATGCTCCAGATCCTAGTGATCCTGAGTATGATTCATCTACTACTTTTAAGAAAAGCCACCATAAGTTTGAATGTGAATGTAGATTTCACTTGAGAATTTTCATATTTTTGGGCTACAATTGCACCCTTTGAAGGATGTTGTTGTGGATTGAATTGAAAAGAATAAGCATGTTGTATGTTTTCTTTGCTGAATTGTGTAGCTAATGTTACATATCTTCCAAATCCAAAGGTAGATAAGCGTAAGAGCCTGCTGAGTGGTGGTGCAGTTGAAGACCAGGATGGATCAGAAATTGAGGTAAAGATATTTTTCTTCTTACCAGACATTTGTTGCCTGGAATATTGATTGTCAATATGTGTTACAAAATTCTGAGCATTTGTGGAAGAATATGTCGAGTGTTCAGTTATGATTATTTATTTTCTTCATGATTCAAGAGATACTCTTTGGTATTTTGTGTAGAAGGTCATAATTAAAGGTTATTAATCTACCCTCAGTGCCTTCACTAGCCATATCATTCCCTTGGCACTAAAAATTGCATGCCACAAATCAAAAGCCATGATTTGGTTAGATCGCATAGAGAAGCAATATGAATTGCAACAGAGCCTCGAATCTCGAAAAGGATGTCAACCAATCTGTTCAAAAGCAACCTACTCTATATTGTAGACAAACCAACAAACAATTCCAAGAGGCATAGGATTCTGACAGATGATTGTTTGTTAAGATTCTGACCATATTTCAACGCTGCTATATGAGATCTAAATGGCTGCATCCCGCATTTGAAGCTACAATGTTCTCTTTAAATTCTGGAGCATAGAAGTGTGTCTTACCCACTGCAATTCATCATTACAATTTCAATAGCATCCTCCTTTTGGAAATCGAGGTAGTGATTTATTAGTTAAACAGGGTACGGGCTCCACATTCTACATGTAGCTAATGTCAAAATCATAAATTGCTTCAAAATTCAACCAAGAATGTGCAAAAGGAAGTATAGAATGATTCTTGCACCCTTTAGAGACTATAAGCAGAACTCTTCTTTGCAAGTATCTCGCAACAGATAAAAGGACCTGCATGTTTCCTACAAATGCTTGCAAGGGAGCCTGTTACCATTGCTTCATAATAGGAGCGGATCAGTTCAAAATTTATCGATACAAAATATAAATGAATATCATTTACAAAGTTGTACATTAGCCATAAGTTGATAACAATGGTTTACAAAAAGGAGAATCGATTCTTTGACTCTGCATTGCGCCAAATTGTATGCCTCCTATCTTGGAGTATTGGTTTTTTAAGCTTGCAGTGATGTTGTTAGCTCTAATTGAATGGGTTTCCATTTTTCGTTTTTTGACACAACAATATTTTGTTATCTCTTAACTCTGGTCCTTTCATTTATTTGCATTCTACTTGATTCCTGTAAAGTGAAAGCTTGAGGTTTTTATTCCCAACCGATAAGATTGGGATATCATTGACAGCAGTCCTCACATGGAAGCAAGGCATTGCCTGATTTTGGGTTGTTTTGAGTTTGTTCCCATGTGTTGATCTTGTTTTGAGGCTTCAAGTTCAAACATATGCACTAAACTGAAGTTGACATCAAAACTATGAGCCAGGCTTAACAAGTGTCTATTAGTCAATGGCCATCCTTGGTGCCATTGGTGAGTCCTTTTATATGTGCTACTGGAGTAAGATGTGTATCAGAGTAATGGTGTATACTTTTCCTGCCCCCCTCTATTCTACTTTTGTGTATATTCTCTGATTGTTATGTTCCCCCATCTATGGTCTATCATCTTACACGTGCTTGTATGTTCATTGATTTGGTTCTTAAACTATTTTTACTATTTCAATATTTTTCTGTCATATCATCACTGTGTTGTTTTGCTTTGGTGGTATTCTGAATATTTTTCCTTTGGCCTAAAGCTCTGGTGTACACTTCATTAAAATATATAGAAACTAAAATTTTCGTATATTTCACTTTATTACTGTTTTCCACATTCCCCACTTCCGGCGTTTAATTTGCACCTCTTGGTGCAAATGCTAGTTCTATTATTATTTATTGTTCGAGATCAATTAATATTTTTTATTAAAATTTTTAAATATCTCTTAAAATTGCTGGAACGCTAATTTCTGATTTTGCACTTTCTAAACGCTCCATAATTATGGATGACTGTTTTACTGGTATTGTTTTCTACTTCAATGTTTTTGGCTTAATGCAAGTTAGTTTGCAAAATCTCTTAGATTATAATCCAATGATTGGCTGAAGTTCTAAAATTATGATAGGTCAATCTCAGCTGTTTTAATGAGTCATTGAAAGTCATTGATTATCTTGTTAGATTTTTATTTCCTATATGAAGCCAGCGACTGTGAGGATGGCCATATGGTGGGTATTTCTGATCAAGGGTTTGAACTATTCATTTTTGTAAAAATATTTGCATGTCAAAACTATTGTCTTCAACATGTATACTTGAGGCTGGATCCAACTTTTCCCTGCTTGACTTATCTTCTAACAGTGTCATACTTTCTCTCCATGGTGGATAAAATAAAAATCAACATCAATTGTTTGGTTTTCCTTGCTTGCAATATTGATTCAATACATAAGTAGGATGTATAAAACGGAAGAGGAAGATATGAAGCTACATCAGACAAGGTGTTTGCATGTGCTGATATTATAAGAAAGGTCTTGTGCCAACTTGCACTTCTAGTACATTCACATGGAGACGAAGTTTCAAATATAATTTAGTTCCAAATTTATTAGACTTAGGCTATAAGTTAGAATGTTAAGTTCTGTGAAGCATTGACAATTAAGCTAAAAGCATAAGATTAAAACCAAAGCTAAAACACTGGACTATTGACTTGTTGTGTAATATTCCACATTAACGAGTTCTACAGAATTCCTGAAAGTTGATGAAAAAGGCCAGAATGATGACACTAAAATTTAAAAGAAGTGTAAAATAACTTGTAATCATGATTTTTTTGTTACCCAGCCAGTCAGACTTTTCTGATTTAACCATAGGAAATTCCTTCTATTGTGGAACTGTACTTTGTGATCAGATGGACCAACCAGACACATGCCATTGCTGTTTAAACAAGTTTTATTATTTTACGTTTTTTTTCCAAGTCTAACACATTAGCTTAGATGATGAAGGTTTTAATAAACCCCAGGACTGCATTTTCCCGTACAAAACGATAGTTAAAAGTATATTCTGGTTTTCTTATGTAATATTTAACTCCTGTATAAGACTGAAGTGATAATTTTGTTGCTTGAAATGTTTTATGTGTAAAGATATTTTTCTAGTTTGTTAACTGTAAGGAGGTGCACATTATTTTTCATTAATATTATTTTTGTTTTGTAGATGAACATATTTAAGGATGTTGCAGTTCTAATGATCTAGTATATTGACCAAATACATGGTGAAGGATTTGAAATTAAGTATCTAAATATTGGAGGAGGTTTAGGCATTGATTACTATCACAAGGGTGAAGCGCTTCCTACCCCTAAGGATCTTATAAATTTTGTAAGCCCTTAAAGCTTTTAAGCGTTGGCTTAAACTAAGTTACTTTTTATTCAAACTTACACTCTTTTACTTCCCAAGTTACTATGCTGGCCTTGTTACAGCTATTTTGAGAATATATATAGACACTTTAAAGATGTATATTTGCACCATTGGTTGTTTCTTCAGGTAAGAGAGCTGGTATTATCTAGAAATATTACACTTATTGTTGAGCCTGGGAAATCTCTTGTTGCAAACTCTGGTGTTCTTGTGAGTCGAGTTGTTGGAGTCAAGACAAATGGTAACAAGAACTTCATTGTAATTTATGGCAGCATGGCAGAGCTTATTAGGCCTAGCCTTTATGGAGCTTACCAAGTTAGTACATAAATTTGACTTGGGGAAAACCCAAATTTTTTTGATGATGCATGATTGAAGGGATGATCATTTCCAAATGAATATAGAAGGGATAATTTGTCCTACTTTTTTAGTCTCCTTGTTGACAGGAAATATTACTGGTATTGAGATTCCCAGATACTAAATAGACCATTATTTCTCATGACAGGCACACAGTCTGAAAGTTGTGATATGAATCATAAAATGATTTTGAGATTTTGAGATGTTTCTAACTGATATTCTTCTTGATACACAACACATTGAGCTAATTTCTCCACTTGCCCCAAAGGAAAAAATTCAAACTTTTGATGTTGTTGGGCCTGTCTGCGAGTCTGCAGAATTTTTAGGAAAGGACAGGGAACTTCCAACTCCAGAAATGGTGGTTAGTTACAGGACAATAATTATCACACCTAATATACATGCATGATGAGAAGGAATTGATTTTCCAATATGATATTTAATTATTTCTAGAATTATTTTGTGATGCTTCTTTGAAGGCATACACTTGTGGCTTAACTTTGAGTGGCCATCCTCTTTCAGTTGGCAGGAATGGTGGTCCATGACGCGGGAGCTTACTGCATGCGTATGGCATCAAATTACAACTTAAGAACGAGGCCAACAGGATACTGGGTAAGTTGAGTTGTGAATGCATATTTTTGTTTCTAGATTGGAGTGAATGCTATATTTTTAAAGCTTGACAATGCTGATTTTGACGATTGAGAGAATGCTAGATAGATTCAAGATGATGGATTAGTTAAAAAGATAAGACATGCTGAAACAATTGTAGGTGCTTGCTATAATTCATGACATTGTTGACCATCTTGTCTTATAGCGTACAAGAATAGTCAAGGTCTTCTTTCAAGTTTTCTAGGCTGTTGGGCAGTTGGTGTTGAACTTACGATCTTGAAAATTACAAAATTTTGGTTTCATGTTAACAGATTTTGATATGAATATTTTTTAGAGTAAAATGTAACTGCAGATAAACTTTTCATTTTCCTCTTCTGGGCTATTGGTGTGTTCTCTATATAGATTACTTCATAGAGTGTATTTGTATAGCAGTTTATTGAAGGTGTTTGTATGACATCTTTTAAAGTTGTTAGAAGGCAGTTTTGGACCAACTTTAAAATAGTCTTGTAGTAGCAATTGAAAGTTAAAAAAAAAAAACCTTTAAATACCCCTTTCTAGCATATTGAAAACCTTTTGATGATGGATTTAGAGCAGGTTTGAATATTTAGTTTCGATAGTTATTTGAATCATTTGAAGAGCTAGAGAAATCTCCTTGGAGTGACTATTGAAGGATCTTCAATACCATCATTACTATGCCATTATTCTGGGAAAATTATATTAGTGTTCCTTTATGTTAGTGTAACTTTCTTTTAAATTTTAACCTCCTATTACATTCTTTGAAAGATATATAGGAACTAAAATTTCCATATATTTCACTTAATTATTGTTTTCCCCACTCCCCGGCGTTACTTTTCACTTCTCGGTGCAAATGCTAGTTACATAGTCATTATAAGGAAGACCCACCTAGTTACACTCTTCAACATTATAACTATATATAATTTTGATGTTTCTAGGTTGGAGATTGTACTATTTTCATTGGAGGATGCTACTATTGATGCGCACAAGGCTCTTGAGTTACTTGGTAGGATTCTCGCAAAATTGGTTGTTGAAGGGATATTCTTTATTCAAGATATAACAAGGGAAATCAAGGATGGAGGTACATAGCCAGGAAGCTTATTAGAAACGAGGGGATTTTGAGGTATTTCTCAAGAATAAAATTTCAAGGTAGTCTACTCACAATTTTAATGCCTGATCAATTTTGTGGTTTATTTGTGATCTCTCATGTTGACTAGTGAATGGTTGGTTATTTTTTAGCTTGTGCTCACATTTGTTGGTTCCTGAAGCTCGAGCACTTTATAACAAAAATAGGCAAAGTCAAATAACACAAATGGTCCACTAGCTCTCTTTTCATTTGCTAATATTATAATGAAGTTTTATCAGAGGCACTTTTTTTTTGTTTATTTTGGTTAGAAAAGGGGTTACTCTTGGTTTTATGCGATTTTCAATTTATCGTATGTAGCATGTTGAGAAATGGGAAAGAATAACGTGACATTTATTTTGCAGAAATTGATGTTGAAGGAAAATTGCTTTGACATTGTTGATGTTAGGGTATATGTTGTATAAACTATTTATAGTCTAATTTATGTTATATTCTAGTGTTAATTGTCTTTCATTTCTTACTGTGCATTGTATTTTCTTTTCTTTTTCAGAAAATGAAATCAGTATTGATGGTAAGAAGCATGAATTGAAAAAAGAGAAGAGCAATAACATTGGAGCGACAAATGCAAAAAGAGAGAGGAGAACTGGTCTGGTGATACCGTTAGAGCCAATATCTCGCATAAGACACACATATAAAGAATGATGATCAAGTCTTCAGAGTTTGTGAATTCAACTATAATGCCTTGACAACATAACGATAATGTTTTGAAGTGATGAAACATCATTTCATGTGTAAATTGTAGTCCAACTAATATAAAGTTGGAAACTCATATTGTAATATTTTAACATTTCATATAATATAATTTACGTGGTTGAAATTATTTATAGTTACACTTGATGTTGTTTAGTATTGTAATTAAAATATGGGACTTTGTGTTTTCATATTAGATGAACATGCACATTGTATGACATTTTTTAAATCATACAAATTAATTTGTTGATTAATAATGAACACAAATAAAATGAATATGCGACTAAATTAGTCATCTATAGTGATTATTAATGAAATGAATATAAACTACTACATTAGTCATTTATATAATGAATAAATGGCTACTGCAAATGACAAATTTGTGACTACAAATGATGACTAAATTTTGTATATATACGACTATTAGTAGCTAATTTACAGTATCTTATAACACGACTAAAATTTAGTCACATTTCTTCAGTCATTAGTTGGTTTCAAACAATGACTAAAATTTGCATATATATGACTATTTGTAGCTAATTTACAGTATCTTATAACATGACCAACATGTTGGTCATAGTTCTTTAGTAATTAATTGGTTTTCTCGGATGATCATATATTAATATATTTTGTTGTATATTTGGTCATTAATTGTGACATTTAATGACCAAATCAAAGACTAAATCAATGACTAAATCAGTGACCAAATGAATAATTGAATGAATGACTAAATCAGTGACAAAATGAAAGACCAAATGAATGACTAAATTAGTGACCAAATCAGTGACTAAATCAATGACCAAATCAATGACCAAATATACAACTAGATAACAAAATTGAGATAACCAATTAATGACTAAACTAAAAATGACCAAAAGTTGGTCACGTTATAAGATACTGTAAATTAGCTACTATTGGTCACTGACCGAAAAATAGTCGTTTATATGAAAATTTTAGTCGTTTTTTTAGTAACAAATTAGCCATTTTGTACTAGTATATGAGTCAATTGTTGCTATGGTACGTCATTTTTCTTTTCGATTTACATTTATGTATATTATTTAATATTGAAATTTTCATTATTCTCACCAATGTATATACACTCATTCCAGTTTATTTTTTATTTTTATAGATGGAAGGTGAAGAAGAAGAAAACAATCAATGCCGTGAAAAAAACATTCTTGAAAATAACTGAAGTCATGGAAGTAGCTCTAGCAGTGACAATAGTTTAAGTGAAGAATGATGATCACTATGTCTGGATATCAAAGCAAGGCATTTTATTTTTTGAAATATGTCTATGAAATCAGACATTTTGTTTAATGTAATGGACATAGTGTCCCAATTGAAAGACAAAGGGATAGGAATAACTATCCCATTTTGTATGATAAAGACTGTCTTATATATATATATATATATATATAATCATAAAATATGTTTTAATTTATTATATTGAATTCTCCATTGTCGTTCCCAAATGCACTAATAAAAATTTAATTCATATGAATATTGTTATAAGATATATATGTGTTGACTTTTGATAAGTAATGAATTTTAAAAAACAACAATAATTATGATATGATATAACAAATTAATCCAAACAACACATTCAAATGCGTTAATATAAATGTAATTAATATGAATATTGTTATAATATGTGTTGACTTTTGATGAATAATGAATTTAAAACAATCACAATAATTGGATTGTCACAGGTCGATGTTTCTAAAAAAACAAAATGAAAACCAGTGCGTGTCAGTAACTGTCGACTCGTGCGTTTATGTGTCTATACGCACCAGTGCCATTGTACCATCCATGGGCACCACAAAAATACCGATACCAATTATAAATATCGATGTGTTTGTGTGATACTGCGTACTGGGGCATTTATGTATCTATAAGCACCAATGCATTTTTACGATCAATGGGCACCACATGAATACTGATACCAATTATAAATCTCGGTGCTTTTCTTTGATACGATGCACCGGTGCATCATAAAGGTATATGCACCGGTGTGTTGACACAACCTATGGGCACCCAAAAAATCCCAAGACTACTTAGAAAGACCCTAGGCGTTGTATGACCAACACTACGCCCGGTGGAGTTTTACTCCTAACGTCCCAGTGTGTTCATTCGACTGAGACAGCCCCGCGGCGCCGTCTTCATGTATGCACTGGTGCGTTAAATCCAGAGTAACGCACCGATGAAAAAACATCCGTAATAACCTCCGGCCACCCATTTTTTTTAGTTGTGTTGAATTTCCGTTAAAAGATCTACCAAAACATCCATAACCATAAACGAATGTTGTAGCAAATGTTTTTTTGACAATTTGGGCCAATTTTATAACACTAAAAACCTCCTTTTTTTTTCTAAATTAAACTAATTCTATTATGGAAACATAATTTTACAAAACTGCCTCAGTTCAGCTATGGGAGCCTGAAGACTGGGCTTGATGTCCATGCTGTTGACACAAAATCGAACTTCCCAGAATGGGAAACCAGTTCTTTTTCGAGTTTTTTCACCGCCCTTGAGAGGGAAACCGGTGCGTTGGTCATTGCATACATCATAAAAACATGAAAACAAGAGTGACTGGCAGCTACTGCTGCTGTATAGAAACCAGTGGTAAACAAAAAACTTGCAAAACAATAAGACATGATTGACATATTGAGCCAAGACGGAATGGGATTACTGTTCTGTATGTGGAGAAGGTGGCTCCTCCACTATCCAGCATGCATACTCATTATCGGATTCAGCAACGTCCCCTCCCTGTCCTTCTTCCTTGCGCTTGGAGTCTATTGTCACCTGTAGTGAAGGATTTTCACCCTCTGCTTTCTTTTCTGCTTCCTTGCTCTTGCTTTCTATGGCCACCTGCAAAGGATGTATGCCCAAGTCTGGAGAAGCAGGCCCAGGTATCCCAAATGGTCGCGTTGAAGTATATTCATCCAGAGCATGGCTGAGACCCGAGGGAGGGGGGATAGGATTAGGCAGGGGAGCAGGGCTGCAGGATATTTCCTCTCTCAGGGAGACTATCACAAAGATAGTGATAGAAGGCCGGTTAGAGGAATAGTCAAAGCAGAGCTCAGCTCTTTCTGAGGTCTGGCGAAGGAAGGGATTGTCTAGAGCTCGCGGGCCAGGGTGAACAGGATTGGTTGGACCAGTAGAGGGAAACAGAGAATACTGAGTAGCGTGGGTGGAGTCAGGAGGTCTGGCGCTACCTCTGTTGCTTCGGGAGACAGGAGAGTGCCTCCATTCAACATGCTCGGAGGAGGTTTCGGCTTCAGAGCTCGTGGAGGGGCGAGAGCGAACAAAATGACCACAACTCACACCCCGTCGGCAGCGCATCTTGTGCCTAAATCTGGGCATGGTGGACACTAAGTTAAGAGTAAAATTGAGGCAAGAGGAGCTGAGTGAGGACGGAGGGAGTCTACAAGTAGCGTTACAAGGATGAGGCGAACGGGAAAAGGAGTAGAAGAGATGACTTTGTGTGAAATGCCATCCCGGAGTGGTTTCCAAACAGCAGTAGAGAGAGAAGCGTCGCCCTGTTTGTGTGAAAGCACTTGGATCAGCACAGGAAGCAGGGCAAGCGCTCTACAGAGGGTGCAAACGACAGAGGCTATCAGCAGAGGAAAAATTCGAATCGACCCGGGCGGAGTCCATGGTGAACTAGCAGAGCAATAGATGATTAAGAAATCGACGGCAATGTTGAGTAAATGCAGGAGGGACATGCAGTTTAATGGTGCAATTAATGGAGCCACAGGGGGCCATATGGCCACCCCATGCGAGTCTCCTTTGGATTAGGCCTGGGACAGAGATCCCATCAATCTTCCCTGCCATCTGCATTCGAAACACTTAAAACCTCCTTTATAACCTATGCTAGAGGGTCTTTTCCTCGTACTGAGTGCATGAATAGGGGGCAAAGCAGATGTATAAGAGGCATGAGTGTTATGAAATTTAGGCATAGATAAGGCTCTGTAGGGGTGAAATTCTCTATCCCTAGACTAGAGGAAGTGTTGTCTAAGAAATAGAAATTTTTGGCACAAAAATTGGAATTGAAACTTAATGAATGATCTTCCTAGTTTTGTTCTTGATCGAACATGACAATAAAGGTCTGAAGAAGAGGTACAAAAATCATTAAGGAAAAATAAACCACCAAGTGCATACACTAATCCTCAATATGGTTGCCAATTTATTATATGGAATCTATGACTTCAGACAGAAGTATTTTTCATAGACTTGGTGGCCTAGCCTAGAAAAAAAAAAAATACAAAGAAAAAATTTCTTTCCTTAAAGAAAATATATAATGGGATGAAGCCTACATGGAATCCATTGTATGATTCACTCCTTTCCTATATTTTATGCTCCAATCCTAGCTTTGCTCACTATAATTAGAGCTTTGATAATCAAAAACACAATGCAAAGATCTATGACATGTATGTAGCATTATATAATCACTTCATTCAATGGATCAACATGGCACCAAAATGCATTAAATGATAACATCATATATAGCAGAAAAATAATAGTTTTCATTAATACAAATGAAGTGAGCTATAACCCAATATTAGATTGGATCTTGTAGAAGAGATCGTATAAGTTGACGTGTTCCTTCTTTTCCACAAAGTGTACCTCTATGTAACCCTAATGCATGGAATAATGACTCTCATAGTAACACCATAAGGGTATAATCTATCTCTAAAATCCAACCCCTAGCTTTTGGATAGCCACAAATATATAGAAGAGGATGGTAAGTTGGGAGTTGTTATCCATTTACCAATATAGGCTTTATATCAAATCTTGATGAGAGGATGAGCTCAAGGGATAAGGGATGAAAACTAGAACGTAGGATATGATAGGATTCGAGAGGCTTTCATCTGAGGTAAATAATCATAAAAATTCATAAAATATTTTGGAAGTGGAATATTTCAGGATTTGTGTTTGGTGTATCATAGTATATATGGTGTCTGACTCTTTAACCTATGGCATGGATGGAAACCTATACGGGACTTCCAAAATATACTTGATGGAATGTGGAAGTGCAGTATATAGTAGTGTTGCCTAATTCATAACTGTTCAATGAGAGTGTTCCCATATACTTTTCATGAATGGAGTGTCATCCAATATACCCAAAGGTATGCAGAGTACAATTTGATACACTTACGTACATGGAATGAGATATCACCCCCAAATGCAACGCTGGGAAACAATGAAAACTCCTACATTTAACGATGTTGGAACACGTTTCTAGCCTAGACCTCTAAATGATTTTGTTAATGTTACAAATGATCCTTAGTTTGATTCAACAAATTTTAATGTTTACTTTCAATTAAGTTTCATTTTTATGGCTCACCACAAGTTTCGCCTAAATTTCCTAAAATTCTAGTTAGCATGAAGAAATGAAAACTTTTTTTTCAATGAAAATATATCTAAAGGAGGGAATAGACAAAGAGTATGAAGTATAAAAAATGCAAAAAACAATATGCAAAGTACAATTCCTTTTCAACGTGATTGTTCCTAATGTTGTTGAAAGCACAAAACCCTATATGCCAATGAAAATATTTTATTTTTGATTCCACTTAATCTTCAAATATGATGAAAAATAATATGATTTCTAATCATTTATTGAAACCAACTTTTTAGAAAGATGGCTAAAACACGAATTCATTAAAGCACTCAATGATCAAACAAAATTAGTCTAGTAATGAACTAATGATAAGAACAAAGAAAAATATAAAGAAATCCTTATAAAAGGAACTAAAAAAAAATCAAACCAACTGGATGCTTCAGAGGGACCACAAGACAATCAAAGACTCAAGGAAGAAAATCCATAACAAATTTGGACAAAGAGAAAATCAAAACAAGAGAAAAATTTTGCATGAATAGGGACCAAAAAAGGTGTAGAAGAGGCGCCAGTGTTATGCAATGTAGGAATAGACAAGGCTCTGTAGGGGTGCAATGCTCTGTCCCTAGAACAGAGGAAGCATTTTCCAAGAAATAGAAATATTTTGCACAAACATTTCAATTGAAACTTAATGAACAATATTCCTAGGTTTTTTCTTGACCGAACATGATAGTGAAGGTCTGATGAAGAGGTAGAACAAGAAATAAGGAAAAAGAAACCACCAAGTGCATACAATGATCCTCAATTTGGTTGCCAATTTATTGTACATAATCTATGACTTCAGATAGAAGTATCTTTCCTAGACTTGGTGGCCTAGCCTAGAACAACAAAAAGACAAAGAAGAAAATGATTTCCTTAAAGAAAATAGATAATGGGATGAAGCCTACATGGAATCCATCGTATGATTCACTCCTTTCTTGTCTTGTATTGTCCAATCCTAGCTCTAATCATGATAATTAGAGCCTTGAAAATCACCAACACAAGCCAAAAATCTACGACAACTATGTAGCATCATCTAATAACTTCATTCAGTCGATCAACATGGCATCAAAATACATTAAATGATAACATCATATATAGGAAAAAAAGAACTCTTTGCATTAATATAAATGGAGTGAGTTATAACCAAATATAAGAGTTGATCTTGTAGAAGATATCCTCCACGTTTAATGTTCCTTCTTTTCCACAAATTGAACCTCTATGTCACCCTAATGCATGGAATAATGACTCTCATGGTAACAACATAATGGTGGAATTTATCTCTAAAATCCAATTCCTAGCTTGTGGATGGCCACAAATATATAGAAGCGGAAGGTAAGTTGGGAGTTCTTATCCATTTACCAATATAGGCTTCAAATCCACTCTTGATGGGAGGATGAGCTCAAGCGATAAAGAATGAAAGCTGCAAGGTAGGATAAGATAGGATTCGAGACTTTCATCTGAGGTAAATAGTCATAACAACTCTAGAAATATTCTGGAAGTGGAAGCTTCGATATTTTTTTTATTTTTCCTAAATTCCTAGAATCAGCGCACCCCCAACATAAGGAAATCTGTATGTGATCAACCCACCCTAGTAAGGGACAACCTATAGGTGAACGTAGGTCTCCAAGCTAGTAGGGTGCATTTGTCCTTAAAATGACTAAAACGAAGTAGTTTCAGGAAGAAACGCATGGATTAGAAAGAGTCATGCTTATGGATTTGTGCAAGGATGATGACAAAGGGTAAAAGGATTTTGATTGATCCAGTTTGTAGGCCTATTTACTAGATGCGAAAAAATGGCCTATAACAATAATTTTTATAGAAATGTTATCAAGATTTCCATTAATATTTTGTTGTAAATCTATAACAACTGCTTCCCTATGCTCATCTTCGTTTTCACACAAATTTACCGTTTTCAATAAATAGCATTGAGCATATTTATACAGACGATTATACTTTAATGACATAAAATCTAGTAAAAAATTGTTGGCTTGAGGGGTCCTGACCTAGGTTCAGATTTAAGGTTTGCCAACAAACCCCTATACTACTGGCCCTTTAGGCAATGACCTACTTTTGCAGGCCAAGGTCTCACCCAAAGTAGTATGGGCGGGTGCTCGAACTAGGTTTCCACACCCTGGGAGAAAGTGGGCAATTAAGGCAGTCCTGTTGAGATCTATCAGGTTCGCACAGAAGCAATCTTATTGCAGAGCCCTTAACAGTATAAAAATTGAAGCTTATAACCTCATAGATAGCATGTAAACATAAACAAAGCTACTATTATTATGTAGATCTTAGCAACGCCTTCACATCCACGTGTGCATCAGTAATTATCATCAAATAATAGCACAGTGCAGCTTATTTAAGATAACATAGAGATACTTAAACAGTAAACGTAGCTAGTTTAGGTAACACATAGATACTTCAATAAATTCTGCATTCATTAACATCCAAAACTGAGCTACAAACCCAAGTCAAAACCCGCGTATGCAGCCAGCGGGGTCCACACATAGCAGGACTAAGGATCTCTATGCACATAACCAGAAGGAGTCCTTACCCAATACCACCCAAATTAGATCTCAATAGTTCATACTTAGCATCAATCTTACTTACTCTTAGACTCAAACTATCCATCTATTTATATCATCGTAGCCTATGCTATCCTGTGGTCTGCAAACCATGGTTTACGGACTCTAGGTCTACCCTTTGACCCGTTACAATACATTGGGGGCTTTGACCCACCCCAAAGCCCCTGCGCTAGACTAATTACTACAAAATATATATAAAAAATGCAGCCAGGGGGCCCCGTTCCAACAGGCCCCCAATGCAATCTTGTGACTCATCACAAGTCACAGCGGACATGGGGTTTGCATCTTCACCTGGAGATGCTTGATTGCATTGACCAGAGGGGGAAACACACCTTCGCTCTACATGGAAATTTTCTACGCAATGTCCAACAAATTTTTCAAAGTTGGGCCTTCTGTGGCAACGGTGAAACTCTTGAGGGTCTGATTCAGTTCTTTAATCGTGACATCCAAGTCTTATAATATCTTGAGGGCTTCATCGGCCAATGGCTTGAAGTGGTCACTCAGAACCTTCTTCTTGTGGCGAAGCCCCTCCAGGTAATCTATGAGCGCATGGTTGGATCATAGACATGCCAGGAATTCGGCTGGGATCGGAGTGGGCATTGTAGCCTCCATTTTCTCAAATTCTTCTTCCTTCTGGTGCAGTTCTTAGGTAAACTCATGCAGAAGAGGGTTGTGTTGCACCGTAGACCATAGTTGCATACTTGTCTCAAACAATTTGGCGACTTGAGAAATTTGTACTGTAATGGTGTTTGTAGCTTCTATAACTAGCACAACTCTCTAGGCACGTACCTCAGGAGGGGTTTCTGGCTACAACTTAGCTTACAACACAACAATCTGCCGCTCCATATAATCCTTAACTCTCTAGATATTAGTCCAAGAAGCTTTCAGGGCTACAAAGAGTCCCTCAATCTTGTTATGGGAGGTAGCAGAGGCCGAAATGTCTTTATTCACATCTTCTCATAGTCTGTTAATCAGACGTTCCAACTCTGTTGATCAGACGTTCCAACTCGGTATGTTGTGCGGTGGCAAGAATACACACGACCTATGCCTGGGACGCCTTGGTAGTATTTTATATGATGTTCTGCTTGGTTGTACTTAGTGGATATTGCACCCATTGGTATATGTGTCGGATTTTCTGAAAGAGGGATGTGTGGAGAGCTTGCAGCCTAGAATTGTGCACATAAGTTGGGAGAACTCAGAGTAATTTTTGTGCCTGGCAAGGGGCAGAGGTCGCTCTCAGTCATGGAGATCAACTCAGTGTTGGTCACTTGAGGCAGCCTCGCTTGAAACACACTTATCTGTAGGGTATCAGCTTTGAGCTGAAGCTATTGGAGCTCAAATTGTAATGTGGCAACTGCGGCCTTCTGCTGCCCTTCCAAGGCAAGCTACCTGTCCTCCGAAGCAATGGTGACTGCATCTCCAATTTGCTCCAAATATTCCTCGATTAAAGTAACCTCAATCTCCCTATAGGGCCTCATAGCCCATCATTTCTTTCATTGATGCTTGAGAGGTTCAGCTGTCCATTTCGTGCCACATAGGGAACCAACGCCCTGCTCATCCAGGCCCTCAGTCTCCATGTCCCGCTGCGACTCCTACTCCACGCCTTGCACCACATCTGGGGGAACCTCCATTCTAGTGAAGCCTTCCGGGCCATGACCTTTTGAGTTCTTGGTACTATCAGGTGGGGTGGTGGTCTTTGGAGCTGTGCTTGTACCAGCTGTGTTGGTCGTTATAGGGCCATCCTATTTGAATCCCAATTTCCATTGCGGCAGCCAAGTGGAATGAGAAGATCGATTTCCTGATTGGCGACTATGTAAGCCATTGACATCCAAGATGGATCCTTACGAACCTGAATCTGCACGTTATGCATCGTAACCTAGAATGCCATGATGCTCTTATAATTTCCATAGACCCTCAGTGACGCGCCATCAAACAATACCCAAAATAATTTTTTTTCCTCAATACGCTTCGCATCCTTTGAATCCCACAAGTTTTCTTATTGCACCCCTTCACACATGTCTAGTTCAGGCTCAGGGAGGATCGATCCTTCAGGGGCTTCCCATGTGACAAATGCAATTAGGAGCAGCAGCCAAGAGTAACAGAACGCCTTCCTGTGGACCTGGGCCTTCTACATGTTTTCCAGAAACTCAGTGCAGAGGAACTGCGACCAGTTAAAGCAGACCCCATTTTCTCAGTGGCCAGCAAGCTGAATTACATAGGAATGTACAGTCGTGGCTTGGCACTTGCACATCATTTTACAAGCTAGGGGTAGGGTACCCATGTGCCCTCCAGGTTCAGCAATGGTTTTGATCAGGAACCCTCTTTTGTTTTGCTCAACATGGTAGTCTTCTTGCACCTTGTCAGTGATCTGTTGCTCATACTTGTTGGCGATGTGCTCCATGGGATTCGACCCCTGCATGGGGAGACCAGTAACGTTGTGAAACCAGCTCCAAAAATAGAAGAAAAGAGATATCAATGCCTTAGAAATAAGCCACTTCGGGGGGGCAAACTCCAATACATTACATGAATGAACAATTCTTGGATGATACATATTACAAAACCTCCTTTCTATATATAGGAGTCCATGGGGCCTCAATGTAATCTTAGTGGGGCCACAATGTAATCCTAAACGACCTAACAATAATAATTTAAGGGCACAATAATAACAATATGGGGGTTACAGGGGTACAATAATAACAGTAAGGGGGTTATACTAACAGCAATAAGGGACTATACTAGTAATATAGGGATCTAAGATGCTCCTCTCCTTCAAAAAAGTGTTGTCCTCAATGCTTGAGTAGTTGTGGGTGCTCCTGTATAAAATTATGATCCTCCCATGTAGAATATTCACTGGGTAAGTTCTTCCACTTGATGAGATACTTTGAAATTGATCGATTTCGTAGTTGTCGAGTTCTTGTTTCCATGACTGCTTCAGGTTCCAATATGATTTTTCCTTATCAAGTTCTGGCAATATTGTTTGAACTGGAATATTTTCACCTATAACCTTATTTAAGCATGAAACATGGAAAACTGGATACACCGACACAGAAGCTTCCACCCATGCTATAGTACCATATTTTGCAACAACTTGTATGACCTATATCAGCGATAATTTATTATCCTTTTAGCTTGCTTGAGGGACATTTGTTTGTATGGTTGTAGCCGTAAAAATACCTCAAATTTCCACATCACAAAACTTCTCTCACCGTAATGTTGATCTGCCTAATAATTTCATTCGATTTCTATTCTAAATTCAGTTCTCTGAAGATATGGAGAAAACCTCTTTAAAGTCATGTGTTTTATGACTTTCCACTACTTGAACCTTCGAATTTTCTCTTCAAATATGATGATGGATGGTGGATGATATCCATAAAGTGCCATAAATGGGGTCATTTTTGCTGCAGTATGGAAGGAAGTGTTATACCACCATTCAATGAGAGGTAACCACTTGACCCATTGTGTTTGTTTATCAGATACAAAAAAGGAAGATATCCTTCCAAAAATTTATTCACTATCTCAGCTTGACCATCGCATTGAGGATGATAAGATGAGCTATGAGCTAATTGAGTACCCAAACAAGAAAATAACTCCGTCCAAAAATTTCCAGTAAAAATGGGATCTCTGTCGCTCACAATAACCCTTGGGCTTCCATGTAGCTTTTGAATTCTGTCCATAAATGTAGTAGCAACTGTACTTGCTTTAAATGGATGAGACAATGCACAAAAGTGTGCATACTTGGTAAGTCTATCAACTACCACCATGATGACACTCTTTCCTTCGGACTTAGGTAAACCTGTGATAAAATCCATTGAAATCTCCTCCCAACGTTGTCTTGGAATGGATAAAGGTTGTAGAAGTCCTGGGGTCTTAATTGTTTCCACTTTATTCTGCTGGCAAACCAAACATTCCGCCACAAACTTTCGAATATCAGATTTAAGGCCATCCCAAAAAAATTCTTTCTTCACCCTGTGGTAAGTTTTTAAAAATCCTGAGTGTCCTCCTAAAGGAGAAGTGTGCAATTCCAGAAGAATCTTTTGTTTTAGTTGAGAATTATTACAAAGATATAAGCGATCTTTGTACCATAAGGAATCATTTTTCCAACTAAATGTATCAGATGTACTAGGATCTTGCTGCAACTTTTGAATGAGTGTCCATACCTCTTTGTCCTTCTTCCATTCATCTCTTGCTTCGGTTATCCAATCTGGTTGGATAATAGAAATGGCACAAAGCAATGCTTCCACCTCTTCATTCTTTCTTGAGAGTGCATCTGTAACAACATTTAGCTTCCCTTTTTTGTAGATTATTTCAAAGTCATAACCCAACATCTTTGTGACCCATTTTTGCTGCTCTTCTAAAGATAGTCTTTGTTCTAAAAAGTGTTTAAGACTATCATGATCAGTTTTTACCTTGAAGTGTCTTCCCATTAGGTAAGTTCGCCATTTCTTTAGTGCATGCAGTATTGCTAACATTTCCTTCTCATAAATAGGTTTCTGTAAATACTTTCCTTTGATTAGATGACTTTCAAAAGCAATGGGTCTTCCTTCCTGCATTAAAACTGCACCAATTCCATTTCCTGAGGCATCACATTCCACAATAAAGGCTTTTGTGAAGTCTGGCGTAGCTAAGACCGGTGCTAGGCACATTGCCTCTTTAAGATGTTCAAAGGCCTTAGTTGCTTCAGGAGTCCATGAAAATGCATCTTTCTTCAATAATGTTGTTAGAGGTGCTGCTATTCTCTCATAATTATTAACAAACTTGCGATAATACCCTGTTAACCCGAGAAATCCTCGCAACTGCTTTATGGTTGTGGGGACTTTCCATTCCTTAATGGCTTTAATTTTGTTAGGGTCTACTTTAACACCCCCGTGAGATACAATATGACCCAGATATTCCACCTCTTGTACTCCAAAGAAACATTTGGATGTTTTTGCATATAATTGTTTCTCCTGCAATAGTTTGAGCACCCTGTCAACATGTTGAACATGATTCTTCCAAGACTTGTTGTAGATTAGTATAACATGAAAAAATACTAGCACAAATTTTCTAAGGAAGGGTTTGAAAATGGAATTCATCAACCCTTGAAATGTAGAAGGTGCATTGGTAAGGCCAAAAGGCATGACCAAAAATTCACAATGACCCTCATGAGTTTGAAATGCTGTTTTTGGAATATCTTCAGTCTTCATTCTAATTTGATGATATCCTGAACGAAGATCCAACTTGGTAAAATAAATTGCCCCATGTAATTCATCCAATAATTCATCAATCACAGGAATGGGAAATTTATCTTTAATGGTGAGCTTATTGAGCTCCCTATAATCCGGACACATTCGCTATGATCCATCCTTCTTGTGTACCAATACTACAGGAGCAGAGAAAGAACTTTGACTAGGTTGAATTATACCCGCCTCTAACATTTCTGCAATCATACGTTCAATTTCGCTCTTTTGGACACAAGGATATCTATAAGGCCTGATGTTTGGAGGAACACTTCCTGGAATCAAATGAATAGCATGATCATGATCACGAATAGGTGGGAGTCCTTTGGGAGTTTCAAACACCTTGTAATGATTGTCCAAGACTTGTTGGAGATCTGCAGAAATAGATGATTTTGATGTTGGAACTTCTAGTGAGCATAATTGTGCAATTACGCCTCGTTGTTCTTTCTTTAGAAGCTTTGTCATGCCATTAGAGCTTATTATCCTTCCTGGCTTCCCTTCAATACCCCGTAATTCGACTTCCTTTCCTTCTGAAAAGAATTTCAAGAGAAGTTCTTGAAAATTAAAAGCTACCGTCCCCAAAGATTGTAACCATTGTACTCCTAGTACAACATCAGCACCTCCCATAGGAATGGAAAGCATTGGACTAGTCAACACATATTCCCTCATGGTTAGCTTGATATTATGGCATTTTCCAGAGCAATTTATAGTTCCTCCATTTGCAACCATCACTTGACATTCTGGTGCTGGGTATAGGAAACAATTTAATTCCTTGGCTACCTTACAATGAATAAAATTATGGGTGCTACCTGAATCAATCAACACTATTACCTTTTTCTTCCTGATATGTCCTTCTATCTTGAGAGTTTGAGGAGTGGTAATTCCTGCCAGTGCATTACACGATATGGTCGGATTCATTTCTTCCTCTTCTAGGGTTGGTTCCTGGTGTATATCGCCTTCTTGTTCATTTTCTTCTTCCTCTTCACAATCTATGTAAAATAATTTCTTCTCAGCACACTTATGACCTTTAGTGTATTTTCTATCACAACTGTAGCAAAGCCCTTTTGCTCTTTTTTCTTCCAATTGTTGTGGTGTCAACCTTGTAGGTTGTGGAAATCTAGGCGTAGCAACACTTCCTTCTTTATAGAATTGAGTGGTAGGCTTCCTTGTCGCTATAATTTTACATTCAACTTTTCTTGCCAACCTGAATTCCTTCTCCAATGAATCAGGTTCCAAAACGCGAACTTCATGTTGGATGTTATCCTTTAAAGTGCCTAGGAAGAGATCAATCCTGTGTTCCTCTGTAAGATCAGTTACCCTTATATTCAATTTATGGAAGTCCTCAATGTGCTGCCCCACTAAACCCTTTTGTTTGAGATTTATCAATTGGGTAAAGAAGGTGTTGCTCTTTGTATCCTCATAATGTGCTATCATTTCCTCCGTAAAAATTGACCAAGTGACAATTTTTTTACTGGAGCAAAGCCATCGATACCATACAAATGTATTTTGTTCTAAATGTAAAGTTGCAATGCGTACCTTTTGTGTGTTTTGCACATTATGGAGATCAAAATATTTCTCCATCCGTAGTATCCATGTTACAGGATCCTTTCCATCAAACTTCCTCATATCCATTTTTGGAATATGGTGGTTCTTCCCGCCAACACTAGAGTTTATGAAATCACGATTAACATTTATTTTG
>JAXQQM020086848.1:0-31681 GCA_034641835.2 Pinus albicaulis
AATTTACGCTGATAGGCGTATACCCCTATCGGAAATCGGTTATTTTGTGATTATGCTAATTAATCTTTTTCATCCGATGGTCTAGATTGAAAGATGTTGGTATATTCTCATCATCGCCACTCAATCAATGAATGAAATTGAAAGAGATAACCTCCTTGCATGTCTAAACGAAGTGTTTAAACCCTGCTTAAATTAATTTTTTACCAAATGATCATTAAAAACTTATTGTGAATCTTATTTATCTCCACGTATGAGGGATTAGAGCTAAACTTTGAAACACATGTCTATTTGCATTTTGAAACGTGTGACTGTTGAAGGAATAATGACACATTGATTAGGAAGATGAATTTTCCGTCGACATACTCCAACACACACTTTGAAACGCATGTCTATTTGGATTCTGAAACGTATGGATGTTGAAGGAATAATTACACGTTGATTAGGAATATGTATTTTCCGTCGAAATTCTCCAACGTGCCGGAGGTGATGCTTGAAATTCTGTCACACCCAATTTCATTCAAACCATAAGGCCACCCTATTGCGAGCATCCGAGACATTTATACGAAGAGAAGCGGGACTGTGCGGCTCGGATCGAAGCAAGAACTCCTTCCTTTTGGATATGGCCATTACACTTTTCTCCTTCTTTTCACTGGACAGGAGGATGATATCAGAGATGCAAAGGAATTTATAGCGGACAGTATCATAATGTGCTTCAGTCAAGTCAAGTCTTTCGGTTTTTCCAGGTGAGTAATCCAAATTCTGTCTTCAATTTTAGGGTCAATGATGTAGTTCTTTTCCACTGAAAAGCATACTAATTTTATTCATGAGAACAAGAAGTATAACTAATCTCGTTACATAGAAAGCATTCAATCGATCTACATCTCGTTACATGGAGATACTTTGCATTGTATCAAGTAGTGTAGTGTTATGAACCCTTGGCATAGACATTTTTGGTGGATGGTTATATAGTGCTATGCAATGCTTAGTTTTGATAAAGTTCACTCTTGGCTGGAATATGTCTTCTCGTCCTGAACCTTTGGGGTCACAAGTGTTTTGGAATGAGCGTGGAGATGGAAGGTATGCATATGCTTCCACATTTTTCCTCAATGGCATTCTAGCTGGATTCCAAGCCAAGTGGGAGTTTTCATAATAATAAAATGTATGTACATGCCTTTAAATATTTCTTTTGTTCATCTGAGAATAATACAAGTATTAAATAGTTAAATTTGCAAGAATTATAATGATGAGAAAACTCTTATTTTTCAATTATTAATGAGTTTATGTCAAAACCTAAACTTATGTGTTTATTATTTAATAAATATTCAAAAATATATTTCACTACCTAGAAAATGTAATCGACACTCTGCCTAAATCTTCGTACGTACATAATTTCAAAATTCAATATATGGGCAAATATGCGTGCAATTCATGCTGCTATTGGTTACAGTTCAGAATATGGTTATGCGAATCATTCAAGTTCTATGCCCATTTTTTTTGGTGCCTCTTTTGTTCAATGCTCAGGTTTTCTGCCCATACTTGGCTAATTATATTTAAATACAATATATAATCATATAGGAAGCATTGAAACAATATATTCTCCGGTGTAATCTTATATAAAGCATTGTAACAATTGGAGATTAGGGATGAGACACGTTCCCTTACCTCATCTCATTTTTTACTCGTTTGAGTGGTCTCCAGGCATACAACACAAATGATGAGGTCCGGCCGATGACTTGATAGCACATCTTAAATATTACATGACACTTTTGATTGGCCACTGAATAAATTTATGCTATATGCAGGAAACCTAAGAGCACTGATTTCAAATAGAGTTGGCTGTAGCGGTACTAAATTCATTGTCATCAATCAACAATTTCTGTAGTCAATGCCTTGTGGGATGTTTGATCCTATAAAATATGCCATATAGTTTGTTTAATGATCTTTCACGTGCGAATCTCAACATTTAAATTCATATCCGTTGATTTACATGAACGAAGGTTCAATATCTTGCTTGATATCTAATATTTGTTTCTTTTTTCTGCAAATCTTCATTATAGTTATCCAGATCTTGAGAAATTCTAAATAAATTCCACAGACCTAATCTCCACCCGCTGGTTTTAATGATGTTTTCAGGATGGATATAAAAGAATATATGAATAATTGCATGATGCTATATCATTTTGTTTTAGATGATATTCCCAATTTGGAAATCTTACATGAGTGTTTGGCGGCTACGACATTATCAAATTGATTAAATCATGAAATTTGAATTGAATGTACAACGAGTTACAATTCGGGTCGAATTTAGAAGTGGGTCCTTTGTCAATAAGGAACCTTGAAAGCGAGAACCGGAACCGTGAATTATATGGGTGAACATGGTTTCCAGTTAATCCGATAGTATATCGCAAGTTAGAAAAATTGTAAGCTGTAATTCAGAAGCTGGAGCGATTCCATAGGTTGGGTGACATGTGTTCCTGAACGATTTTGGGAAACCTCTCTCATCGCGGGTTAAAGCTCGTGTATAATAGCTGCGCGATATTTGACCACAGACGTCGGATCATTAGAAGCAAGGTAACATACTTCCTACCGTTGGATCGAAACGACCATTAATTCATTTATATAACATGACCTATTGATCTTCATTGAGATGGCTATAGGTATCCTGTCATGTAAGGTTTTTTATTTATTATCATTAAATTAATATATTAAAACATAACATACTATAATATTATTTATTTTTAATATATATGTTTGATAATTTATTATATACATATATATATATATATATATATATATATGTATATATATATATATATGTATATATATATATATATATGTATGTATGTATGTATGTATAATTCAACTTAATTTAAATTTGCATTTATACTATTTCCAAAACTTTTTAAAAGCGAATTTTAGACCATTATTTAGATCTCCAAACTCATACGATACAATACATTATAAATCTAAGGTTAACATATATTTACTTTTATTTTTGATTCATTGTTGTAGAAACTTCCTCCAACTATAATTAAGATATGGGTGAGCCTTGTGGTTCTGATTACGATGAAATTTCCACATATAGATATATTGGCAAAAATGTTTTGAAAGATGAACAATATAGTGTTTTTTTTGTTATTATATAGTTTTTGGTAGTTTATATAAAATCTAAATTTAAGAAATATTAGTCAAACATGTATGACATAAAAGTATTTCTATTATCAAAGTTCTAAAAATATTTCCAAAAAAATTCTCAATGAGTTTCTTGCGTCTATTTATTCTTCTAAGCTCCAAAGAATTCTACATAAGTTTCATGTGTTTATTTCTACTTGTATGCTCTATTATGTAGCTACCATGTGAGTTATTCAATGTATCTAGCTACCATAGCAGATTGATTTCTTCCTGTGTTATTCATGGTGATATCAAAGCTGAGGAATTTCACTTTATTTTTCACTGCAGGAGAGCCACGACTATTAGCCTTCGTAGCCATAGCTGAAGGAGCCCACTGTTTAATGTTCTCCACCACCATTATTTATAGGGTCACTTAGTGGTACTGGAATATTTAAGTTGTTAAATACATACGTATTGATTAAATCACTTAATGTCAACTCATTATTATTCTACAATATAACACAATAGGTATTGCCCTGGTCCCAATGTAATCTTATATAAAGCATTGTAACAATTGGATATTAGGGATGAGACACGTTCCCTTACCTCATCTCATTTTTTACTCGTTTGAGTGGTCTCCAGGAATACAACACAAATGATGAGGTCCGGTTGATGACTTGATAACACATCTTAAATATTATATGACACTTTTCATTGGCCACTCAATAAATTTATGTTATATGCAGGAAACCTAAGAGCACCAATTTTAAATAGAGTTGGTTGTAGCGGTACTAAATTCACTGTCATCAATCAAACAATTTATGTAGTCAATGCCTTGTGGGATGTTTGATCCTGTAAAATATGCCATATAGTTTGTTTAATGCTCTTTCACTTGCGAATCTCAACATTAAAATTCATAGCCATTGAGTTACATGAATGAAGTTTTGGTATCTTGCTTGATATCTAATATTTGTTTCTTGTTTCTGCAAATCTTCATTATAGTTATCCAGATCATGAGAAATTCTAAAGAAAGGCCACAAACCTAATCTCCACCTGCTGGTTCTATTGGTGTTTGCAGGATGGAGATAAAAGAATATCTGAATAATTGCATGATGCTATATCATTTTGTTTCAGATGATATTCCCAATTTGGCAATCTTACATGAGTGTTTGGCAGCTACGACATTATAAAATTGATTAGATCATGAAATTTGAATTGAATGTACAGTGTGTTACAATTTGGGTTGAATTTAGAAGTGGATCCTTGGTCAATAAGGAACCTTGAAAGGGAGAACTGGAACCATGAAGTATAAGAGTGAACGTGGTTTCCAATTAATCCGACAGTATATCGCAAGTTACAAAAGTGGTAAGCTGTAATTTGGAATCTGGAGCAATTCCATAGGTTGGGTGACACGTGCTCTTGAACGATTTTGGGAAACCTCTCTCATGGCGGGTTAAAGCTTGTGTATAATGGCTGCATGAGATTTGACCACAGACATCGGATCATTAGAAGCAGGGCAACGTACTTCCCACCGTTGGATGGAGACGACCGTTAATTCATTTATATAACATGACCTATTGATCTTCATTGAGATGGCTGTAGGTATCTTGTCATGTAATGTTTTTTATTTATTATCATAAAATTAATATATTAAAATATAACATAATATAATATTATTTATTTTTAATATATATGTTTGATAATTTATTATATATATGTATGTATAATTCAACTTAATTTAAATTTGCATTTATACTATTTCCAAAACTTTTTAAAAGGGAAGTTTATACCATTATTTACATCTCCAAACTCATCCAATACAATACATTATAAATCTAGGGTTGACATATATTTACTTTTATTTTAGATTCATTGCTGTAGAAACTTCCTCCAACTATAATTAAGATATGGGTGAGCCTTGTGGTTTTGATTACGATGAAATTTCCACATATAGATATATTGGCAAAAATGTTTTGAAAGATGAACAATATAGTGCTTTTTTTTGTTATTATATAGTTTTTGGTAGTTAATATAAAATCTAAATTTAAGAAATATTAGTCAAACATGTATGAAATACAAATATTTCTATTATCAAAGTTCTAAAAATATTTCCAAAAAAATTCTCAATGAGTTTCTTGTGTCTATTTATTCTCCTATGCTCCAAAGAATTCTCCATAAGTTTCATGTGTTTATTTCTACTTGTATGCTCTATTATCTAGCTACCATTTGATTTATTCAATGTATCTAGCTACCGTAGCAGACTGATTTCTTCCTGTGTTCTTCATGGTGATATCAAAGCTGAGGACTTTCACTTTCTTTTTCACTGGAGGTGAGCCACGGCTATTAGCCTTCGTAACCATAGCTGAAGGAGCCCACTGTTTAATGTTCTCCACCACCATTATTTATAGGGTCACTTAGCGGTACTGGAGAATTTGATTTGTTAAATAAATATGGATTGATTAAATCACTTAATGTCAACTCATTATTATTCTGCAGTATAACACAATAGGTATTGCCCTGGTCCGAATGAGTTATGACATACGTATTAAATTTGTATTCATGGAATAAATTTAAATTATATAAATAATTCTTTTCTTTTCAAAAATATATATTAGTATTTAATATTGGTATTGTTATTAAGAATTTTAACTTTTTATTGCATAATATATCATAAATTGTAATTTTGCAATCATTACCTTTTTATTAAAATTGTAATTTTGCAATTATTACATTTTATTAATGCAATGTATATTTTTGTCATATCAATATTTTTATAAAATAATAATTATATTAAAAGATTTTAATTAAATATTTTAATTCAAATTTAAAATATATATATATATATATATATATATATATATATATATATATATATATATATATAGTTCATAATTACTTGAGAGTGCAAGCTTCTGTGATCCATAACATTTTCATTTCTAAATCTTCCGGGAAATCACATGAATTATTTTTGGAACCAACGCATTTCGAACCTGTGCAGAACATCATTATCCTTATGATGAACTACAGTTGGTAGTTCGAAACACGTCGGTTCCAAAAAAATTTCATGTGATTTCCTAAAAGATTTAGAAATTAAAAAGTTTATAATTATATACACACTTAGAATAAGACCAAAAAACATCAAACACTATCCAATTACAAAGAGATAATAACCATAAATAAAACATTTTCTTTAGAACTATGATCTAACTCTTATTAAATTTCTCACCTCCTTTCGAAACTATGTAATTAAACTATTATAAAAACTTTCATAAAGCTAACACCCATGGCTAGGAGAGAAGAAAACAACGAAGGGAGTGAGTAAATACTATGGACTTCTAATTTAATAGTTCTTACATGATACTAATATGTGTTTGGTGCTTAACTCTTAACTCACAAACTTAGTCACGTTATAAAAAATAAAGTAGGTAATATTAAATTTGTAAAATTATAGTGAGGATTTAATTTTATATATGTTAAGTGATTTCCACATTATTAAAATGTTCACTTTCTCAATATAATAAATGACGTTTTGAATATTTTATATTTTAATTACAGATTGAATTGAATTATATTATAGAAAAATATAGGAAACAAAGTATATGAATTAAGATTATCACAAATGAAACTATATTTAATAGTAAAATATAATAAGTAATGTTAAGTAATTTGTATCAATATATATTGATAAGTGGTGCAAAAGTATTAAGTAGTAAATATTAGAATCTTCTATGTCGATTTTAAAGAGCATATAACCAGAACTAAGTGAAAAATCAGAAAAATGGGACTTGAGGAATTATTTTTTGTATGAGAAAAAGGAGTTCTTAGATAAGCTAGAAATATGCATAGGAGAATCTAGAGGAGAAACTCGAGAAGTAGGTCAAGGAACTCATATATAGAATGAAGCCCTAAAAGTGGAGATGAGGCACATTTACATGGTGCGTTCATATGATTAAAAGTATTAATGATATTATCATTAATGATTTTAATATAAATAATATTAAGATTACTTTTAATAATTAATAATTTTTACATGCTAATAATTTTAATTAAATATGGTTAAACATTTTCAACACACTCAATGAATGTCACTGATTCTCACCAATGCTCAATAATACATATTTTTTCTTAGCCATAGTCATCCATGGGTAACCCTCTTAAACCATAATAATCCATGGTGAGCCTTAATTATAATTAATAATTATATCTAAAATAATATATAAACAAATATAATAATATCTAAATAAGTATAATAATGGTTTAAGTAATTATAATTCTCTTTTATTTAACATAAAAAAAGATTTTGAGGCAAAAAAAAAAATATTCAATGTAACCATATCACTAATAGTGTTAATGATATTAAAATTAATATTGTTAATGGAAATATTATTAATATGAATATGACTAATTAATACTAATAATATTTACATTCTAATCATTTTAATCAACTATGGCGAAACATTGCCAACATAGTCTCATTCTCACCTATGTTAAATGATAGAGAAGTTTAATTACCCATAGTCAACCAAGGTCTCATTATTACCTATGTTAAATGATAGAGAAGTTTACTTAGCCATAGTCAACCATGGTTACACTTACTCAATTCCCTTGGGTTCACCAATTCCTTTGTTTTATAATTTGTTGGGTCATGGTTTTCCCTTGGGTTCACCAGTTCTTTTGGTTTATAATATTAAACCCTTTGGTTTATTAGTTCTTTTGGTTTATAATATGAATAATCGATCAATGTCATCCATGATCAAATGTCACATTCCGACATATATTGTCTCAATATGAAAATCACCCATGGCCAACCATGGTCATAGTTGGTCCAACGTTGCATTGTGACAACAATTGTCTCAATGTTTAAATAAATTCCCTTGGGTTCACCAATTCCTTTGGTTTATAATTTGTTGGGTAATGGTTTTCCCTTTGGTTCACCAATTCCTTTGGCTTATAATATTAAACCCTTGGGCTTTTAGCATTTTTCGTTTATAATATGAATAATTGATCAATGTCATCCATGATCAAATGTCACATTATGACAAACATTGTCTCAATATGAAAATCACCCATGGCCAACCATGGTCATAGTTGGTCCAACGTCGCATTGCGACAACAATTGTCTCAATGTTTAAATCAATTCCCTTGGGTTCACCACTTCCTTTGGTTTATAATATTAAACCCTTGGGTTTATTAAGTCTTTTGGTTTATAATATGAATAATTGATCAATGTCATCCATGATCAAATGTCACATTCTAACAAACATTGTCTCAATATGAAAATGATCCATGGCCAACCATGGTCATAGTTGGTCCAACGTTGCATTGCAACAACAATTGTCTCAATGTTTAAATCAATTCCCTTGCGTTCACCAATTCCTTTGGTTTATAATATTAAACCTTTGGGTTTATTAGTTCTTTTGGTTTATAATATGAATAATTGATCAATTTCATCCATGATCAAATGTCACATTCTGACAAATATTGTCTCAATATGAAAATCACCCATGGCCAACCATGGTCATAGTTGGTCCAACGTTGCATTGTGACAACAATTGTCTCAATGTTTAAATCAAGCATGGTAAACCATGTTTATTCCCCTCCGTTTATAATATTAATAACCATGTGTCTGTACTAATTTTTTTAGTTTTTTATAGGTATCCCTTGGCTTTCTTGATCTCTTATGTTTTTAAAATTTTCACCTTGGGTTCCCCAATTCCTTTGGTTCATAATACTAAAACCTTGGGTTTATTAGTTCTTTTGGTTTATAATATTGATAATCCCTTCTGTTTATTAATTAGTTGCTTTTAAAATATTGGTTCTTATGGTTTTATATTTTCTTAGGATTTTGAATTTAAAATATTTATTCGTAGGGTTTGTTATGCTATTCTACTTTTAATATTGATCCCTTGGCCTTATTGATAAATCATGTTTTTAATAATCTTCCCTTGGATTCACTAATTCCTTTGGTTTATAATATTAAACCCTTGGGTTTATTAGTTCTTTTGGTTTATAATATGAATAATCGATCAATTTCATCCATGATCAAATGTCACATTCTAACAAATATTGTCTCAGTATGAAAATGACCCATGACCAGCCATGGTCATAGTTGGTCCAATGTCGCATTGTTACAACAATTGTCTTAATGTTTAAATCAATTCCCTTTGGTTCAACAATTCCTTTAGTTTATAATACTAAACCCTTGGGTTTATTAGATCTTTTGATTTATAATATGAATAATCGATCAATTTCATCCATGATCAAATGTCACATTATGACAAATATTGTCTCAACATGAAATTCACCCATGGCCAACCATGGTCATAGTTGGTCCAATGTCGCATTGTGACAGTAATTGTCTCAATGTTTAAATCAATTCCCTTGGGTTCACCAATTCCTTTGGTTTACAATATAAAACCCTTCGGTTTATTAGTTCCTTTCGTTTATAATATGAATAATCAATCAATCTCATCAAAGATCAAATGTTACATTCTGACAAATCTTGTCTCAGTATGAAAATGACCCTTGGCTAGCCATGGTCATAGTTGGTCCAACGTCGGATTGTGACAACATTTGTCTTAATGTTTAAATCAATTCCCTTGGGTTCGGAAATTCCTTTGGTTTATAATATCAAACCCTTGGGTTTATTTGTTCTTTTGTTTTATAATATGAATAATCGATCAATGTCATCCATGATAAAATGTCACATTCTGACAAATCTTGTCTCAATATGAAAATCACCCATGGCCAACCATGGTCATAGTTGGTCCAACGTCGCATTGTGACAACAATTCTCTCAATGTTTAAATCAATTCCCTTGGGTTCAGCAATTCCTTTGGTTTATAATATTAAACACTTGGGTTTATTAGTTCTTTTGATTTATAATATCAATAATCGTTGAATGTCATCCATGATATAATGTCACATTCTGAAAAATATTGTCTCAACATGAAAATCACCCATGGCCAACCATTGTCATAGTTGGTCCAACATCGCATTGTGACAATAATTGTCTCAATTTTTAAATCAATTCCCTTGGGTTCACCAATTCCTTTGGTTTATAATATTAAACCATTGGGTTTATTAGTTTTTTGGTAATGATTTTCTCTGGGGTTCACCAATTCCTTTGGATTATAATATTAAACCCTTGGGTTTATTAGTTTTTTTGTTTTATAAGATGAATAATCGATCAATGTCAACCATGATCAAATGTCACATTCTGACAAATATTGTTTCAATATGATAATCACCCATGGCAAACCATGGTCATAGTTGGTCGAACATTGCATTGTGACAACAATCGTCTCAATGTTTAAAGCAATTCCCTTGGGTTCACCAATTCCTTTGGTTTATAATATTTTGGGTAATTATTTTCCCTTGGGTTCACCAATTCCTTTGGTTTGTAATATTGAACCCCTCGGTTTATTAGTTTTCTAGTAATGATTTTCCCTGGGGTTCACTAATTCCTTTGGTTTATAATATTAAACCCTTGGGTTTATTAGTTTTTTTGGTTTATAATATGAATAATCGATCAGTTTCATCCATGATCAAATGTTACATTCTGACAAATATTGTCTCAATATGAAAATCACCCATGGCCAACCATGGTCATAGTTGGTCCAACATCGCATTGTGACAAAAATTGTCTCGATGTTCAAATCAATTCCTTTTGGTTCACCAATTCCTTTGGTTTATAATATTAAACCCTTGGCTTTATTAGTTCTTTTGGTTTATAATATGAATCATCAATCAACTTCATCCATGGTCAAATGTCACATTCTGAAAAATATTGTCTCTATATGAAAATCACCCATGGCCAACCATGGTCATAGTTGGTCCAACGTTGCATTGTGACAACAATTGTCTCAATGTTTAAATCAATTCCCTTGGGTTCACTAATTCCTTTGGTTTATAATATTAAACCCTTGGTTTTATTAGTTATTTAGCTTTAAAATATGAATAATTGATCAATGTCATCCATGATGAAATGTCACATTCTGACAAATATTGTCTCAATATGAAAATCACTCATGGCCCACCATGGTCATAGTTGGCCCAACATCGCATTGTGACAACAATTGTCTCAATGTTTAAATCAATTCCCTTGGGTTCACCAATTCCTTTGGTTTATAATTTTTTGGGTAATGATTTTCCCTTGGTTTCACCAATTCCTTTGGTTTATAATATTAAACCGTTGGGTTTATTAGTTTTTTTGGTTTATAATATGAAGAATCAATCAATGTCATCCATCATAAAATGTCAAATTCTGAAACATTGTCTCAATTAGAAAATCACACATGGCCAACCATGGTCATAGTTGGTCCAACGTCGCATTGTGACTACAATTGTCTCAATGTTTAAATCAATTCCCTTCAGTTCACCAATAACTTTGGTTTATAATTTGTTGGGTAATGATTTTCCCTAGGGTTGACGAATTCCTTTGGTTTATACTATTAAGACCTTGGGTTTATTAGTTTTTTTGGTTTATAATACGAATATCAATCAATGTCATCCATGATAAAATGCCACATTTTGACAGATATTGTCTCAATATGAAAATCACCCATGGCCAACCATGGTCATAGTTGGTCCAACATCGCATTGTGACAACAATTGTCTCAATGTTTAATTCAATTCCGTTGGTTTCACCAATTCCTTTGGTTTATAGTTTTTTGGAAAATGATTTTCCCTTGGGTTTACCAATTCCTTTGGTATATAAAATTAAACCCTTGGGTTTACTAGTTTTTTGTTAATGATTTTCCCTGGGGTTCACCAATTCCTTTGGTTTATAATATTAAACCCTTGGGTTTATTAGTTTTTTTTTATATAATATGAATAATCAATCAATGTCATCCATGATCAAATGTCACATTCTGAAAAATATCGTCTCAATATGGAAATCACCCATGGCCAACCATGGTCATAGTTGGTCCAACATCACATTGTGACAAAATTTGTCTCGATGTTTAAATCAATTCCCTTGCGTTCACCAATTACTCTGGTTTACAATTTTTTGGGTAATGATTTTCCCTTGGGTTCACCAATTCCTTTGGTTTATAATATTAAACCCTTGGGTTTATTAGTTTTTTGGTAATGATTTTTCCTATGGTTCACCAATTCCTTTGGTTTATAATATTAAACCCTTGCATTTATTTGTTTTTTTGGTTTATAATATGAATAATCGATCAATGTCATCGATGATCAAATGTCACATTCTGACAAATATTTTCTCAATATAAAAATCACCCATGGCGAACCATGTTCATAGTTGGTCCAACATCGCATTGTGACAACATTTGTTACGTTGCATTGTGACAATAATTGTCTCAATGTTTAAATCAATTCCCCTAGGTTCACCAGTTCCTTTGGTTTATAATTTGTTGGGTAATAATTTTCCCGGGGGTTGAAAAATTCCATTGGTTTATAATATTAAACCCTTGTGTTTATTAGTTTTTTTGGTTTATAATATGAATGATCGATCAATTTTATCCATGATCAAATGTCACATTCTGACAAATATTGTCTGAATATGAAAATCACCCACGGCCAACCATGGTCATAGTTGGTCCAACATCGCATTGTGACAACAATTGTCTCAATGTTTAATCAATTCCGTTGGGTTCACCAATTCCTTTGGTTTATAATTTTTTGGGTGATGATTTTCCCTTGGGTTCACCAATTCCTTTGGTCTATAATATTAAACCCTTGGGTTTATTAGATTTTTGGTAATGATTTTCCCTCGGGTTCACTAATTCCTTTGGTTTATAATATTAAACCCTTTGGTTTATTTGTTTTTTTGGTTTATAATATGAATAATCGATTAATGTCATTGATGATCAAATGTCATATTCTGAAAAATATTTTCTCAATATGAAAATCACACATGGCCAACCATGGTCATAGTTGGTCCAACATCGCATTGTGACAACATTTGTCTCGATGTTTAAATCAATCCCCTTAGGTTCACTGATTCCTTTGGTTTATAATTTTTTGGGTAATGATTTTCCTTTGGGTTCACCAATTATTTTGGTTTATAATATTAAACCCTTGGGTTTATTAGTTTTTTTAGTTTATAATATGAATAATCGATCAATGTCATCCATGATCAAATGTCAAATTCTGAAACATTGTCTCAATATGAAAATCACACATGGCTAACCATGGTCATAGTTGGTCCAACGTCGCATTGTGACAATAATTGTCTCAATTTTTAAATCAATTCCCTTGGGTTCGCCAATTCCATTGGTTTATAATTTGTTGGGCAATGATTTTCCCTGGGGTTCACCAATTCCTTTGGTTTATAATATTGAACTATTGGTTTAATTATTTTTTTTGGTTTATATTATGAATAATTGATCAATGTCATCCATGATTAAATGACACATTCTGACGAACATTGTCTCGATATAAAAATCACCCATGGCCAACCATGGTCATAGTTGGTCCAACGTCACATTGTGACAACAATTGTCTCAACGTTTAAATCAATTGCCTTGGGTTAACCAATTCGTTGTGGTATATAGTTTGTTGGGTAATGGTTGTCCCTTGGGTTCACCAATTCCTTTGGTTTATGATATTAAACCCTTGGGTTTATTAGTTCTTTTGGTTTATAATATGAATAATTGATCAATGTCATCTAGGATAAAATGTCACATTCTGAAAAAACCTATCTCAATATGAAAATCACCCATGGCCAACCATGGTCATAGTTGGTCCAACGTCGCATTATTACAACAATTGTCTCAATGTTTAAATCAATTCCCTTGGGTTCAACAATTCCTTTGGTTTATAATATTAAACCCTTGGTTTTATTAGTTCTTTTGATTTATAATATGAATAATTGATCAATATCATCCATAATCAATTGTCACATTCTGACAAACATTGTCTCAATATGAAAATCACCCATGGCCAACCATCGTCATAGTTGGTCCAACGTCGCATTGTGACTACAATTATCTCAATTTTTAAATCAAGCATGGTAAACCATGTTTATTCCCCTCCATTTATAACATTAATAATCATGTGGCTTTACTAATTTTTTTTTTATATAGGCATCCCTTGTCTTTCTCGATCTCTTATGTTTTTAAATTTTTTCCCTTGGGTTCCCCAATTCCTTTGGTTTATAATATTAAACCCTTGGGTTTATTAGTTCTTTTGGTTTATAATATTGATAAACCATTCTGTTTATTAATTAGTTTCTTTTAAAATATTGGTTCTTATGGTTTTATATTTTTTTAGGATTTTGAATATAAAATATTTATTCTTAGGGTTTGTTACGCTATTTTATTTTTAATATTGATCCCTTGGCCTTATTGATAACCTATGTTTTTAATAATTTTCCCTTGGATTAACCAATTCCTTTGGTTTATAATATTAAAACCTTGCGTTTATTAGTTTTGTGGCAATGATTTTCCTCGGGGTTCGCCAATTCCTTTGGTTTATACTATTAAACCCTGGGGTTTATTAGTTTTTTTGGTTTATCATATGAATAATTGATCAATGTCATCCATGATCAAAAGTCACATTCTGAAAAATATTGTCTCAATATGAAAATCACCCATGGCCAACCATGGTCATAGTTGGTCCAACATCGCATTGTGACAACAATTGTCTCAATGTTTAAATCAATTCCCTTGGGTTCACCAATTCCTTTGGTTTATAATTTTTTGGGTAATGATTTTCCCTTGGGTTCACCAATTAATTTGGCTTATAATATTAAACCCCTTGGTTTATTATTCTTTTGGTAACGATTTTCCCTGGGGTTCACAAATTCCTTTGGTTTATAATATTAAACCCTTGGGTTTATTAGTTTTTTTGGTTTATAATATGAGTAATCGATCAACGTTATAATATGAGTAATCTATCAATGTCATCTATGATAAAATGTCACATTCTGACAAATATTGTCTCAATATGAAAATCACCCATCGCCAACCATGGTCATAGTTGGTCCAACATGGCATTGTGACAATAATTGTCTCGATGTTTAAATCAATTCCCTTTGGTTCACCAATTCCTTTGGTTTATAATATTAAACCCTTTGGTTTATTAGTTCTTTTGGTTTACAGTATGAATAATCGATTAATTTCATCCATGTTAAAATGTCACATTTTGAAAAATATTGTCTCGATATGAAAATCACCCATGGCCAACCATGGTCATAGTTGGTCCAATGTCGCATTGCGACAACAATTGTCTCAATGTTTAAATCAATTCCCTTGGGTTCACTAATTCCTTTGTTTTATAATATTAAACCCTTGGGTTTATTAGTTCTTTAGCTTTATAATATGAATAATTTATCAATGTCATCCATGATGAAATGTCACATTCTGACAAATATTGTCTCAATATGAAAATCACCCATGGCCCACCATGGTTATAGTTGGCCCAAAATCGCATTGTGACAACAATTGTCTCAATGTTTAAATCAATTCGCTTGGGTTCACCAATTCCTTTGGTTTATAATTTTTTGGGTACTGATTTTCCCTTGGGTTTACCAATTGCTTTGGTTTAAAATATTAAACCCTTGGGTTTATTAGTTTTTTTGGTTTATAATATGAATAATTGATGAATGTCATCCATGATCAAATGTCATATTCTGAAACATTGTCTCAATATGAAAATCACACATGGCCAACCATGGTCATAGTTTGTCCAACGTCGCATTGTGACAACAATTGTGTCAATGTTTAAATCAATTCCCTTGGGTTCACCAATTCCTTTGGTTTATAATTTGTTGAGTAATGGTTTTCCCTGGGGTTGACGAATTCCTTTGGTTTATAATATTAAACCCTTGGGTTTATTAGTTTTTTTGGTTTATAATATGAAAAACCTATCAATGTCATCCATTATCAAATGTCACATTCTAACAAACACTATCTCAATATGAAAATCACCCATGGCCAACCATGGTCATAGTTGGTCCAACATCGCATTGGGGAAACAATTGTCTCAATGTTTAAGTCAATTCTATTGGGTTCACCGATTCCTTTATTTTATAATTTTTTGGGTAATGATTTTCCCTTGGGTTCACCAATTCCTTTGGTCTGTAATATTAATCCCTTGGGTTTATTATTTTTTTGGTAATGATTTCCCCTCGGGTTCACCAATTCCTTTGGTTTATAATATTAAACCCTTGGGTTTATTAGTTTGTTTGGTTTATAATATGAATACTAGATCACTTTCATCCACGATCAAATGTCACATTCTGACAAATATTGTCTCAATATGAAAATCACCAATGGCCAACCATGGTCATAGTTGGTCCAACATTACATTGTGACAACAATTGTCTCAATGTTTAAATCAATTCCCTTAGGTTCACCAATTCCTTTGGTTTATAATTTTTTGGGTAATGATTTTCCCTTGTGTTCACTAATTCCTTTGGTTCAAAATATTAAACCCTTGGGTTTATTAGTTTTTTGGTAATGATTTTCCCTGGGGTTCAGCAATTCCTCTGGTTTATAATATTAAACCCTTGGGTTTATTAGTATTTTTGGTTTATAATATGAATAATCGATCAATGTCATCCATTATCAAATGTCACATTCTCACAAATATTTTCTCAACATGAAAATGACCCATGGCCAACCGTAACAACATTCGCCTCAATGTTTATATCAATTCCCTTGGGTTCACCAATTCCTTTGGTTTATAATATTAAACCCTTGTCTTTATTAGTTTTCTCGGTTTATAATATGAATAATTGATTAATGTCATCCATGATCAAATGTCAAATTCTGAAACATTGTCTCAATATGAAAATCACACATGGGCATCCATGGTCATAGTTGGTCCAACGTCGCTTTGTGATAATAATTATCTGAATGTTTAAATCAATTCCATTTTTTTCACCAATTCCATTGGTTTATAATTTGTTGGGCAATGATTTTCTCTGGGGTTCACCAATTCCTTTGGTTTATAATATGAATAATCGATGAATGTCAACCATGATCAAATGACACATTCTGATGAACATTGTCTCGATATTAAAATCTCCCATGGAAAACCATGGTAATAGTTGGTCCAACGTCACATTGTGACAACAATTGTCTCAATTTTTTAATCAATTCGCTTGGGTTCAACAATTCCTTTTGGTTTGTAGTTTGTTGGGTAATGTTTGTTTACTTGGTTCACCAATTCCTTTGGTTTAAAATATTAAACCGTTGGGTTTATTAGTTCTTTTGGTTTATAATATGAATAATCGATCAATGTCATGCATGATAAAATGTCACCTTATGAAAAATCTTGTCTCAATATGAAAATCACCCATGGCCAACCATGGCCAAATGTTTAAATCAATTCCCTTGGGTTCAACAATTCCTTTGGTTTATAATATTAAACCCTTGGTTTTATTAGTTCTTTTGATTTATAATATGAGTAATTGATCAATGTCATCCATGATCAAATGTCACATTATGACAAATATTGTCTCAATATGAAAATCACCCATGGCCAACCATGGTCATAGTTGGTCCAACGTCGCATTATGACAACAATTATCTGAATGTTTAAATCAATCATGGTAAACCGTGTTTATTCCCCTCCGTTTATAATATTAATAATCATGTGGCTTTACTAATTTTTTTTTGTTTTTTATAGGTATGCCTTGGGTTTCTTCACCTCTTATGTTTTTAAAATTTTTCCCTTGGGTTCCGCAATTCCTTTGGTTTATAATATTAAACCCTTGGGTTTATTAGTTCTTTTGGTTTATAATATTGATAATCCCTTCTGTTTATTAGGATTTTGAATTTAAAATATTTATTCTTATGGTTTGTTATGCTATTCTATTTTTAATATTGATCCCTTGGCCTTATTGATAACTTATCGTTTTAATAATTTTCCATTGGATTCACCAATTCCTTTGGTTTATAATATTAAAACCTTGGGTTTATTAGTTATTTTGGTTTATAATATGAATAATCGATCAATTTCATCCATGATAAAATGTCACATTCTGACAAATATTGTCTCAGTATGAAAATGACCCATGGCCAGCCATGGTCATAGCTGGTCCAATGTCGCATTGTTACAACAATTGTCTCACTGTTTAAGTCAATTCCCTTGGGTTCAACAATTCCTTTGGTTTATAATATTAAACCCTTGGGTTTATTAGTTCCTTTGATTTATAATAAGAATAATCGATCAATGTCATCCCTGATCAAATGTCGCATTCTGAAAAATATTGTCTCAATATGAAAATCGCCCATGGGCAACCATGGTCATAGTGGGTACAACATCACATTGTGACAAAAATTGTCTCAATGTTTAAGTCAATTCCATTGCGTTCACCGATTTCTTTGGTTTATAATTTGTTGGGTAATGATTTTCCCTTGGGTTCACCAATTCCTTTGGTCTATAATATTAAACCATTGGGTTTATTATTTTTTTGGTAATGATTTTCCCTCGGGTTCACCAATTCCTTTGGTTTATAATATTAAACGCTTAGGTTTATTAGTTTTTTTAGTTTATAATATGAATATTCGATCAATGTCATCAATGATCAAATGTCACATTCTGACAAATATTGTCTCAATATGTAAATTACCCATGGCCAACCATGGTCATAATTGGTCCAACATCGCATTGTGACAACAATTGTCTCAATGTTTAAATCAATTCCCTTGGGTTCACCAATTCCCTTGGTTTATAATTTTTTGGGTAATATTTTCCCTTGGGTTCACCAATCCCTTTGATTTATAATTTTTTGGGTAATGATTTTCCCTTGGGTTCACCAATTCCTTTGGTTTATAATATTAAACCCTTGGGTCTATTAGTTTTTTTGGTTTATAATATGAATAATCGATCAATGTCATCCATGATCAAATGTGAAATTCTGAAACATTGTCTCAATATGAAAATCACACATGGCCAACCATGGTCACAGTTAGTCCAGCATTGCATTGTGACAATAATTGTCTCAATGTTTAAATTAATCCCTTAGGTTTACCAATTCCATCAGTTTATAATTTTTTGGGCAATGATTTACCTTGGGGTTCACCAATTACTTTGTTTTATAATATGAATAATCGATCAATGTCATCCATGATCAAATGAAACATTTTGACGAACATTGTCTCGATATGAAAATCACCCATGGCCAACCATGGTCATAGTTGGTTCAATGTTGCATTGTGACAAAAATTACTTCAATGTTTAAATCAATTCCCTTGGGTTCACCAATTACTTTGGTTTATAATTTTTTCGGTAATGATTTTCCCCGGGGTTGACGAATTCCTTTGGTTTATAATATTAAACCCTTGGGTTTATTAGTTTTTTTGATTTATAATATGAATAATCGATCAATCTCATCCATGATCAAATGTCACATTCTGACAAACATTGTCTCAATACGAAAATCACCGATGGCCAACCATGGTCATAGTTGGTCCAACATCGCATTGTGACAACAATTGTCTTAATGTTTCAATCAATTCCCTTGGGTTCAAAAATTCCTTTGGTTTATAATTTTTTGGGTAATGATTTTCCCTTGGTTTCACCAATTGCTTTGGTTTATAATATTAAACCCTTGGGTTTATTAGTTTTTTGGAAATGATTTTCCCTTGGGTTCACCAATTCCTTTGGTTTTTAATATTAGATCCTTGGGTTTATTAGTTTTTTTGGTTTATAATATGAATAATCGATCAATGTCATCCATGATGAAATGTCACATTCTGAAAAATATTTTCTCAATATGAAAATCACCCATGGCCAACCATGGTCATATTTGGTCCAACATCGCATTGTGACAACAATTGTCTCAATGTTTAAATCAATTTGCTTGGGTTCACCAATTCCTTTGTTTTATAATTTTTTGGGTAATGATTTTCCCTTTTGGTTTATAAAATTGATAATCCCTTCTGTTTATTAATTAGTTGCTTTTAAAATATTGGTTCTTACGGCTTTATATGTTATTAGGATTTTGAATTTAAAATATTTATCCTTATGGTTGGTTACACTATTCTATTTTTAATATTGATCCCTCGGCCTTATTGATAACTTATTTTTTTAATAATTTTCCATTGGATTCACCAATTCCTTTGGTTTATAATATTAAACCTAGGGATTATTAGTTCTTTTGGTTTATAATATGAATAATCGGTCAATTTCATCCATGATCAAATGTCACATTCTGACAAATATTGTCTCAGTATGAAAATGACCCATGGCCATCCATTTTCATAGCTGGTCCAATGTCGCATTGTTATAGCAATTGTCTCAATGTTTAAATCAATTCCCTTGGGTTCAACAATTCCTTTGGTTTATAATATTAAACCCTTGGTTTTACTAGTTCCTTTGATTTATAATAAGAATAATCGATCAATCTCATCCATGATGAAATTTCACATTCTGACAAATATTGTCTCAATATGAAAATCACCCATGGCCAACCATGGTCATAGTTGGTCCAACATTGCATTGTGACAACAATTGTCTCAATTTTTATGTCAATTCCATTGGGTTCACCGATTCCTTTTGTTTATAATTTTTTGGGTAATGATTTTCCCTTGGGTTCACCAATTCCTTTGGTCTATAATATTAAACCATTGGGTTTATTATTATTTTGGTAATCATTTTCCCTCGAGTTCACTAATTCCTTTGGTTTATAATATTAAACGCTTGGTTTTATTAGTTTTTTTTGTTTATAATATGAATATTCAATCAATGTCATCCATGATCAAATGTCACATTACGACAAATATTGTGCCGATATGAAAACACCCATGGCCAACCATGGTCATAGTTAGTCCAACGTAGCATTGTGACAACAATTGTCTCAATGTTTAAATCAATTCCCTTGGGTTCACCAATTCCTTTGGTTTATAATTTTTGGGTATGTTTTCCCTTGGGTTCTGATTCCTTTGGTTTATAATTTTTTGGGTAATGATTTTCCCTTGGGTTCACCAATTCCTTTGGTTGATAATATTAAACCCTTGGGTTTATTATTATTTTTGGTTTATAATATGAATAATCGATCAATCTCATCCATGATCAAATCTCATATTCTGAAACATTGTCTCTATATGAAAATCACGGATGGCCAACCATGGTCATAGTTAGTCCAACGTCGCATTGTGACAATATTTGTCTCATTGTTTAAATCAATTCCCTTGGGTTTACCAATTCCATTGGTTTATAATTTGTTGGGCAATGATTTTCCTTGGGGTTCACCAATTCCTTTGGTTTATAATATGAATAATTGATCAATGTCATCCATGATCAAATGAAACATTCTGACGAACATTTTCCCGATATGAAAATCACCCATGGCCAACCATGGTCATAGTTGGTTCAATGTCGCATTGTGACAACAATTATTTCAATGTTTAAATCAATTCCCTTGGGTTCACCAATTACTTTGGTTTATAATTTTTTGGGTAATGATTTCCTTGGGGTTGACGAATTCCTTTGGTATATAATATTAAACCCTTCGGTTTATTAGTTTTTTTGGTTTATAATATGAATAATCGATCAATGTCGGCCACGATCAAATGTCACATTCTGACAAATATTTTCTCAATATGAAAATCACCCATGGCCAACCATGCTCATAGCTGGTCCAACATCGCATTGTGACAAAAATTGTCTCAATGTTTAAGTCAATTCCATTGGGTTCACCGATTCCTTTGGTTTATAATTTTTTGGGTAATGATTTTCCCTTGGGTTCACCAATTCCTTCGGCCCATAATATTAAACCATTCAGTTTATTATTTTTTTGGTAATGATTTTCCCTCGGGTTCACCAATTCCTTTGGTTTATAATATTAAAAGCTTGGGTTTATGAGTTTTGTTTGTTTATAATATGAATATTTGATAAATTTCATCCATGATCAAATGTCACATTCTGACAAATATTGTCTCAATATTAAAATCGCCCATGGCCAACCATGGTCATATTTGGTCCAACATCGCATTGTGACAGAAATTGTCTCAATGTTTAAATCAATTCCCTTGGGTTCACCAATTTATTTGGTTTATAATTTTTTGGGTAATATTTTCCCTTGGGTTCACCAATTCCTTTGGTTTATAATTTTTTGGGTAATGATTTTCCCTTGGTTTCACCAATTCCTTTGGTTTATAATATTAAACCCTTGGGTTTATTAGTTTTTTTCGTTTATAATATGAATAATCGATCAATGTCATCCATGATCAAATGTCAAGTTCTGAAACATTGTCTCAATATGAAAATTAGACATGGCCAACCATGGTAATAGTTAGTCCAACGTCACATTGTGAGCATAATTGTCTCAATGTTTAAATCAATTTGCATGGGTTTACCAATTCCATTTGTTTATAATTTGTTGGGCAATAATTTTCCTTGGGGTTCACCAATTCCTTTGGTTTATAATATTAAACTGTTGGGTTTATTACTTTTTTTGGTTTATAATATGAATAATCGATCAATGTCATCCATGATCAAATGACACATTCTGATGAACATTGTGTCGATATGAAAATCACCCATGGCCAACCATGATCATAGTTGGTCAAACGTGGCATTGCGACAACAATTATTTCAATGTTTAAATCAATTCCCTTGGGTTCACCAATTACTTTGGTTTATAATTTGTTGGGTGATGATTTTCCCTAGGGTTGACGAATTCCTTTGGTTTATAATATTAAACCCTTGGGTTTATTAGTCTTTTTGGTTTATAATATGAATAATCAATCAATGGCATCCATGATCGAATGTCACATTCTGACAAATATTGTCTCAATATGAAAATCACCCATGGCCAACCATGGTCATAGTTGGTCCAACATCTCATTCTGACAACAATTGCCTCAATGCTTAAGTCAATTCCATTGGGTTCACCAATTCCTTTGGTTTACAATTTTTTGGGTAATGATTTTCTCTTGGGTTCACTAATTCCTTTCGTCTATAATATTAAACCCTTGGGTTTATTAGTTTTTTGGTAATGATTTTCCCCAGGGTTCACCAATTCCTTTGGTTTATAATATTAAACCCTTGGGTTTATTAGTTTTTTTGGTTTATAATATGAATGATCGATCAATGTCATCCATGATCAAATGTCACATTCTGAAAAATATTGTCTCAATATGAAAATCACCCATGGCCAACCATGGTCATAGTTGGTCCAACATCGCATTGTGACAACAATTGTATTAATGTTTAAATCAATTGCCTTGGGTTCACCAATTCCTTTGGTTTTTAATTTTTTGGGTAATGATTTTCCCTTGGGTTCACCAATTCCTTTAGTCTATAATATTAAACCCTTGGGTTTATTAGTTTTTTGGTAATGATTTTCCCTGGGGTTCACCAATTCCTTTGGTTTTTAATATTAAATCCTTGGGTTTATTAGTTTTTTTGGTTTATAATATGAATAATCGATCAATGTCATCCATGATCAAATGTCACATTCTAAAAAATATTGTCTCAATATGAAAATCACCCATGGCCAATGATGGTCATATTTGGTCCAACATCGAATTGTGACAACAATTGTCTCAATGTTTAAATCAATTCCCTCGGGTTCGCCAATTCCTTTGTTTTACAATTTTTTCGGTAATTATTTTCCCTTGGTTTGACATATTCCTTTGGTTTATAAAATTAAACCCCTCGGTTTATTAGTTTTTTGGTAATGATTTTACCTGGGGTTCACCAATTCCTTTGGTTTATAATATTAAACCCTTGGGTTTATTAGTTTTTTTGGTTTATCATATAAATAATTGATCAATGTCATCCATGTTCAAATGTCACATTTTGACAAATATTGTCTCAATATGAAAATCAACCATGGCCAACCATGGTAATAGTTGGTCCAACATCGCATTGTGACAACAATTGTCTCGATGTTTAAATAAATTTCCTTGGGTTCACCAATTCCTTTGGTTTATAATATTAAACCCTTAGGTTTATTAGTTATTTTGGTTTTTCATATGAATAATCGATTAATTTCATCCATGGTCAAATGTCACATTTTGAAAAATATTGTCTCTATATGAAAATCACCCATGGCCAACCATGGTCATAGTTGGTCCAACGTCGCATTGTGACAACAATAATCTCAATGTTTAAATCTATTCCCTTGCGTTCACTAATTCATTTGGTTTATAATATTAAACCCTCGGGTTTATTAGTTCTTTAGCTTTCTAATATGAATAATTTATCAATGTAATCCATGATGAAATGTCCAATTCTGACAAATATTGTCTCAATATGAAAATTACCCATGGCCAACCATGGTCATAGTTGGTCCAATTTTCCATTGTGACAACAATTGTCTCAAAGTTTAAATCAATTCCCTTGGCTTCACCAATTCCTTTGGTTTATAATTTTTTGTGTAATAATTTTCCCTTGGGTTCACCAATTATTTTGCTTCATAATATTAAACCCTTGGGTTTATTAGTTTTTTGGTAATGATTTTCCCTCAGGTTCACCAATTCCTTTGGTTTATAATATTAAACCCTTGGGTTTATTAGTTTTTTTGGTTAATAATATGAGTAATCGATAAACGTCATCCATGATCAAATGTCACATTTTGACAAATATTGTCTCAATATGAAAATCACTCATGGCCAAACATGGTCATAGTTGGTCCACCATCACATTGTGAAAAAAATTGTATTAATGTTTAAATAAATTCCCTTGGGTTCACCAATTCCTTTGGTTTATAATTTTTTGGGCAATGATTTTCCCTTGGGTTCACCGATTGCTTTGGTTTATAATTTTTTGGGTAATGATTTTCCCTTGGGTTCACCAATTCCTTTCGTTTATAATATTATACCCTTGGGTTTATTAGTTTTTTTGGTTTATAATATGAATAATTGATCAATGTCATGCATGATCAAATGTCAAATTCTGAAACATTGTCTCAATATGAAAATCACACATGGCCAACCACGGTCATAGTTGGTCAAATGTCGCATTGTGACAATAAGTGTCTCAATGTTTAAATAAATTCCCTTGGGTTCTCCAATTCCTTTGGTTTATAATTTTTTGGGCAATGATTTTCCATGGGGTTCACCAATTCCTTTGGTTTATAATATTAAACCCTTGGATTTATTAGTTTTTTTGGTTTATAATATAAATAATCGATCAATGTCATCCAATATCAAATGACACATTCTGACGAACATTGTCTCGATATGAAAATCACCCATGGCCAACCATGGTCATAGTTGGTCCAATGTCGCATTGTGACAACAATTGTCTCAATGTTTAAATCAATTCCCTTGGGTTCACCAATTACTTTTGGTTGATAGTTTTTTGGGTAATGGTTGTCCCTTGTGTTCACTAATTCCTTTGGTTTATAATATTAAACCCTTGGGTTTATTAGTTCTTTTGGTTTATAATATGAATAATCGATCAATGTCATACATGATAAAATGTCACATTCTGAAAAATTTTGTCTCAATATGAAAATCACCCATGGCCAACTACGGTCATAGTTGGTCCAACATCGCATTGTTACAGCAATTGTCTCAATGTTTAAATCAATTCCCTTGGTTTCAACAATTCCTTTGGTTTATAATATTAAACCCTTGGGTTTATTAGTTCTTTTGATTTATAATATGAATAATTGATCAATGTCATTCATGATCAAATGTCACATTCTGACAAATGTTGTCTCAATATGAAAATCACCCATGGCCAACCATGGTCGTAGTTGGTCCAACGTCGCATTGTGACAACAATTGTCTCAATGTTTAAAGCAAGCATGGTAAACCATGTTTATTCCCCTCCGTTTATAATATTAATAATCATGTCGCTTTACTAATTTTTTTTGTTTTTTATAGGTATCCCTTGGCTTTCTTTATCTCTTATGTTTTTAAAAATTTTCCCTTAGGTTCCCCAATTCCATTGGTTTATAGTATTAAACCCTTGGGTTTATTAGTTCTTTTGGTTTATAATATTGATAATCCCTTCTGTTTATTAATTAGTTGCTTTTAAAATATTGGCTCTTATGGTTTTATATTTTATTAGGATTTTGAATTTAAAATATTTATTCTTATGGTTTGTTACACTATTCTATTTTTAATATTGATCCCTTGGCCTTATTGATAGCTTATGTTTTTAATAATTTTCCCTTGGATTCACCAATTCCTTTGGTTTATAAAATTAAAACCTCGGGTTTATTAGTTCTTTTGGTTTATAATATGAATAATCGATCAATTTCATCCATGATCAAATGTCACATTCTGAAAAATATTGTCTTAGTATGAAAATGACCCATGGCCAGCCATGGTCATCGCTGGTCCAACGTCGCATTGTTACAGCAATTGTCTCAATGTTTAAATCAATTCCCTTGGGTTCAACAATTACTTTGGTTTATAATATTAAACCCTTGGGTTTATTAGTTCCTTTGATTTATAATAAGAATAATTGATCAATGTCATCCATGATCAAATGTAACATTCTGACAAATATTGTCTCAATATGAAAATCACCCATGGCCAACCATGGTCATAGTTGGTCCAAGATCGCATTGTGACAACAATTGTTTCAATGATTAAGTCAATTTCGTTGGGTTCATCGATTCCTTTGGTTTATAAATTTTTGGGTAATGATTTTCCCTTGGGTTCACCAATTCCTTTGGTCTATAATATTAAACCATTGGGTTTATTATTTTTTTTGGAATGATTTTCCCTCAGGTTCACCAATTCCTTTGGTTTATAATACTAAACGATTGGGTTTATTAGTTTTTTTGGTTTATAATATGAATATTCGATCAATGTCATCCATGATCAAATGTTACATTCTGACAAATATTGTCTCAATATGAAAATCACCCATGGCCAACCATGGTCATATTTGGTCCAACATCGCATTGTGACAACAATTGTCTCAATGTTTAAATCAATTCCCTTGGGTTCACCAATTCCTTGGGTTTATAATTTTTTGGGTAATGATTTTCCCTTGGGTTCAGCAATTCCTTTGGTTTATAATATTAAAACCTTTGGTTTATTGGTTTTTTTGCTTTCTAATATGAATAAACGGTCAATGTCATCCATGATCAAATGTCAAATTCTAAAAAATTGTCTCAATATGAAAATCACACATGGCCAACCATGGTCATAGTTAGTCCAACATCGCATTGTGACAATAATTGTCTCAATGTTTAAATCAATTCCCTTGGGTTCACCAATTCCATTAGTTTATAATTTTTTGGGCAATGATTTTCCCTGGGGTTGACCAATTCCTTTGGTTTATAATATTAAACCATTGGGTTTATTATTTTTTTTGTTTTATAATATGAATAATCGATCAATGTCATCCATGATCAAATGACACATTCTGATGAACATTGTCTCGATATGAAAATCACCCATGGCCAACCATGGTCATAGTTGGTCCAACGTCGCATTGTGACAACAATTATTTCAATTTTTAAATCAATTCCCTTGGGTTCACAAATTACTTTGGTTTATAATTTGTTGGGTAATGATTTTCCCTGGGGTTGAGGAATTCCTTTGGTTTATAATATGAATAATAGATCAATTTCACCCATGATCAAATGTCACATTCTCACAAATATTGTCTCAATATGAAAATCACCCATGGCCAACCATGGTCATAGTTGGTCCAACATCGCATTGTGACAACAATTGTCTCAATGTTTAAGTCAATTCCGTTGGGTTCACCAATTCCTTTGGTTTATAATTTTTTGGGTAATGATTTTCCCTTGGGTTCATCAATTCCTTTGGTCTATAATATTAAACCCTTGGGTTTATTAGTTTTTTGGTAATGATTTTACCCGGGGTTCACCAATTCCTTTGGTTTATAATATTAAACCCTTGGGTTTATTAATTTTTTAGTTTATAATATGAATAATTGATCAATGTCATCCATGATCAAATGTCACATTCTGGCAATTATTGTCTCAATATGAAAATCACCCATGGCCAACCATGGTCATAGTTTGTCCAACATCGCATTGTGACAACATTTGTCTCGATGTTTAAATAAATTCCCTTGGGTTCACCAATTCCTCTAGTTTATAATTTTTTGGGTTATGATTTTCCCTTGGGTTTACCAATTCCTTTGGTTTATAATATTAAACCCTTGGGTTTATTAGTTTTTTTGGTTTATAATATGAATAATCGATTAATGTCATCCATGATCAAATGTCAAATTCTGAAACATTTTCTGAATATGAAAATCACACATGGCCAACCATGGTCATAGTTGGTCCAACGTCGCATTGTAAAAATAATTGTCTCAATGTTTAAATCAATTCACTTGGGTTCACCAATTCCATTGGTTTATAATTTTTTGGGCAATGATTTTCCCTGGGATTCACCAATTCCTTTGGTTTATAATATTAAACCCTTGGGTTTATTACTTTTTTTGGTTTATAATACGAATATTCGATGAATGTTATCCGTCATCAAATGATACATTCTGACGAACATTGTCTCGATATGAAAATCACCCATGGCCAACCATGGTCATAATTGGTCCAACGTCGCATTGTGACAACAATTGTCTCAATGTTTAAATCAATTCCCTTGGGGTCACGAGTTCCTCTTGGTTTATAGTTTGTTGGGTAATGGTTGTCCCTTGGGTTCACCAATTCCTTTGGTTTATAATATTAAACCCTTGGGGTTATTAGTTCTTTTCGTTTATAATATGAATAATTGATCAATTTCATCCACGATAAAATGTCACATTCTGAAAAAATCTTGTCTCAATATGAAAATCACCCATGGCCAACCATGGTCATAGTTGGTCCAACGTTGCATTGTTACAGCAATTGTCTCAATGTTTAAATCAATTCCCTTGGGTTAAGCAATTCCTTTGGTTTATAATATTAAAACCGTGGGTTTTTTAGTTCTTTTGATTTATAATATGAATAATTGATCAATGTCATCCATGTTCAAATTTCACATTCTGACAAATATTGTCTCAACATGAAAATCACCCATGGCCAGCCATCGTCATAGTTGGTCCAACATCGCATTGTGACAACAATTGTCTCAATGTTTAAATCAATTTTGTTGAGTTCACCAATTCCTTTGGTTTATAATATTAAACGCTTGGGTTTATTAGTTATTTTGGTTTATAATAGGAATAATCAATTAATTTTATCCATGATCTAATGCCACATTCTGAAAAAGATTGTCTCAATATGAAAATCGCCCATGGCCAACCATGGTCATAGTTGGTCCAATGTTGCATTGCGACAAAAATTGTCTCAATGTTTAAATCAATTCCCTTGGGTTCACCAATACCTTTTGGTTTATAATTTTATGGGTAATGGTTGTCCTTTGGGTTCACCAATTCCTTTGGTTTATAATTTTAAACCCTTGGGTTTATTAGTTCTTTTGGTTTATAAAATGAATAATCGATCAATGTCATCCATGATCAAATGTGAAACTCTGACAAATGCTGTCTCAATATGAAAATCACCCATGGCCAACCCTGGTCATAGTTGGTCCAACGTCGCATTGTCATGACAATTGTCTCAATTTTTAAATCAATTCCCTTGGGTTCACCAATTCCTTTGCTTTATAATTTGTTTGGTAATGGTTTTCCCTTGGGTTCACCAATTTCTTTGGTTTATAGTATTAAACACTTGGTTTTTATTAATCCCTATTACTTTTAATATTCCCCTTGGCCTTATTGATCCCTTAGGTTTTTAATGTTTATTCCTTTGGTTCAGTGATTCCTTTTGTTTATAGTGTTAAAGCCTTGGGTTTATTAGTTCTTTTTGTTTATAATGTTAATCACACATTCGGTTTATTACTCTCTTGAGTTTAAAAAACTAATTCTCAGGGTTTGTTAATTTCTTGGATTTTTCAGTTTAAAATATTAATTCTTAGGGTTTATTAATCTCTATTGTTTATAATATTCATTCGTTAGGTCTATAATATTTATCCCTTCGGTTCGTTGATTTCTTTGCTTTATAATATTAAACCCTTGGGTCTATTAGTTCTTTTGGTTTATAATGTTAATAATCTCATTGGTTCATTAATATCTTATGTTTAAAATACTGATTGTTATGGATTATTAATTTATTATGTTTTTTAGTTTAAAATATTAATTCTTATGGTTTATTAATCTCTTGTGTTTTTAATATTGATCCCTTATGTTTATGATATTTATCCCTTGGGTTCACCAATTCCTTTGGTTTATAATGACATTGGGTTTCTATTATTAATTATCCCTTGGGTTTATTAATATCTTCACTTTAAAATATTAATTGTTAGGGTTTATTAATCTCTCAGGTTTTTGTTTTTAAATATTGTTTCATATGCTTTATTACTCTCTTGAGTTTAATATATTATTTCTTAAAGTTTATTACTTTCTTACGTCTTTGGGTTTAATATTATTAATACATTAATATATATTATTAATAAATATTCTAATATTTATTAATAACATAATAATATTATTCATATATATTATTAATAATATAACCAACTATTATATAATATATATTATTAATATATTATTAGTTCTTTTGGTTTATTAATAATATAACCACCTATGATATTAATATATTTATAAATATTAAAATATCATTTATTATTAAAGTTGGAGGGGTTTTATTTTTGGATGACGTATGCAGGAAAGGTTGTTTTTTTGAATGCGAAGGGTGGTAAGCGGTATACATTGCAGCGCTTTTGGGGACAGGCTGTTTTCAAGTGAAAGCTAGCGATTCCATACCCTTCGCGACGCGTGGCGAGACACTGTTTGGAAAATTTCTTAGCGATCGGGCGTTATTGTTTGGACATGGAGGCGATGCCATATCGATGACAGTCATTGGATGTGAAGGGGTTGATTGGACAGCTGTCGGAGAGGTGAGATGATAGGGAAATAGTAAGGGTGGGCCCAATAAAATTAAACATGATTTAATCATATCGGGGGCAATTCGATTGGTGGGGTAAGTTATTAATTAACCATGAGGGTTAATTAATTCTTTTTTAATGCAGTAGGGAATCAGGGTTCTTAATTACTCGCGGTTTTAACTAATTAATCACAATTAAGACAATATTAAGGTAATTTTTCAACCAAAGTGGTGGGATATGTAATAATTGAGAGTTTTATATAGTTAAAATAATACGGGAACGGGTTGAATTATATAGTGAATTAAATAATAAAGTTAAAAGTTAATATGAAAATGAATGAAAAAGCGCTAAGTATAAAAAAATTAGAAGTATGTATTTAACTTATGCTTCTAACATGCTTCTAACATTAATATTAAAATATTATTTCTTATTAATATTATTATTATATTAATAAATATTTTTAATATATATTATCTGTATATTTCAAGATAGTATATAGTATGTATATAGTAAATATTATTAATAAATTAATAAATATTATAATATTATTAATATATCAATCAATATTATTAATATATATAAAATATTTTTCTGATTTTAATCATAATTAATATATTGATAAATATTCTTATTAATATATAATATTTATATTTCAAGTTAATATAATAAAATTATTATATATAATATTTATTTATTGATATATAAATTAATGTGATAGGTAGTGGATATAGGTCTATCGGTGTATATCAACCACATTAGTAAATATAATGTGATTGTGCTAGTAATATAAATTGTAGTATTCAATAAAATAA
>JAXQQM020086801.1:0-30255 GCA_034641835.2 Pinus albicaulis
TGTTGGTTGAACGACTAATTGTTGGTTCAATGGACAGAAGGTCTTGCAGGCACAAATACCAAAGGGAAAAATGGAGTACTCTTTGTAATTCTACACCACTGCTACCTTTCCTCAAACTCCTCTCCAACCTCAATATCAGTGCTAGTAGTAGCATGACAAACAACACTACGCTTAGCAGAACTAGAAGAACACATTTTCCAAACTACACGAGAACTACTTCCCTCACGAGTCACCATGTGCCATGCTTGGTCTCGGTGGTTCTCTTCCTTCTACTCTTGGTTCAATTACCATATCTTCATTGGAACCAACACCCCGAACTCCACTAGACAACGATTCACCATTTTGTAGTAGTGATTCGCCATTTTTACTGGTGATTCGCCATGATTTTATAGGATAATATAATCTCGTGAGAGATTCGCCAAAAAATTATATATACATATTATATTATTAATAAAATCGCCTTCCATTTTTCCTATGTATCATGGGGATTCGCCTATTTTTTATATATATAAATTTAGGGGGGTTCTTAAAATTATCCCTGGGAAATGGGTCTCTGGTAATGCTCGGGTATTTTTTCCGTGGGAGAATAGATAGATTTGAAGCTCCCTAAAAAGTCAACATATATGTTTCAAAATGTAAAATGACCACGGTGGCTTATTGTATGCCTACCCCAAATGGTCCTAACTTGAAATATAATTTATTTTGTGGCCTCTGTGGGGAGAATTTAGTGAATTCGATTAGTGTTTTTCTAGAGAGTCTCAATTTTCTTAGGGTGTGCCTTGGTTAAGTAGCTGTGAGAAGAGGATAAAGGGCCCAACACATTGGGTGCCTTTTGGTCCAATTCTTAGCATTGCTTCGTGTGTGCTTTGGAGTGTACAATCACAAGTGTTATGAGATGTGTATATGTACCGATCATTTACAATCTATTTCTAATTACGATATGTGTGATTGTTCCTTGCAAAAATAAACAATGTGTGGATTATGGGCTGCTTAAACCTTGCCTAGTTAGACTAAATTTTCACTATAGGGAGATGTGAAATTGTCTTAGAAAATCATTCATATGCATACTCGGGCTCACCGTGAGGTGCAAGGGTGGCAGAGATTACTTGCTTTCTTTTCGACAGATTGGTCCTAGTCCTCACTCCTAATGTAAAAATTGAACTAATCTAATGCAAAAATTGAAAAACATGAATTAGCTAAAGATATGTGGATGTATGGGCCACTTACTTTTCTGCTAATTACTTATGTGTTCTGTATATTTTATCAGAAAATCATTTTTTCGGACAAGATATGTGGATTGAAGGCCACTTACTTTCCCCTACTTAAATTATGTGTGATTTGCAAAAAATAAAAAATAAAAAATTTAAACTACTTGGTTTCTAATCTAAATTCTAGAAAATAAGCGTCCTAACTAGTCATGAAATGCCATAGCACAATGATGGAAATTTTCTTATGGGTTTCTAACACCTTACAACTGCAAAAAAATGAGAAAAATAAGTGCAAAATTGGCTTTCTACCTACTGCACAACTTATCCACCCACAGGCGCAAAGCGCGCATTTGTCTCAAAAGAATGCGCGCGGTCGGGTAGAAGAAAGAAAAAATACTCCTTCTCTAAGAAAATTTTCTCACTAAGTGTGATTTAAAGTGCTAAGAGGATGCAAGAGTGATTTTGCAGCAAGATGAATGGGAATAAGGACCTGGATCAACAACCATTAACTCAAAAGAAACAATCTAATGGAGTCACCATTCCTCTGGTAGTGTATTCGATGCATGGGCAGACAAAATACACTATGCTAAGTAGGGAGGATGCTTACCTATAGGAAATTCACAGGTCAAAGTGGTTTGTCAAACATTAGTGGAACAAGTTCAACATGTTATAAGATAAGTTAAATGGAAACATAGCATGCTACATAAACAATGAAACAAAAACAAAACAACATGCACAAGAAACATGCTCAATAGAGAAAACAAACTAATAACTCAACAATGGAGAGCTTTATCCCTTTATTAGGTGCTAGTGGTATTAGAAGATAGAATGCTAAATCTCTTTTAGTGGATCCTCTGAGCTACGGAGCTCCAATATCCAAGACAAGGGGTCTCTTCCCCTCAAGTTTTCAACAAGCCTCTCTTCCCTCTCAAAGGATGGTATATCGATGGACACATGGTGAAATCTTCTCTCTTGGATTGAGATGTTGGATAGCCAACAACTGAGTCCTTCCAATCCTCTTGCTACTAGACAACACAATCTGGTTTTCTGATGAGAAATTTGGCCAACATAACAATGTGTGTCCCATTCTCTTCCCATGGCTAGCTTTTATAGACAAATTTCAAATTTCCCTCCCTCTGTTGGTCCAATATATATGGTGACACAAGAGTGGGGGTATGATTCCTTTATGTGTTGCAATAAAGCCTCAAGGTGGCTCAAAGGTACTGTACTTGGTTAGATTGAGTGAGAATATTTTTCTCTAAGAGTGTCAAGTGGTCCTAGATAGTGACATTCCATATTCTCCGGGACCACACGAATATTGGAGGGATAGTCACTCTCTTCGCAATGATCAAAGAAAAAACCACAATGCGCGCTCAAGGCCAATGCTTCCTATGCGTGGTCCAAAAATTTGTTTGTTGACCGTAGGTAAATTTAAATTTTTAGCTCCTCTAATGTATTTATTCCCTGTAAATATTTATTTGTACCTTCTACTTGACATTTTCTAATGTCTTTTGCCTGTATGATTTTCCAATGTTAACAATTCTCAATATGAAAAAAAAAAAATAGATATTTTCCACAATAGAGTTGTTTCAAAATATACCAAGATAGATACGTTTTTTGACAATGGTTCATAAGGATATCTCATTTCTGAAGACATTGTCAAGAAGTTGAATTTAGAGACCATTCCTAATCCTAAAACTTATCCTTTAGGTTGGGTATGTGTTGGCATAATGGGTCCAAACCTAGGTTCAAATTTTATGTATAAACCAACAAACCCTCCAACTACTGGCCCTTTCAGAAATGATCTACTTGTGCAAATCTGTAATATTCCTAAATTAGCATGCAACTAATTGGAATACTAATTTTTCTCTTGTCATTTAGTTAGATGAATAAATGGGTAGGGATGCCCATAAATCTCTTTAGTAGGAATAAAATCCCTCTTAATGTGAAAAGGGATCATCTTCATAGCTGGATAAAGCACCCTCATGTGTGAACAAGGGCTAATACATGTTGACAAGGTCAAGTTTGACCAAGTCAACAGCGCTGGTATGGAGGGAGTGGATCATCAATAAGAGACAACGTAGTTTGAATGGAAGGAAGACTCCATGATAGTGGAAACCCTAATGAGTGGGACCCAAGGTGATAAAGCTCACATTGTTTATAAGGAGGGAAAGGCGACCACAGTGGGATATGTTATTGATTATTGATTTTTTGGTATGTATGACTTCTTGCATCCTTCAGCTATTTAGTTGAGCTTGCAATGTTGTTTAGAAAAGGGTGTTCCCAAGCGGGGATCCCACCTCTTCCTTTGAGATAGCCTCTTGGAAGAGTATTGAACTATCATTCCACACATCTGAAATTTTGGCCAAGCTTTGGTCTTCAGCTACAACGTAGTTTCTGTTCATATTTGTGTTGTGTTGCAAGGTGTTGCAGTGGAGGGTTAAGAAACCCACTTTCTGAGCTAGTTTTTCAAGGGAGGAAGCATTATTCTCATTGGGAGATCAGAAAGGAGGTTCTTGAGATTTCTTTCACATCTTGGCACTAGGCCAACCTATTCCCATCATCCATAATGTAGATTCCCTCTTTGACTACGTTATTTCAGTGAGCATTTGCAGTGGAGGTTTCAGTGCTTGATTTGGAGGTGAGATCTTCAGTGTTAGGATCAGCCTTTCACTTGGAGACTTTTTTGGAGGAGATCTATTCATTTCTTTACCAATTCAGCCACCTCCTTCTAGTATTCAGTTTGCAGCTACAATTCAGCCCTAGGGTTGCATTCCAACATTTTGTACTTTTGGGTATTTCCATTAACCCTTATCGGGTTCTCTTGGAAAGGTGTTTAAGAGTCTAGATCTTCACTCTTAGCATTTTTTGAGCTATATAAAAGCAGATCTATATTGATCTATATTTATACAGTAGTTTGGGCCCTAAAAATGCACTGTCATGGCTCATGGAAATTGTATGGCATTATTTCTCATGTATTAGCATATTTTCCTATTGGAGGCTTGTTTCCCATTGCTTGAGTGACTTGATCCTCAAGATATTGTGCCTATTATTTGTTGATATGTTTAATAATATGGCTATACATTTGTCTCATATATTGGTGTATTGATGTATTCACTACTAATTTCCATGTTTATGTGATATATTGCTATTTTTCCCATTTGGGAATATTACAGTGGTATTAGAGCATAATCTTGGCTCAACTTGTGAGTTTCAGCCAATATGGTATAAGAAGAAGAAGAGAAGAAAAAGATATCTAAAATGATGGAAGGAATAAGCTTTGTCTCATAAATTTTCCGATTTAGGAAGAATCTCTCCAAGGAGGTCAAGAAGATGAAAGAGGAGAGATGCAATGAGACCTCTAAAGGGTTTCAAGAAGAGGAAGGTCCATGTACTTCCTATCAGAAGAAGAAAGAACCGGTATTGCATAGAGCTCCAAAGAAATACACTGTACCCTTTTCGTTTGAAGAAGAAGACAAAAGGCATAGAGATGGAGGACACTTAGATCATGAGATTCTATGTGAGCATCTTGTAGAATATAAGTCTCAACCTAGAGCTTTCAAGGAGAATCTAACTCTCCCATAGTTCATTCAACTCAAAGAAGAAAGGAGAACTTGCAGCAATAGATTTATATTGCCTACATTTGATGGGTCATCCACATGCATAGCAAGAGCTTGGGGAATTAAGTTGGATGCATTCTTCCTACTACATCTAGTGGTAAAAAGAGAAGAGGTTGAGATTGCAGCACTGCACGTTGAGGGTGAATAAAACATTTGGGGGTTCAGCCATTTGATTCATGCAAGAGTGACTACATATGCAGATTTTACTCAAAGGTTGACCAAGAAGTTTGACAAGAAGAAATCAAAGAAGAATATGCCTTCACCACCACTTGTTGCAAGAGAACTTGCATCAAGAGAAAGAACACTTGCACCTTTGCAAATTGAACTTGATCTCTTAACATTTAGAGTCCCATGCACTATTCTGGAGAGGCATGAGGAGGAGGATACTTGTACCAGCACTGATGCAGCCATAGAAGAGAAACCATCATCATCAGTAGTTTGGGAAGCCATCACACCGAAGGAAGGAACCCCTGTAGCAGTACAAGATGTTCCCAATCTTTACCAAGGTATGCACATGTTTCCACTTTCTATTATTTCAGCACATCATGTAGAGTATTGTGGGAATATACCATTGCATGACCTAGGGTCAAGATACATTGCTGATTTGGAGTAGAAAACTATCACTGTGTTGAGGACCCTTGATTTGTTTAAGGAGGAGATATACAGTCATCTTAGTATATCATTGTTGAGCTACACACAAATCTTGGGGTTGGAGTGTAGATTGTTGGAGGATAGGATGAGTATTTTCCTAAACAATGCAATGCAAAACTATGTGTTTAGCATTGAATATGATCTTAAGACAACAGATGCACCACCATGGAGATCAACAGCACTTTAAATGAGCAGTAGTGATGAGTTAGGGGCCCAACTGATATTGAGACATTCCGATGACCAACACACTTGTGTAGCAGTGGATGGGCAGATGATTGATGAGAGGCATATTATCTTTCATTGTTGTGATGGATCTTTCTTGATGAGCATTTCATAGCTCAATGAGAATATTTTTCCTTCAGTATACTTGGATCCTTATGGATTCAACATGGTCATTGATGAGTGGTCTTCATATGGAGCTCTCCAAGAGATTGCATTTCAACATCCCATGAAATGCAAATATAGGAATTTGAATTGGGAGGATGGTGTTCTCCAGTGGAGGGATACCAATTTTGAACATGATAGGAGGCACCCACATTTGGATGAATGGGTGTGGATGGTCACAAGAGGTTGGTAAGCCACTTTCAAATCTATGACACAGGGAAGAAGGATGCATGGGTGCGCTGGCTACTCTTGAAAGAGTTTGGACATCATGTGACATATCCTTTGTCAAAAGGTATGTTATAGTTTGAGGCATTGCATGGCACCCATATGTTATGGCAGCATAATATTTGGTTTTATGGGGCATTCTACAAGTCAATCCTCATGATGTTACTCCATGACTTGTATGATGATGGTGTGGGGAGGAAAAAAGAGTTGATATTGATTTGGGAACCCTTGGAAGAGTATGGGCTGATTTTCTCCCATGCTTTGCATGATGTTGCAAGAGTAGGTGATGGCACTATCATGGTGCAAAGGGGCTACTCCTTAGATTTGGAGGATCAGGAGGTACTTCCACTTTGGAAGGAATATCCCATATATAGTATCATTGTGGTAGATGACTTTGACATTTGGCATGTCAAAGAATGGAGCTATGAGATGACAGAAGCCTTATTACAAAGGCCAACAACGTTGTCACTTAGGAGCTGGGGTTTGTTAATGGATTGTTCCCAGGATCACTTCACATATGATGCACTTGATGGAAAAGTAGGAGATGAGAGTGATGGAGTAGTGGATGGAGACATATATTACCATGATATGATATTCTTGACTTCGATGTCCAAGCATAAGAAGAATGCTTTGCATACAACACATGGTTCATTCCTTTTCATGGAGATATGTCATACCACTATGGAGGGTTCATTCATGGATCTTATTATCAACCTGCTCTCAGTACATGGTAAGAATTGTGTTTTTTCAATTATTGATTATCTAACACAGTATATGCATTCTCTTACCATCTCTATACAGTGCATTTCTCCACAAGAGGGCAAGCCTCCATTTGGGCTTCATGGTCATTTTGGGACCAACATCTTTGATGAAGATGGCTTTTTCTTGTATTTCTTTGGGCAAGTGTTGTACTATTTCCTGTATGCTCAGTTGATATGCAATGCCATTTACCATTTACTAGTAGATTAGATGACATGCACAACTAGCAAATTGTTTGGAGACAACTTGCCATATTATGTTATGAAACAACAGTTATCAAAACTGCGCTATGACTACTTGGGAGACTGTTGGTACTTTCCAGCACTATATAAAACCTTCAGCACCTCTCTCGTTAGGATTCCATATGAGGATAATGTCCTATTAATTTTATATGGGATGATCTGGGCAAGAACCAAAGAGTGGGTCTTTGAGGATCCAATTTTCTTTTTTCTTCATGAAGGAAACATTATTGCAGCCCAAATTGAGCAGTAGTTCTACACTTATCATAAGTGGAGAGAAAGACAACATGGGGTAGGCCATTGGGTCTATCAAGTTCAACAATTCAACCCACCTTCTTTGCAGGAGACTAAGGTGGATGATATATTTCATGACTTTCCATGTTGGAGGGTGACTCATTTTGTGTGGATGATAGCTCGGGGATGGAGGCTTCACATGGTAATGATATTTCAAATATATTTCAGATTCCATGCCTCAAGAAGGCCTCTAGATAGTGTTGTGGTTCCTATGATTTGGTAGATCTAGCAATACCAAATAACAAGACAACATCGAAACACTTTGGGATCTCAGCATCTAGCCCTCCTGGATCCAGAGAGGGATTTCTCTATAAGATAAAGAAATAATGTATCTTTAAAGGTCAATTTAAGATGTTAGGCTAGTTATAGGGCACGAGGGTTGTTGTTCTGTTTTGTTTGTTTGTTTGGTTGGGAAACATGAAAGAAGCGTTCAATGTAAGGTAAAGGAATGAATAGAGAAGGATTTTGGCAATGGGGAGATAATTCAAAGAGAACACAAGTCCACTGGGAAATGGGGTCATGAAAGGTTTTATTTGTAATTCAAATATCCAAGGCTTTCAAAGTGCTAGTCATCTAAAACAAAGGATCTCTTAAGATGATAGTATGGGATGAAACAATAAGGAATGAAAGGGAATGACAAGGAAAACCTTCCAAGGTGACCACTTTGGAGTAAGTCTAGGGGCAGGACATGCCTTATACCTCAATGACCCAAAATCATAATGAGGCTAACTTCAAAGACAACAATCCATCAGTCCTCCTGACTACTTTCAGACAATGAAAAACATTTAAGTTCGGACACAGAGTGAAGTCTAAGATCAGAGAAAGACTTTTAACCTTCTCTTCTTTTGGAATTCAACTCAAAGGGATCTTAGAAAGGCCAACTGTTGGATAGGGAACTTAGGGGATAGGAATAATCACTGAATCTCCCTACTCTCCTATTCTTTCAGCAAAACCAAACAAGAACATCTAAGAAACAAACTCTAAATTCATACATCAGCAAGAACGGACAGACCCACCTCTATACTAGTTAAATTATATTGAATTTGTTCTAAGATACACAATTAGTAGAAAAAATTAAAGATAAGAAAATGCAGTGAGCATTAGGGTACTTGCAGCAGTATATCCTAAGCTAAAATTACTGTTTCTTATCAGAGAAAATGAACATGATGTTAAACAGAGGGAAACAATAACAAAGAAAGAACACATCACCACTGATTTAGATTAGGATCCAATGAACATGCTTGTCATATTAGAAGAGAAAAACCAGTCACATACATTCTTGTCCAATAGCTTGATATCATCCAGAAATCATCTCCCAGCCTATTTACAACTACTACTTACAAAACTCTAACTCAGTGAAACAACTTACAATCAATGATTTTCAATATCCAACCAACCAACATTTACAATGTATTTCTCATGAGTTCTTATAGGTGAAAGAGAGATAGTAGCGGTAGATAGAACTTAATTGATTCATTAAAATAGAGGGAGAAGAGTCATCAAAGCCCATTATGTTCCATACCTTTACATTAACTTTCAATACTCTTTAAATGAATTAAGGGTCTTCGGCGAATGGATAATAACTTCAAGGGTATGTTCTATGAAGTACTTTCTGGCTGTAGTACTCTGTCTGTACTCTGGGACACAAAATGTTAAGATTTTTCTTTCAGGTCTTCCATACTTCGTAGCTAATGCACTGATAATTTTTTAGGACTTTCTGTCAGAATAGTAACTGCTCTGAAAAATAGAGAATGGGTAGTAGTGATTCAGTCCTTTCTTCAATAAAAGGAACGTCCTGCTGTTATATTCTTTGCGCTGCTGCGATCAATGGTTTGTATTTAATCTGTGTTGATTGTGGATTAGGCTTCATTAAGTCTTCAACATTAGGCTTTAATCCTTTTAATCTCTCACTGATACACTTTGCCGCTTCTTCTGACCTGTTTTTGTGAATATACAGGTTTTAGGGGCGCTGAAGGGTTTGAATCAGGTTAATAGCTGTGATTTTCAATAAAATATGTTTAGACCCTCTCAGTGATTTCTTCCTCTGCTATCCATTGGCTCTATGATACTCTGTCTGTGCTCTAAATCACCATGACTGTGATTGTGGAGACAGAATGAATTCACCACATGTAAACCCTGCAAAAACAAGATAAACACGGTATAATGTCCTGAGGGAGCGATGGAAGGACTGCTTCAGAGGCTCGTGGGGATGGAGGAACAGTGGTGAAAAATGGTGGATGCAGTGGAAAAATGGGTGAAAATCATGTCAAAAGGCTAAAAACAAGTCTGATGAGGGTTGAGTGCGAGGTGAATTATGGACAGTTGGATTAGATTAAACAATGGTGATCCACGGTCGAGATCCTTCGATGAAGTCGTTTGAAGGATGAATGAAAATTAAATGAACGGGGTCGAGGTTAAATGCGGGCCGTTCGATTAGAATAATCGACGACGGAGATCTGCGGATGAAGTCGTTTTAAGAGGTTAGATGAATTAATAATGGGTGGAGGCAAGGTTAGATCAGGGCCGTTAGATCAGAACAAATCAACGGCTATGATTAAACATGAAATCACATTGCGGAGGGCGGTAAGGCAGAAAACCGGAGTGGTTTTCACAAAATTTTTTGATGGTATGCGGTTTGGCCAAAAAAAATGCGATATGGTATGCCTGCTAACACCTGTCCCTTCCAATACCACCGGTTTCAGAAAATTATTTGGCGTTAATGTCCTGTCACAAAACTTTTGTGAAATGCAATATCAGCCATCGAATCATCGGGTGCAGATCCAACAGTGTGGAATGGATGCGACGGAGGAAGTTGCGGGATGAATGGCGGTTTAGATCCTGACCATCGGATATGTAGGAATGGACAGCGGAGATCTGTCGACGGGGGAGAATGAGAAGGGCAGGGTTTGAAAGCAGAAGTAATGTGTACCGTTGGATTTGAGAAAATCAACGGCAGGGCTCTCATCGCATCGGAGAAAGGGAAAGTGACAAAACATCGGGGTCCTTTGAGATTGCACGATGCAATTAAGCGATGGCCATCGGATCAGAGGGAAGATCAACGGTCATGATTGAATCAATGGGTGTGATGTTGGAGGACCTATGAGTGGAGCATGATTGAATCCTGGCCATTGGTTCTTGTGGATTCAACGATCCAGATCAAATTGGTGGAGCGATGACGGGGGACAGCGAGCGGAGCGCGATTGAATCCTGGCCGTTTGTTCTTGTGGATTCAATAATCTAGATCAGATCGGCGAATGCAATGATAGGGGCTCAGGAGTAGAGTGCGATTGTATCTCAGCCGTCGGATCTGTCGGAATGGACAGTCGATATTAGATCGGTGGATGCGATGACAGGGGCTCATCGCATCGGAGTTTTTGAATCAAACGTTTTAACAAAGAACTTATAAGCCCTGATTGCGATTGTGCGATGGGGGCTAGCTCTTGGTCACGGGATGAAGTCACATGTGGAAAATGGGCTAGGGTTGGGCCGAAAGGGGCTTAAGGCCTAATGGGGCGGAAGACTGTTTTTTAGGATTTTTGAAGGGATTTTGAGGAATTTTGAGGTTCTTATAAGGGTAAAGAAGGGATTTTAAGCCTCATAAAGGGAACTATAAGGTTTAGAAAGCGAGTTTTGATGATTTAGGAGTGAAATGAAGGGGTTTTGGAGGATTTTGAAGAGTGAAAAAAGTGGTGAAAATGGAGGTTTGGTGGGAATGAAATGGGGCAAATGGAGGCCTTTTTTAAAGAAATCTCTTTCACAAAACAGTAGGGCTTTTCAATGGAAACAACAGTGAAGATTTCTTCAAAGGACAAAAAACACATGAAGGCTTCAAAGATGATAGATTTTCAAGGAAAATGTTTCTCTTGAAGACTTAGAAACATATTTAGCCACCTGTTTGCTATGCCAAAATTTTATAGGTGGCTAACAGTGGCTCCACATGGGGATGGCATCTTCTTGAAGGTGTCAACAATTTCAGAAATAATCTTTGGAAGTAGGCCAAATTCCTGGTACTTTGACCATCTTTTTCTTCTTTTCATCAGTTGTTATAAACATGATGGACATTATATCAGTAGCAATACATCCCCAAACTATCTACCTACCCATCCTACTTTCCTAACATTTTTTCTCCCTGGTGCATTTAGACTTGCAGACCTTTACAGCATATATTTTTTATTTGAAAGAAAAAACTAATCTAATTCTACCCTTATTTCTCCATGAGACCAGATTAAACAGTTGGGCTCATAACTTCTCTACCTAAACTAATATCTACTAGGATTAAACTGTCTGACATATTTTCATTCTCTACATTCTAAAACGGAAATTTAAACACATACAAACCAGGATTAGACTAACTGGTTTGTTGTGGGTCCATGGCATAAAGACAAGTTTCACATGTAATGAGACTCTGCAAAAATTGAAACAAAATTGTGAAGGCTTGAAATTCTGAAAATTAAAGCATCCTTCCTTCTTGTGTGACTCAGATTTTGAGCTTGTTAGAGTCACCTTTCTTTCTTCATTTCAGCTCTGATTCTGACCTTGTTAGAGCTGCTTTCTTCTTCTTTGTTGGTTCAAGTTTTTAGCATGTTAGAACCAACCTTTTTCTGCACCTTTGGCTCAGATTTTGATCTGATTAGAGCCATTCCTTTTTATGCTTCATAGGTTCAGGATTTGAGCAATTTTGAACCTTTCCTTTCTCTTTTTTTTGTATATTTTTTCTTTTCTTTTCAGAACTAAAACAGAGCAATGGTATTTACAATGGAAGTGAAGAATATAAACTAAAAATAAACAGAATTAATGCTTGAGAATCCTGCCATTGACAGGACCCCCAAACAGATATGTACCATATAATTCTTGTAGAAAAAAGACATTTGGACCAATGGCAGACTGAATAATGTAAGGACCTTGCCACAAATTGTCAAATTTGCCATGCTTACCCTTATCGTCTCTCCTAGAGTCCCACTTGAGTACCTTATCTCCAATTTTGAATTCACATGCCTTGGTCCTTTTGTCAAACAACTTTTTGATGTTCTCTTGCACTTTCTGAGCTCTGTTGTAGACTTCTTCCCTTGTCTACTAGAGATCTATAGTTTGATTGATCCTTCTCACCATGTTGTCTTCTTCTGACTGTATTTCTTGGACCAATTTTATCACTGGTACTCCCAAGCTGGTGGGGAATAATGCATCTTCTCCATAAACAAGCTGATATGGAGACATTCCTATGGATTTCTTTGTGGTCAATCTGTCTACCCATAGAGCATGCACCAACTTGTTGTGTCATGATTTTTTATTATCTTCAAGCAGCTTCTTGATGATGGTCACCAAACTTTTATTTGATGATTCTGCCAGCCCATTACCTTGAGGGTAATAAGAAGTAGAATGACCAAGTGCAATCTGATACCTGTGACAAAAATCAATCATCTTTTTGGAACCAAATGCAGCAGCATTATCAGTGATAATCTTCCTAGGGCGGGAAAATCTAGATAGGATATGGTCTTCAAGGAATTTTATAATAATAGAGTCTGTGGCATTCCTAGAAGGGATGGCCTCTATCCATTTGGTGAAGTAGTCAGTGGATGTGAGTATCCATCTATGTTGGGTAGATGAAGCAGGATGTATTTCCCCTATGAAATCTAGGCCCCACTGTTGAAAGGGAGCTTCAACAGTGATTGGTTGTAAAGGTAGAGGAAGGAGTTTTCTTTTGCCCTAAAAAATTTGGCACTTGTGGCAGGAAAATATCATCTTGTGGAAATCTTGGAATAGGGTGGGCTAGTAATAGCCAGCTCTAAGGATTTTATTGGCAGTGGTTTTCCAGTAGAGATGGCCTCCACACTCCTTCATGAAATTCATGCTTGATTCTCTCTGCATCAACTTCAGGAAAACATTTAAGCAATAAACCATTGGCATTTTTCCAATATAAACATTCATTCAAAATGCAATAATTTCTAGCTTTCAACTTTAAAAATCTTGCCTTTTTCTTAGATAAATCAGAAGGAGCATTGAGATTTACAAGCACATACAAGATATCAACATACCAAGGTGAGTTTTGGAACTGCTCTTCAACAGTGGGAGCAGGCAATCCTTCATGTTCATCCAATGCATCTACCATATTTATGTCAAGGGATTGTATGTTAGATTCAGCCATCAATTGTGCTAGGCCTTGACCCTTGATGAGCTTAGTGGGTTTGATCTCCAAATCATACTCTAGTATCATAGCAATCCACTTGCCTCTTTTACCATCTAGATCTTGTGACAAAATGTCTTTAACCACTATATTAGGCACAAAGGAAATAATATGAGAACGTAAAATATACACTCTGAAATCTTTCAAGGCCTTTACCAAAGCATAGGCTTGCTTTTCCATGATATTGTATTTCATAGGTGCATCCATCAATGCCTTGCTAAAAAATGCAATTGGCTGCTCTTGTCCCTCTGGATTTTTCTGCAATAGGAAAACAACCACAGTATGTTCTAATGCAAATGAGAATATAAGGAAATATTTAGAAAAATTTGGGCTGATGAGAACTGGTGCTCGGGTGAGTGAATGTTTTACCAGTTCAAAAGAATTTTTGGCTTCTAGAGTCCACTTAACTCCTACTTCTTTTTTAAGCATGTTTGTCATGTTTCTAAGGAGTTCTACTAAGTTGTGTATAAACCTCCTCAAGAAATTAATTTTCCCAATAAAGGACTGCAATTCCTTGATGTTTCTTGGGTGGCTAATCTGCAATATTCCTTCAACTCTCTTTGGGTCTATTTTAATTCACTTTTTAGATATAGTGTGACCAAGAAGTTTACCTTGTTGGAGACCAAACACTGTCTTTTTGGAATTTAAAGATAGCCCAAACCTCCTGCACTTTTCAAAGACCTTTCTCAAATGTTAAGGTGCTCTTCATCGGTTTTGGAATAGACTGTAATGTCATCAAGATAAATTACAATGAAGTACCCTATTTCTTCGGAGAATGCAATGTCCATAGCTCTTTGAAAGGTGGCACCAGCATTCATTAATCCAAAAGGCATTTTCACATACATGAAAGTGCCCCAAGGAGTGGTGAAGGCTATTTTAAGTTGTTCTTCTGGGAGTACTAAGATTTGGTTATACCCTGAAAATCCATCTAACAGAGAAATCATCTTAGAACCAACTACCTTTTGTAGGATGTGTTCCATTTTGGGTAAAGGGTAATTGTCTTTTAGTGAGGCTCTGTTTAAGTTTCTAAAGTCAATGTACAACCTAATTTCACCTATATTTTTCCTTATAGCCACAAGGTTAGATACCCAATCTGAAAACCTCACAGGGACTATGATTCCAGCCTCATACATTTTCTTAATTTCCTTTTCTACCAGGGGTAACTACACAGGGTTGATTCTGCATAGCTTTTGCCTAAAAGTTTTCTGGTTTTCTTTCAATGGAATCTTATGCTGGATGATCTCTGTGTCATGGGCTTTCAAATCCTCATAACTCCAAGCAAAAACATCAGCAAACTCTTTAAATAAATCAATGTATTTCTATTTGATATGTGCTGGCAAGGTTTTAGATAATTTGATCATTTTAGGCTTGTCCTTACTGCCTATATTTCATTCTTCCACATCAGATTTAGTGGGTTCTATAGTGGGCTTATTTGCCACATCATTAAAATCAGAAAGGTCCTCTAGGGGTGCTATTCCTCTGGGTATGCTTTTGTCTTTAGACTGCACTACCTCTATGTATTCTTTATTTGTGTTCTTGTATTCTTCAGTTTGATTCTCAAATTCTCTAGTCAGCATGTTTATTTCTGCAATAGGGAATGGTTTTTCTTCATCAAGGGGTTCTTCATGCAAACATTCTTCCTCGGACTTGGAATTTGAATCTGGTAATTCAAACTCATTCCTAGAAAGCAAGAAGTTCTCTATCTGTTTGTCACCCTCTAAGACCTGCCAATATTTTTCATTATCTGGTACTGCTGGTCTATGTTTTTTTTGAACAATGAGCTGTTTGTCACTAAGTGGTCTTTGAATTGAACTAGCAGCGCAAGCTAAACCATTTGCAAGTATGTTTTGGCTTCTAGGGACAAATACAAGCTCATATTCTACAAATGTTTGCGAAAGATCCATGGCATCATTCCTATATGCTCTTAATCTGGGATGTTTTGCAGTGTACTCCCCATTTATTTGTTTGATGACCAGTTCTGAGTCTCCATGAACAACTATCCTCTCAGATCATAGTTTTTTCAATAGATGTAATCCTAAGAGGAGAGCTTCATATTCAGCTATGTTGTTTGTGCATTTGAAATTTAGCTTGAAGGTATGACTCTCAGTGTAATCATTTTCAGTATTGTGCAACCATACCCCAGCTCCTGCACTTATTCTAGTGAAAGATCCATCAAAACTCATGTTCCATAAGGGGTTGTTTCCAGATTTTTTATCAGTTTCCTCCTTACTGTCATCTTGTTTGTTGAGGTTAGCAGGCTGATGTGTAACCTACTCTCTACAGTCTTGTTTCTGATTTTCTAATTCTGCAAATTGTTCCAATGTTTCTCCCTTATTTTCCTCTGTATCCAGAGCTGCCATTATGTTCAGATTTGTGGCCTCTACTCTTATATTTGGACTTTTATTCTCTAGCTCTTGCTCATATGTAAACTCATCATTGTAAAGGATGAAAGAGTCTAGGTCTGTATGGATAGAGTTAAGAGGGAAATTCTCTGGTTTCTCTGGGCTGCTAACCATGAATTTCATGTGTGCTTTCCTATATAATCTTCTAAGTTGGCTAAAAAAAAGAATAGTTGCGTATGTCATGTCCATTTGCATTGTACCTTGTAGCTTGGCACCCCATGATCTTGATAGCAACATGCCATACTTAGGAGGCACATCAGCCACTACAACATCCATTACCATGCACTTGGCTAGGATTTGGGTCAAATTCACACAGAGATCTTTGATCAGGCCTAAACACTTTACTCTGGTAGAGTCAAAAGAATATAAATCCTTATAGGGTCTAGTTATCTGTAGGCCAAATATTTCCATGATCACTTTGGGCATGAGGTTGTGTGAAGCCCCTGAGTCATGCATAGCATTGTGTAGGATTTTTTCATGGATATTTAGACTAACATAGAAAGGAGGTACCACTCCTTCCTGAAATTTCCCTTTAATTTTTGGGCCAAACAAGAGAGCTGGTTGATCATCATTTAAGTTGACAGAATCATTGTTTTCTCCTAAGTTTAAAGCTTTCAAAATTTGACTTTTATATACATCTTGGGTGGCCAACTCAGTGAGAGGTACAAAAATTTTGATTTTGGCAATCTCACTTTCTAGACTGAAAGGAGACTGACTCTTGGAAAGGCTCAATTCTATTTTTTTTGTCACTGTTTTATTGGCAGTATCAGCTTGTTGTTTCTCAGTATGTACATTATTTGAAACTGTTTTATCAGGAGCATTAGCTGCAATGCTAGTGCTGTTGTTTTCTTGAATTGGTTTATCAGTGGGTTGGGTACACTTAACCTTGGTTTTACCAGAACTTTCAGCTACTGTTTTGGTATTTTCAGTAGTGTCTTTAGGAGTCTTTTCAGGCCTTTTCTTGATATTGACCTCAGAGGTTTTGGGTTTGGAATTTTCTGGGTTCTTTTTACTTCTGAGATCATATTGTTCTTGGACCTGCATGATGGAATTCTCAAATCCTAACCTATATTCTTCAGATTCTAACCCTTCCTCATCCCAATGTGTGTATGAGGTTTGGTTGTCTTTTGAGGAAAAGGTGTGATCTTGGTTATCCACTTCCACCATGTTTATGGTAGTTCCCTCTAACTCTTCTATTATTCCCTCATCCTCATCAAGGAAATTTTCTTGGAATGGAGGTATGACTTGTTGGTCAGAGTCCCTTTGTCTATTAGGAGGGGTGTTTCTCCTAAAGTTTTGGTTCTGGTTTTGAGTCTAATTTTTGTTTTGATTATTGACTTGGACATACATTTTCTCCATCATTTTTTCTAGCCTATTTATGTTTTTGGCTAGATCATCAACTTTGGATTTAGATGTAGAAGCTGTGGTGTCTTCCCTATAGGTTACCTTCTTTTCAACCCTCATCCTAGCTCTTTTTTCAATTAAGTTTGCCTCTACACTCACAGCTCCTTTCTGCATGTATTCTAATGTGTTATAGTCTCTTTCCCTTAGCTAATAGGTCGTATCAGCATCAAAACCTTCAGGATATTTTACTAAGGCCATGCCTTGGGGAGGTTTCATGTGAGGTGGAAGAGCATTGTAGACACTGCTAACTCTGGTGGAGTAATCATGAACACTCTCTCCCTGATTTCTTTTAAGATTCTTATAATCTGCTAGTATCTGTAGAGGGTTGCTTTTGATTTCCCATTTGTTTATGAAAGTTTGATGTAAAGAGGGAAGGTCATGGATGCTATTAGGAGTTAAGCCTTTAAACCACTTTTTTACTTCTCCTCCTAAACTTTGAGCAAAGATCCTCATCTTAATGGTTTCATCTTCTATTTCCATGTAATCAAAAGCATCTTCCATCCTATCTACATGGTGTTGAGCTATGGTAGATTCTTTACCAGTGAAAGGAGGAATTTTAGATTGATAGTCATTAGGTAAAGGAGCTAGAGGCTATGGCAACACTAGGGGAGCATACCATGCTTCCATGATAGTGTTTTGTGGAGGTAAAGGATTGGCTTGAGCAGCAGGTATATGGATGGCAGAAATGTTTGGACCAGAAACAAATTGTTGAGCAGATTTAGGGTGAAAGAAATCCCAGTTATGAATGAAGTGGATATCATGAGGTGTTGATGGAGGAGTCTCTCTGTCCCTAATATGTTGACCACTATGTGGTGGTGAACTTGGAGTCTCAAAGTATGTTTGACCTATATCACTGAATGACTTAGTTCTTGGTAAGTTACTTGGTAAATCTAAGTCAACTTGAGTATCTGATAGAGCTGCAAGGTTTTCAGTTACTGAGTTAGCTCTATGAAAGGGTCTGACAATAGTTGGATCCCTGGATATGAAATAATTCCTAAGAATGCTCTCGAGATTGTCAACTACTTAGAGAGGATTTGGATCAGGATAAGCTCTGGTATGGATTGTTCTTGAAGCCAGTATGTTAAGTTTCAGATCCAAAAAGGAGAAAGTTAGCCAGATATGACAATATTTAAGAGGAAAACTATCCTTAAACAAAGAAACTTAATCCTCAGAGTTTCCTTTAGTATGGATGATGTTGTAATGAAACTGGTCTCCCAGTGGAGTCTTGTGAAAACAGAGATAATCAGCAGGCCTACTGATCACCAGTGAAGTCTTTTGGTCATTTTAGGAACTGTGGAGTCGCCAGGTGGAGGGTTTAAAGTGTTTCAAGAATATTTACAGTCCACCACAGTGATTAAATTACTAGATCAAGGCTAATTGGTCTTATTTGAGTTCTTATATATGTTTTAAGGAGTGTTTCAACTCAAATTTCCCTAGTGGAGTCACCATTATGTTGTGGTTCCTATGATTTGGTAGATCTGGCAATACCAAATGACAAGACAAAATCAAACCACTTTGGGATCTCAGGATCTAGCCCTCCTGGATCCAGAGAGGGATTTTTCTATAAGATAAAGAAATAATGTATCTTTAAAGGTCAATTTAAGATTTTAGGCTAGTTATAGGGCACAAGGGTTGTTGTTTTGTTTTGTTTGTTTGTTTGGTTGGGAAACATGAAAGAAGGGTTCAATGTAAGGTAAATCAATGAATATAGAAGGATTTTGGCAATGGGGAGATAATTCAAAGAGAACACAAGTCCATTGGGCAATGGGGTCATGAAAGGGTTTACTTGCAATTCAAATATTCAAGGCTTTCAAAGGGCTAGTCATCTAAAACAGAGGATCTCTTAAGATGATAGTATGGGATGAAACAATAAGGAATGAAAGGGAATGACAAGGAAAACCTTCCAAGGTGACCACTTCGGAGTAAGTCTAGGGACAAGACATGCCTTATACCTCTATGACCCAAAATCCTAATGAGGCTAACTCTGAAGACAACAATCCAGCAGTCCTCCTGACTACTTTGAGATAATGAAAAACATTTAAGTTCAGACACAAAGTGAAGTCTAAGATCAGAGAAAGACTTTTAACCTTCTATGCTTTTGGCATTCAACTCGAAGGGATCTTAGAAAGGCCAACTATTGGATAGGGAACTTAGGGGATAGGAATAATCTCCGAATCTCCCTACTGTCCTATTCTTTCAGAAAAACCAAACAAGAACATCTAAGAAACAAACTCTAAATTCATACATCAGCAAGAACGGACAGACCCACCTCTATAGTGGTTAAATTATATTGAATTTGTTCTAAGATACACAATTAGTAGAAAAAATTAAAGATAAGAAAATGTAGTGAGCATTAGGTTACTTGCAAAATTATATCCTAAGCTAAAATTAATGTTTCTTATCAGAGAAAATGAACATGATGTTAAACAGAGGGAAAAAATAACAAAGAAAGAACACATCACCACTGATTTAGATCAGGATCCAATGAACATGCTTGTCATATTAGAAGAGCAAAACTAGTCACATACATTCTTGTCCAATAGCTTGATATCATCCAAAAATCATCTCCCAGCCTATTTACAACTACTACTCACAGAACTCTAACTCAGTGAAACAACTTACAATCAGTGATTTTCAATATCCAACCAACTAACATTTACAATGTATTTCTCATGAGTTCTTATAGGTGAAAGAGCGATAGTAGCGGTAGATAGAACTTAAATAATTCATTAAAATAGAGGGAGAAGAGTCTTCGAAACCCATTATGTTCTATACCTTTACATTAACTTTTAGTACTCTTTAAATGACTTAGGGGTCTTCGGCAGATGGATAATAACTTCAAGGGTATGTTCTATGAAGTACTTTCTAGCTGTAGTACTCTGTCTATACTCTGGAACACGAAATGTGAAGATTTTTCTTTCAGGTCTTCCATACTTTGTAGCTAATGCACTGAAATTTTTTTAGGACTTTCTGTCAAAATAGTAACTTCTCTGAAAAATAGAGAATGGGTAGTAGTGATTTGGTCCTTTCTTCAGTAAAAGGAACGTCCTATCATTATATTCTTTGCACTACTGTGATCAATGATTTGTATTTAATCTATGATGACTGTGGATTAGGCTTCATTAAGTCTTCAACATTAGCCTTTAATCCTTTTAATCTCTCACTGATACACTTTGCCGCTTATTCTGACCTGTTTTTTTGAATATACAGGTTTTAGGGGCGCTAGAGGGTTTGAATCAGGTTAATAGCTGTGATTTTCAATAAAATATGTTTAAATCCTCTCAGCGATGTCTTCCTCTGCTATCCATTGGCTCTATGATACTCTGTCTGTGCTCTAAATCACCATGACTATGACTATGGAGACAGAATGAATTCACCACCTGTAAACCCTGCAGAAACACGATAAACATGTTATAACGTCCTGAGGGAGCGAGGGAAGGACTGCTTCAGAGGCTTGTGGGGATGGAGGAGCAGTGGTGAAAAACGATGGATGCAGCGGAAAAATGGGTGAAAAACATGTCGGAAGGCTAAAAACAAGTCTGATGAGGGTTGAGTGCGAGGCGAATTATGGACCGTTGGATTATATTAAACAATGGTGATCCATGGTCAAGATCCTTCGATGAAGTCGTTTTAAGGATGAATGAAAAGTAAATGAACGGGGTTGAGGTTAAATGCGGGTCGTTCGATTAGAATAATCGACGGCAGAGATCTGCGGATGAAGTCATTTTAAGAGGTTAGATGAATGAATAATGGGTGGAGGCAAGGTTAGATTAGGGCTGTTAGATCAGAACAAATCAATGGCTATGATTAAACATGAAATCATGTTGCGGAGGGCAGTAAGGTGAAAAACCAGAGTGGTTTTCACAAAATGTTTTGGTGGTATGCGGTTTGGCCAAAAAAAATGTGATATGGTACGCTTGTTGACACCTGTCCCTTCCAATACCACCGGTTTCGGAAAATTATTTGGCGTTAACATCCTATCGCAAAACTTTTGTGAAATGAAATATCAGCCGTTGGATCATCGGGTGCAGATCCGACGGTGCGGAATGGATGCGACGGAGGAAGTTGCAGGATGAACGTCGGTTTATATCCTAACCATCGGATCTATAGGAATGGACAGCGGAGATCTATCGATGGGGGAGAATGAGAAGGGCAGGGTTTGAAAGTAGAAGTAATGTGGACCATTGGATTTGAGAAAATCAATGACGGGGCTCTCATCACATACGAGAAAGGAAAAGTGCCAAAACATCGGGGTCCTTTGAGATTGCGCGATGCGATTAAGCACTAGTCGTCGGATCAGAGGGAAGATCAATGGTCAGGATTGAATTGGTAGGTGTGATGTTGGAGGGTCTATGAGTGGAGTGCGATTGAATCCTGGCCGTTGGTTCTTGTGGATTCTGTTTGGTCAATTTAGCGTCCTAAATTGCTAACATAAATTATCAACCAGGGCTAGTAAACTGATGAAGTGTGGTGCACTATATGTGCTTAAGTGACCTCTTCCTTACTTCTTTGTATGTGTTTTTTGTATTGTTTTTATGTAATCTACCTCCGGAGTGCTCTAACTGAATTAACATGCAACTAGTCTATGGAATTCTACAGTCTGTTTGTCCATCATGATTGGTATTTTGGAAGAATTCCTTCTTTTGGAAGGGCTAGAACAATTCTGACTGTGTAATTGGATGCAAATGCAAATATAAAGGACTGAAAGCAAATGAAAAACTAATATATCATATCCATATCCTACTCGTCATTATGATGTCTTGGGCAAGCGTTTAAGAGCAAGAACAGAGATGATACTTAGTGCAAACACACAACTAAATCATTCATTATCACGGTCATGTCTTGAACTTCTTAAGAATTTCTTGGAAGAGTGATTAGGACAAGTGTAACTGTGATAGTGAACAACAAAAATTACAACTAAATCCTACAGTACTATAGCCATTTTCATTCATCATTATAATCTTTTGGAAGAATTTCTTCTTGTGGAAGAATTAGAATGAATATAACTACAGTAGCTAATTAAAAACAACTATGAATTCAACTCCTAATCCTACAATACTATAGTCATTTTCATTCATCATTATAATCTTTTGGAAGAATTTCTTCTTGTGGAAGAATTAGAATGAGTACAACTACAGTAGCTAATAAAAGTAACTACGAATTCAACTTCTAATCCTACAATACTATAGCCATTTCCCATTCATCATTATAATCTTTTGGAAGAGCTTCTTCTTGTGGAAGAGTTAGAATGAGTATAACTACAGTAGTTAATAAAAACAACTACAAATTCAACTTCAGAAACGTAAAGGCAACTAAGATACTCAACATGATACAACCAAATCTTTTTCATCTAATAATGATATTTTGGAAGAACATTTTAAGAAAAAGAATGACTGTAAGATAATGAGGATCTTTTAATCTAATTGCAAAACAGGAATTAAAAGCTACTTATCTAGAAAGCATGTAGAAGCCTCCTTGGATAGCAGGGGCCCTCTGCTACCAATTTGGTGAAGTCCTTCAGCTCCTTAAAGTTGTAATCAAAACATCATCAAAGAACTGAATTTCTTTATTGAAAATCTCACAAATCTACATCCTATTCCATCTTGAACTTTGTTACAAAATACTCCTATTTTCTCCTACTTCTTCCTTACTTCCTCATTACCCATGATAGGAGAAAGCTTCTCCTATTTATACAAAATATGAGGATTCATCTCATTAATGAGATTCCATGAATATCTCCCTCCATCTCTAGAGTTACAATCAAAATAGAAAATGATAAGACACATGTCTTTCTAGAGTTTCAACACAACTAAGAAATGAGACACATATCCTCTTAGAGTTTCAATACAACAAGGAAGTGATACACATGTTCTCATGATCCCATGATCTTCTCCAACCAAATTCGAATTTGGCCTTAGAGTGCCACATAAGGGTCTTCTAGAAGTCTCCTTTTGACCTACACATGTCACAAAACTCATAACACATATATAGATATATGAAACTATGTTAATTTTCTAGTTTCTAATCATAAATTCACTTAAAATACATAAAATAAATAACTTTGGAAAACAATGATCCTAACCCATATATTTATGAAAAATGGTTATTTGATGTAAGGCTTTAGGTCAGATGGCTATGAAATAAGGGCTAGATGGTTATGACATAATGGAAATATGTATGAATATGGAAAACACTTTTGAGACTCAACATACCCCCAACTGAAGTTGTTGCATGTCCTCATGCAACTATTGCAATGATTCATTTGTCCATGAGTTGATCTTTGACTCATATAAATTCGTTCCAAACTTTGCTTCTTGATATTTTCTTTTTGGCAAAGTATAATACACTTGATTGCAACCCTTTTTTTTAATGGTTGGTTCTTGTGTGACAACCAATTCTTTTTGAGCAATGGTTCTTGTGTAACAATGCTTTATTTTCTTTGTTGCATCAAAGTTCATGAAAACATTTACAATCAATTACTTCATCAATGAATTGATCATTTGCAAGACATATAATCTTTTGGATCATGTTGCAACAATAGTTGGTTGGGAAGTATATGTGGATGGAAATGAAATGAAAATGTGTGATAGTGTATGACATGTGGATATGAAATGATGTCCCTTCCCCCCAACTAAAGATATGACAATGTGAAAAAGGGAATGAGAAATTTTTCCAAAGTTACAATTTTAGCATTCTAATGAATTACATGACTAAAAATTAGAAAACAACATACCTTCACTTACCTTAAATGTGGATGAGTTGTGTATGTGTGGTGGCTGCAAAATTCTGATCATATTCTTCTTCAAGTGGTTGAACAAGAGGAGTCATGGATAAAGAGATAAGATGACTTTTTATTGCTCCTACTAAAACTTGCTGAATCTGCTCCAAAATGCTGAAAATAATAGTCTTCATGTCTTCAAAACTCATTGGCACAATTCCTACTATGTGAAAGATGTTCTGATGTCGAACATAGTAGGAAATTGTTGAATTAGTGGCCATTAATGGATGCCACTAGTCAACACGGGAACTCTCACCATTGATGACAATGAGAGTCAAGATGCCCAAACACATCTTGCTAGGTACGAATGATTTTGCTGATGTCGAGTCACCTAGAAGATCTGACGAACAAGAGACATTCATGTATTCCCATTGTTTGTCAGCATGAGAACTTGCCATTAAGGCATGCAAGCCTCAAGGTGTTTTACAAAGAACTTAGACTCAAAGGACTATAGACTCAATAGTTTGCATTGAAGCAGGGCTTATTTGCTGAATGAAAATGACAAGAAATGGAAAATGAAAATGGAAGATGGCAATGGAGAGTAGAAATGAAAATGGGCAATAAGCATGTGAATGAGAAATGGAAATGGGCAATAAGCATGTGAATGAGCCTCTTGCTTTTATTTGTGGTTATGAATGGAAAAAAAAAAATGGAAAGTGGATGTGAATGTAAATGGAAAATATGAAGTGAAATGAGGTGAATGGTTTATTATGAGGTATGGATGTGATGGAGACAATAGTATCTGAAAGTTTTTCAAGTGTTTGGATCTGATTTTGCATCAGCATATTTCCTCTTTGTTGCTGATCATCCTCTTATGAAACAAATTGGTCTCTTAGAGAGACAACATTCTCTTGTAGTCATTTGTCCTTCCTTCAGGAACCTGCAAAAAAAACTAATACTTCTTCTGCAATGGAATGTAATATTATCAAAGGAGAGAGGTGATCAATCTCTCTAGTTATGATATTTACACACAAAACTAAGAATTTGTATTAATGAAACAAGTTCTCAAAGGAAAAATCAAAAGAATTTATACATGTTTTGGAATTAGTGCCTCAAGTTGAATGTTGCTTCTTTTCAACAATTTTGCCATTTCAAACTTTAATGATGGATTTATCACTGTGTAGATCTTGTTGAGACCTTCCCAACGGTACTTGAATCATCAAAATCTGATTTTGTATGAGAAAGTTAGGCTGATTTGAACAATGAGGTTTTTCGGCTGCAGAATTGGAGAACCGCTGCGGAATTGGACTTTAGCTGCAGAATGTCGACGGTTCTGTAGCTAAAAATATTGAATAAAAAGTTAGCCATTCATCTTTCATCATCAGTCCAAAATTTAATCAATACTTTCAGAAAAGTGAGCAAATAACTAATTCATTTCATTGATTCAAAATTATTGAATTTTTTTTTATTTTTTTTAATCAAAACAAAATTTGAAAAATGCAATTTTTTTTTTTTTTTTTTTTAATAACAAAATTGGAAAAAGACAATTTTTTTTTTTTTTTTTTCAAATATTATATATGTTATATTTAAAAAAAATATATATATACATATATAATTTTATTAAATAAAACAATTTATTAAATAAGAAAATTAAAAAAAATTAAAAAAAAAATAAAAACTACAAACATTGAATGCCATATTTCTGGCCACCATTTGAATAATTCTGAAGTTTGTTTTTGTGAGAAATCTACACTGCTTAAACTCTGCAATTTTCTTTCTGCGTTTTCTTTATTTAGTTCCAAAGTAGCACGCCCCCAAATCTTCAGCCAGCAAGGTTATAAATAGCTTCCGCCATTTATGAATGAAATAACTGCAAAATTGAATTTGGAGTGTAAGGGTATGATTTGAAATGTAAGGTGGCAGCGTATGACAGCAAAACAATTTGACAGAGTAGGAATTTCAATTGGGGTTCTCTACTAATCATCTGAAAAATAATATCGCCACCTCACAGAATTCCTCTCAACCAATTTCTAATGCAACACAATTCTTCTTGTTCTTCTCGTTTAAGCACAGAGGTCGCTGTACTTTCGGAATCTTGTGTAAGTAATGATGCTCCCAGATTCCTATTTTACGACTCTCCCTTGCATTGTTTGAACCACGCTTGTATGCTGTTCCTCAATTTACAGATTATCTGCCATTTAAGATCTGGCCAGATGCCAAGTGGATTTAACAATAAATGGGATATGTATAAAACACAAACAAATTCTCCCACTTGAGACGTGCTGTGTGGTTTGAATGCCACAACAGAGTTTCATTTTGATTTGCATTCTCCACCTTATTGAAACCGTTCACTGTGTAGTTATAAAAATTGTTTTTTTCCTCACGCGGCAGCGACACAGGGCTTCTGAAGAACCGATAAATTCTCCCAGACCGCCACGAATTTCTTTAAAACGATTTCTGGGTTACCTAATTGACCCCGTTTCCGGAAAAACCCACGTCTCAGTTTTTCAAAATTCATTTCAGTTTGATCAGAAAACGTGTTTCAAGATGACGTGTCAATAGCAGTTGCGTTTCTGGAGATGCTCTGGCAAAAATCGTTTTCTGATTAGTTCCGTGAGATTTCTGAGAATTAATCTGTTCAATTGTTCCATATCATGCTTCATTTGACCGTTCTAAAATTTATGCGTGACCTATGACTCCATTTCTCTGGTTGCCTTCCTGTTCTCACTTGCTTTTCTCACAATTTTTTTCTCCTCTATTCTAGTTTGCATGTCAATGTGGCTTTCCTTGAAATTTCGATTCCTGTTAATGCCAATGGAATTCTCACACTTATTGCCTTTCTTCTTACCAAGTGCAAGCAAAGAAACTGAGTGCTCTTTGCTTCCACAAGATCGATTGCTTTGGCCAGATAAAAGAGATGACTGATGAGAATTGTGAGGCCCATCAGCATGCTTCTCGCAACTACTTTCTTCCCTTGATAAATAAACACGAGGCCGACTTTTTGGAACCACTTCCTTTTCAGCTTCAGATTTGCTGTCTGGCTCAGCCTGGAAGCCCTCAAAACCTTGGTTTTCGGGTAGATGATCTGAAGATGGTGGCAGAAAACGGGGTGATGTGCAGATTGGCTTCTTGGCATCATAAAAACAGAATTTTGGAACCTGAGAAAATTTTCGTTTCCTTTGGCTTTCCTCTCTGTTTTTCTTTTTCTTGCTCAACGAATTTAAATCTGAGAGTTTTGATGGTAGTTCCTTTTCTTATTCAATGCTTTTTCAATGTTGATGATCTCTTAGATTTGCAGAGAAATGGTTATCACGAGTATTCTGCACAAAGATATTCTCCAGTTTCTCTTGGGCAGTCTGACTTGTTCCTAAATTTCTATGATTTCTTATCAGGATTCGATCCCAGCATATTTTCATCAGATTTGTAGAGTGCTGGGCGGCATTGTGGAACTTTTGATTGCAGATTTTGTTTAACAATTGCAAAGGTTGGATCTACTTCTTTGGTTTTGTTTTATTGTTCAAAATTTTTCAAAATGCCATGGCCATTTCATTGGTTTTTTTGTTTTTGTTTGTTTGTTTATTGATTTGTTATTGGTTTTTTTTTTTTTTTTTTTTTTTTTTTTTAATAAAATTACATGTTATATATATTTTAAATTAAAAATACACATGTATATTTTACTAAACAAAATGATTTTTTTTTTTTTTTTAAATTTGTTTTTGTTAATAAAATGACATATGTTGTATTTTGAAAAATTAAAAATATACATATGCATTCTACTAAACAAAACAATTTATTGAAAATATTTTTTTTTAAATGATTTGTTATTAAAATTATATATATATTTTCAAAAATTTTAAAAATATACATATATATCTTAGTAACAAAACAATTTAATTTTTTTTTATTTTTTTTATTTTTATTTTTATTTTTAATTGATTTGTTTAATAAAATTATGTATGTTATATTTTCAAAAATTTAAAAATACACATATATATTCATTAAACAAAACAATTTTATTGAAATCAAAGTTTTTCATGAAAACAATTTTTTTTTTTTTTTAATTGTTGAATCAATTGAAATGATGAAGTTTTATTTTGTCTCATCTTTTCTTTTTTCTTTTTTTACATAACAATTCTTTTTCTGATCCTCCAGATCACACAAAGTGCAGGAGGAGAGCATACTCAAGAATTATTAATTTTTTTACATAACAATCCTTTTTCTGATCCTCCAGATCACACAAAGTGCAGGAGGAGAGCATACTCAAGAATTATAAAAATTTTTAGATGTAAGAAATAAGGTCTCCTAATTACACTTCCCCGGCAACGGCGCCAAAATGTTTGGTCAATTTAGCGTCCTAAATTGCTAACATAAATTATCAACCAGGGCTAGTAAACTGATGAAGTGTGGTGCACTATATGTGCTTAAGTGACCTCTTCCTTACTTCGTTGTATGTGTTTTTTGTATTGTTTTTATGTAATCTACCTCCGGAGTGCTCTAACTGAATTAACATGCAACTAGTCTATGGAATTCTACAGTCTGTTTGTCCATCATGATTGGTATTTTGGAAGAATTCCTTCTTTTGGAAGGGCTAGAACAATTTTGACTGTGTAATTGGATGCAAATGCAAATATAAAGGACTGAAAGCAAATGAAAAACTAAGATATCATATCCATATCCTACTCGTCATTATGATGTCTTGGGCAAGCGTTTAAGAGCAAGAACAGAGATGATACTTAGTGCAAACACACAACTAAATCATTCATTATCACGGTCATGTCTTGAACTTATTAAGAATTTCTTGGAAGAGTTTCTTCTTGTGGAAGAGTGATTAGAACAAGTGTAACTGTGATAGTGAACAACAAAAAATTACAACTAAATCCTACAGTACTATAGCCATTTTCCATTCATCATTATAATCTTTTGGAAGAATTTCTTCTTGTGGAAGAGTTAGAATGAATATAACTACAGTAGCTAATTAAAAAAAACTATGAATTCAACTCCTAATCCTACAATACTATAGTCATTTCCCATTCATCATTATAGTCTTTTGGAAGAGCTTCTTCTTGTGGAAGAGTTAGAATGAGTACAACTATAGTAGCTAATAAAAGCAACTACGAATTCAACTTCTAATCCTACAATACTATAGCCATTTCCCATTCATCATTATAATCTTTTGGAAGATCTTCTTCTTGTGGAAGAGTTAGAATGAGTATAACTATAGTAGTTAATAAAAACAACTACAAATTCAACTTCAGAAACGTAAAGGCAACTAAGATACTCAACATGATACAACCAAATCTTTTTCATCTAATAATGATATTTTGGAAGAACATTTTAAGAAAAAGAATGATTGTAAGATAATGAGGATCTTTTAATCTAATTGCAAAAAATGAATTAAAAGCTACTTATCTAGAAAGCATGTAGAAGCCTCCTTGGATAGCAGGGGCCCTCTGCTACCAATTTGGTCAAGTCCTTCAGCTCCTTAAAGTTGTAATCAAAACATCATCAAAGCACTGAATTTCTTTATTGAAAATCTCACAAATCTACATCCCATTCCATCTTGAACTTTATTACAAAATACTCCTATTTTCTCCTACTTCTTCCTTATTTCTACATTAATCATGATAGGAGAAAGCTTCTCCTATTTATACAAAATATGAGGAGTCATCTCATTAATGAGAGTCCATGAATCTCTCCCTCCAACTCTAGAGTTACAATCAAAATAGGAAATGATAAGACACATGTCTTTCTAAAATTTCAACACAACTTAAGAAATGAGACACATATCCTCTTAGAGTTTCAATACAACAAGGAAGTGAGACACATGTTCTCATGATCCCATGATCTTCTCCAACCAAATTCGAATTTGGCCTTAGAGTGCCACATAAGGGTCTTCTAGAAGTCTCCTTTTTGACCTACACATGTCACAAAACTCACAACACATATATAGATATATGAAACTATGCTAATTTTCTAGTTTCTAATCATAAATTCACTTTAAATACATAAAATAAATAACTTTGGAAAACAATGATCCTAACCCATATATTTATGAAAAATGGTTATTTGATGTAGGGCTTTAGGTCAGATGGCTATGAAATAAGGGCTAGATGGTTATGACATAATGGAAATATGTATGAATATGGAAAACACTTTTGAGACTCAACAGA
>JAXQQM020080293.1:0-17012 GCA_034641835.2 Pinus albicaulis
GTTAGTATGAATCTTTCGTCATAAAAGATCACTTTAGCTACGCATAAAAAATAGCCCTAACATCGATTATGGCTGCAAAATATCTTTAAGTTTGCTACACATATTCAGATCTAAGCACAAAAGATATTAAGCAGATAAAATATAACATAGCTCCATGAATCCAACAAATAAGACAAGAACAATGTATTTAAAAGAATTTTATATTATATTAAAGAATGGGGCACCTGAGAGGAAAACAAGAAAGGTGTTTTCCAGTTCTCCTCAGTGGGATGGGTTCTTGAAAGTCCTCAGTGTTTCAGATCTAGCATTCCTCTCTCTTATTGGTGTAGAAAAACAAACATAGAATTCAGTGGGAGCTCCTAAAGCAAAAATGGAAAAATGGTGACCAAGAGTAGATCCAGAGTGATCTAATGCAATGAAGGTGACTAATGAATGGGGAAAACCCTCCTATTTATAATAAAATATTGGGGTGGTCTAGAACTTGGTGCATGAATAAAATATTATTAATCGAATTCTAGAAGCACCCTTTAGGAATATTTTATTATATTTGTTGGAGGGAAAAGGATTCTTGACTTGGGTCAATTCCTTTATTTATAAATAATAAATAAATAAATGATTTATTTATCATTTTAGGGGAATGATGAGAATATAATTAAATAAATAATGGTTTATTTAATTATTTATGGATGATTTAGTCAAATTTAACTAAGAATATTATTTAAATAATGATTTAAATAACTTATTCTTAGGAAATAATTAAATAAATAAGGATTTATTTAATTAAGTTCCTTGTTTTGGGTTAAATATGACCAGGAAATATAAACAAATAAGTTATTTTATATGGTGAAAGGAATTTTACTTAGGGTAAAATTGGTCGTACATAGTGTACTTAGGTTCATCTAATAATAATAGGTTAGATGACCAAAAATTGGTGTAACAGATTTCTCCCCAACATACGAGTGTTAGGAGAAAATCGTATGACCGAAGTACGTTGTAAGAACTCAATCACTAGACATAAAGAGGGAAGTGAGAGAGAGAAATGTAAGGTTGTCTGATGTGCTAAAGGACTAGACCCTGAGGAGACGAGACTTACAGGTGCAACAAGTCTCTAACTTATGAAGTGGTACTTGTGCGAAAGGCGGCGGGGGAGGCATACCTATGCCCGACGAGACAAAGTAAAAATAATAAGGCACCTAGAAAACCACAGAACGCAATAATGAAGCATGTGTTGGCCTAAACATGAGCCAGATAAATAACAGGATAAATCCCACATACATGCGATGCCTGGAATAATCTTCAGGACTTATACAATAATATGGTAGTACATGAGATACAAAGACACCCAAATGCCCCCTGCACACGGGGAAGGGCTCACAAAATCTAACGAATACATTCGAATCGAAGAGGCGCTGCAAGCGGCTAAGGCGGATATCATCATATGAGAGGAGCTGCATCAAGGGCGGAAATGAAGAAGTCATCCGGGCATGTGGGGGGCTACCTTCAGGGCCACCCCCTTATTAGGGTTGAGACATCTCACCCATGCCCGGGAATCACCAATAGTTGTTGCTGCGTCACCGGGCCATCAAGTGTATATATCACGATCATGCTAGGAAGAACTCGAACCCAGGTAAACTGCCCCCTAGACTTGGCTCCTCGAGTAAATGAGCTGATGTCAACAGAATTAGGTCTGCCATAGGTGAGGCAATAAGGGAACCCCAACTAAGGCACGAGGGAAAATAGTAGAGCGACGAACAAGTAGACACTGATGATGATAATGGAATGATGAAACGCCCAAAGGGGACCTAAAAAAACATGAGTAAAAAATGGTAACTCATGACGGAAATCGATACAAACAAGAATAAATATGGAGGAAAAGTGTTGTAAGTGATGAAATCCGATTTGGAGAAGATGGAAAGGAAAACTTCGTGGAAAATAGGTGTCCTAGTGAAGTAGTGAATGATAAAACAAACATACGCTGGCTATCTACAAGGAGATAAAACATGCATTTCGAGTGGGAAATGCTAAGGGTAATATCTCTTAAGATAGAGTGCATTGCGAGGATTAGGAAGGGGGTGGCCTTCAAATTCCTCTAAAAGATATGCTCCCTTCCCAAGATCTTTACTGGTGATGTAAGGACCTAGCCATAATGAGTCGAACTTCCCATGACCAAGGGTATCGTGGGCCTGGTAGTATACTAGAACAAGGTCACCTTCATGAAAGGTGCGAGGGTGTACTTTCCGGTCATACTGAGCTTTGGTGCACTTTTTGGCCACTTCAAGGGTTTTCAATGCAACACGACGGTCTTTAGAGGTGCGCTCAAGCATGATAAGTCGTTGTTCTAGAGGTTGGGTATCTGGGAGAAGTTCAATGGCTAAATGAAGGGAAGGAATTTCACATTCTATTGGTAAGACTGCCTCCTCACCAAAGACGAGGAGGAAAGGAGTGAAACCGGTGCAGTTTTAACAGAAGTACGATAAGCCCACAAAGTAGGGAAGAGCATGAGATGCCAGTTGGTTTTGTGCTTATTCACCGTTCGTTGAAGCATGGTCGTAAGAATTTTGTTGACCGCTTCAACTTGGCCATTACCTTGGGGGTAATAGGAAGATGAATATTGGTGCTCAAAACCTAATAGGGAGGATAACTCATGCCAAATCTGATCTTCGAAATGTCGGCCATGGTCCGAGACTACTTGTTTTGGAACTCCAAATCGAGCAATGACATGGTTAAAGAAAAAGAGGGCTAAAGTGGCTGTCGTATTGTTGAATGTAGGCATAGATTTGGCCCATTTAGTGAAATAGTCAACTTCCACGATGATATATTTGTGGTTACCAGCAGATGGAGGTCAAAATTCCATAAAGTCGATAGCCCATTTACAAAAAGGATCGGTTGTGACGACAGGATGGAAAGGAGCGGGAGGGGCTCGCGCCTTGGGGGTGAAATTTTGGCAATTGGAATAGTGTTTGACTGCTTCAATGCAATCATTGAAGAGAGAAGGCCAAAAATACCAAGCACGCATGATTTTTTGGGCGGTGGCGAGGCTGGAGAGGTGGCCACTACAAGCGCCACTATGACAAGCATTGAGGACTTGCTCAGCTTCAGCGTGGGTGAGGCAACGACGAAGGACAGTATCTACCCCACGACGATAAAGGTCATCTCCGATTAGAAGGTAGCGAGAGGCTTGGTGTCAGATACGTCATCGAGTAGCACAATCAATATGAAGGGTGAACTTTTAGGTTCGCAAGTAAGTAAGGATCTCACTGTACCAAGGATCGTCGGTGGTGATGGAAAAAAAATGTTCATCAGGAAGAGCATCATTAATTGGAGTATCTTGTGTCCTCGTAGGCAAATCAGAAATGAGTTCAGCTAGGACTAAACCTTTCTTACTTTTTGGGGTGAAAAATTCAAGGTTGAATTCTTGGAGGATAGCGAACCAACAAGCATACTTCCCATTGAGGATGCGGCGACTCCATAGGAAAGCCATGGGGTTGGAATCAGTCGCAACCTTGGTGGAACGCATGAGGATATAATGATGCAGTTTTTGGACTGAGAAAACGAGAGCTAGTGCTAATTTTTCTTCATGCAAGTAGGACACAGGTGGGCCGGCAAGGGTCTTACTGACATAATAGATCACATTTTCAACACCATTATCATCCTCTTGGAGAAGGACACCAACAATCGAATAGGTGGAAGCAGATATGTATAGGATGAAATCTCGGTCAAAGTCAGGGGGACGGATCAAGGGAGCGGATGTGAGAGCATGCTTGAGGGCATCAAAAGACTCTTGAGCGTATGTATCCCAGACAAAAGGGGTGTGAGATCGAAGAAGTCTAAGGAAGCCGTGGGTGGTAGTGTCGTATTCAAGAACGAATCGACGAAGAAAATTAGCTTTTCCTTGGGGACTTTGTAGCTGGTGTAAGGTACGAGGCATACAGAGTTCAAGAATGGCTTGAAAATTCAAAGGGTCGACAATTATCTCGTCTTTAGATACGATGAAGCTGAGGAGGTGACCGACGGGAACACAAAATACACATTTCAAAGGGTTAAGGAAAATTTTGTACTTGCGGCATCGAAGGAAAATGGTACGTCGGTCATGAAGGTGTTGCACCCGATGTTTAGAACGTGTAGTAAGGTTGTTGAAATAAGCAAGGATAATATGGGCTAAGTCATGGAAGCAATAAGACATGGCTCGTTGAAAGGTGGCGCTGGAATTTTTAAGGCCAAATGGTAGGACTCAGTATGCGAAAGTACCCCACGGACTAATGAATGCGGTTTTGAGTTGATCAACACGACGGATAACAATTTGGTTTTATCTGAAGAAGCCATCCATAAAGGAGAGAATCTCATGCCCCGCACACTCATCGATGAGTTGGTCGATAAATGGTGTGGGGAAGTTGTCTTTGGGACAAGCTTTGTTCAGATCGCGAAAGTCGGTGCAAAAACGAATGGTGCCTTGTTTTTTGAGGACGGGAACTGGGTTAGACACCCAAGTGGTATATTCGATGGAGTAAATGAAACCAGCCTGCCGGAGCTTATGGATTTTAGCTTTGATGGCTTCATGTCTAGAAGGATGGATGGGTCTCAACTTTTGACAAACTGGAATGGCATCAGGCCATGTGTCGATGTGATGTTCGACAATGGTCGGGTCGAGTCCGTGCATTTCTGAGTATGACCAGGTGAAAATATCACGGAATTCTTTGAAGAGTTTGGTGTAGGCTTCAATTTATTCCGGGGTGCATTGGGTGCACAGTGTGATATGTTCTTCAATACCTAGTTTGACAGAAATGTCGATTTTGATGGTGGGAGAGATATTAGCCATATTGCCTTCTTCGAAAGCATCAGGTGCAGGGATGGGGTTTTTGAACCAATCAACTTTATCGAGAATGAAGTCTTTGGATTCGAGGGCATAATGGTCATGGGATTGACGTGGGAGGAAATATGCATGATGGTGCATATATTCCCATGGGAAATCAGGGTTGGTCATGGCTTCCATGATGTCTTCATCAGACTGGAAGATGGGAAGAGAGGATGGAAGAGGTTGACTTGATGAGGTAGAGGGATGAGACTCTTGATTGTGATGGGAAGGGCTCACAGGTACGATGTCATGTGAGGTGACAGCGTGAGCAGTGGAATGAGTAGGCAAAGCTTCTGGGGAAGGTACTAAGGGGTTGGTAGTTGAGAACCGCGGTGATGAGGAAAGGCAGGAAATGGTAGCTGAAGGTTCGGTCATTTCAGTATCAGAAGGAGAAATGGTAATCATGGTAGACAGGTGGTCCGGTGTGAGGGAAGAAGGATTACGGGTGAGGGCAGCTTCAAATTGGTGGTATGTGGCTAAATAAGCATGATACTCATCAAGGCGGGGGCAAAGGTGGGTATAGTGGCCATAGAAATTGCACAAAGAACAAGGGTGATTGGTGCGCAAGTTCTTAAGTTTCGGGGTAGAATCCGGTATGGTGACATGGACTTCTGGGATGTCTGATGCTAGAAACGTTTCATTAACCATGGTCTTGAGAGGCAGTAATTCAGGACAGGTATGAGTGGCGTGACCAACAATGTCACACAGAGCACACTGGATGGGATGCTTGGGAGGCCGAGGAGGGGTAGGGTTGGGCAGGGTCGGTTTGTCCTTTGATGCCCCCCTGCGAGCTTTGCCATGTTTACTCGAAGCAGGTGCAACAGGAGGCGATGCTTGCTGAGGTGAATGAGGTACCAACGTAGTAAGAGGAGTCATGGGGATTGGTTGAACCGGGGTCAAAGTAATATATGGTTTAGGTTGACCTGGCGGAGTGGTGGCTGGAGGGTCAAGATACCAGACGGGTATACCCAAGGTCAAGTTGGGGAGGGATAGGGTGGCCAAGGTAGGGACTGAATAAGCTCCGGGAGGGGGAGCAAGGAAAGGGATCTGACCAGCATGGAAATGGCCAGGAGGAATGGTGCCAAGGTGGTGGATTTCGAGTGAAATCGACCCAGGAGGGGTGTTTGTAGAAGAGGATTCAGAAGGAAGAAGGGTTGCTAACGAGGGCGAAGGGCTAGGAGCTGGTGGGGGTTGAGGTTGCTGACTAGCCAAAGTGGGCTCTGTAAGGTTAGCCCAAGACGATTGCATTATGCAAACGTTCGCCAAGTTAGGATCAAAGACGGGAGGGGAGTCCAAAAGGGTTCCAAGCAAGGAAGAGTCTTTGTAGACGCTGGGGGAAACACTGGTCAAAGAATCAACAGTTTGCTTGTTGGTGACAGTAGAGATGGTGGACTCAGGGGACGTTTGAGATTTTGGTTCATGGTAGGTTAATTGGTCAATGGTGACAATCTTGCCATTATGAGGGAAAAACATCTTGCGATGGACTGCAGATGGGACGGCTGACATGGCATAGGTGTAACTACGCCCCAAAAGGATGTTGTAGTCAAGAGGGGAATCGATAACTTCAATGTCGACACAAACAATATTTCCAGCAAGGGTGATAGGACAGTTACAGAATAGGCAATGGGATGGGAAGCATGGCCATCCCATGCGTGAAGGGTGATGGTGGAAGGGGCCAGTTCAGGGGATCCGAGTTGTTTCCAAACCAAAGTGGACATTACACAGGTAGATGCCCCCTCATCAATAATACACCGAGCAACATTGGCGTTTCGGATTTTGATTGGGATTTGGAAAGCAACCGAAGAAAGAATATGGGGATGGTCTGACTGACGGGCGTCGAAAAAAATCAATTGGTCATCAACAGGATCTACAGTGCCCATGACAGATAGTAGAGCCCTCTTTTGAGAAGGACACGACTGGAGGAGTTCCAATGTTAAAATGGCAGCAGGAGATTGGGCCAGATCATCTACTATGATGTATGAATGGGCAGCCTGACCAGAGGCAGCATTTTGGCATAATGGTCCCTTAGGAGGCTTGGGATGAACCTCGACTTTCGGTGGGGGGAGTTTCAAGGGACCACTGGGTGTCGATAGAGGCTCTGTAGAACCTGACGATGGAGACTTGGAGACAGATGTAACGGGAGGTGTGGAATACTGACGGGACTGAGTTTGAAGGTTGAGGTTGACGGTGAGAGGAGGGTCAGAGGCCATCATGAGAATATGGTAATGGGAGGAACCAGAAGGGGAAGGTTGAGTGGTTAACAGGGCATGAGGGGGTTGAGTGGCCACAAATCCTTGTTGAGGGAAAGGATCGGTAAACACAGTGGGTTGAGAAGTAGCCGGGGTGGGAGGGACAGTAGGGGAGGAGTGTTGTCCCCGCACAGTGGCCTGAGAATCCCACATCTACCGCATTTGTGGTAATAAGAGACAATCATGAGTGTAATGACCATAAACATCGCAACACGAACAAGGCTTATTGGTGCGAAGTGGTCTATTTGGCTTGGGCTGAGAACCTTGTGGCTGGTTGGTAGTGTGAGGATCAATACTTGAAGGATTGGGTCCACGATTACCAGGGGCAGATGGATTGCCTTTCCTCTTTCTTTGAGAAGGAAGAGAATTGGTTGTGTCCTGATGCGCAAATACATGCCCTGGAGGGGGTAGTTAGTGTTGTAGCGGGGGTGGAGAAGGTAAGGGGGTGAGAGGTCCAAATGCTGGAGGAGCCGTTACACCAGGCTATGGGTAAGGATAAGGGTTAGGATGGGTAGCAGTGAGGTAAGTAGGAGTAGGGGCAAAAGGGGAAGGAATGCCGTATCCTGGATACATGCTACCTAGAGGGGGAAAGGTGCTAGAGGTGCTGGCCCCTCCTGGAGGGAAACCATAGCCCATGGTAGGTTGGCCAGAGGTATGGGAAAGAGCTCCAACGATACCGTCGGTAGAGTGAGATGCCCTCGGGGCGTTAGTGCCGCTGGGCTTGGGGAGGTCAGGAAGGACGGTATAAACATAACCAGATTGAGCATAAATAAGGTCATATTTCAAGGCTATTTGGAGGGCGGCTTCTTCGGTTTGAGGGAAATGGGAGGTGACATCTTTGCCAATGGGAGGTAAGAGAGAGCGAAGGAACCATTCCATATAAACCCGATCTTCAAAGGGAGGAGTGCGACATAGGCTTCTTCTTCGCTGCCATTCCTGGACATGGGCGGAAAGGCGGGTCGAAGAGGATTGACGGAAAGAAGTTAAAAGCTCGGTACCAGTGTCATATCGAAAGAGGGAGTTGGAAGTAAGATAAAAAGGCTTGGGCAATGGTCACAAAAGTGGTATGGGAGGAGGTGGCCTATTCAAAATACCATTTAGAAGCTTCGCCGGTAAGCGTCTGTTGGAATAATCGAAGACGGATGGAGTCATCGGTGATGGAATTGGAGGAACACCACATGTGGAAAGATCAGATATGGTTATAGGGATCTTCACTAGCAAGGCCTTCGAACTTGGGAATGTCGGAGGGGAGCTTGGTTCGCATAGCAGGCCAACTAACATCGTGGTGAATAGGATCATTAATCAGCTGATTGAAATCGGGGACACTGAGGCTGGCCATATAAGGGAGAAATGGGGCAGTCAAGGTAGGTCCCGTAGTGGTTCCACTGGAAATGGACCTAGCGGTAGAACTGGGGTTAGGGCTAGGTCCTTAACTAGACATGGTGAAGGGAAAAGAGGGAGAACCAAAAGTAGGGGGAGAACCCAAACAATCAGAGGAAGAGTTGGAGTGCGGACTCGGGGGAGGACTTTCTCGATGATGACGGGAAGGAGGAATTTGACCAAGTAGAAACTGAGGGTGAAGGCCAAGAAGTCTCTGGGAGAGGTGCCTTGGGGGTGCAATGATGACGGGAAGAATAAAAACTGACAAGGGAAGGGAGGGACAAAATCAAGTGAGGTCAAGGGCAGAGAGGTGCAATGACAATTGATTTTAAAGTCTTTTCCAGGCGATGTTAACCAGGTGCTTATTTACTTAGGGTCAGTGTGTGGCGTGCGTTAATTTTAATTGTTTAAACCCAAACGTTTTGAGAGTAAAAGAAAAAGTGGGCTGCGTAACTGAAAATAAATCTGCAGTAAATAAGATGGAAAGAATAGAAAATTAACATCTAACAATGCATCAATCTAACCCAAGAAGACGGGGCTCTCAAAACTAGTCTATAAGGGGGCAAAAACTAAGCCAAGCACGCGAAAAGGAGGCGAATAGATCTAATGTCGGGAGGGACTCGGATCTAAAGGAGAAATCTGCTGAAAAGTGGTGCAGAGAATAGTAAATAGGCAGAGGCAAGGTTACTGCTAAAAAGGAGGAGATTAGCTAAAAATAGAAGGGACAAGGCGATGACCATAGAAATGAACCCAAACAAAATGATATGAGGTGTTTTGAGAGGGAGAAGAGCTGATCTAAAGGGATCTGAAAAGGAGGTATCAGATCTGAGAAAAATAAGGCTGAAACTCTGAAAATTCAGACTTCTGAAATAGTAAAAACTCTCCCAAAAAAAGTGGAGGGTACTAGAGCCCTAAGGGGCAAGATTCCCTCTTAGTTGAGTGAAGCAGATCAGAAACAGGTCTAAACAGGCAGAGATAGTGGCTGGAAAACCCTGACAGAAGCTTCAGACAAACCCAGAAAAAGTGCTGGAAAATTTACAGAAAAAGTGCAGGTCGCAGGTTCTGACCTGTTTGCAGTCCAGGACGCAGATTTGGGGTAGAAAAGTGTGACCTCAAGGCCAGGTCACACTTTTTGGGCCGATAAGTGCGACCTGTAGAATCGGCTCTCTCAGCAGCAGATTTCAGAAAAAGTTGCCGTCTCAGCTGCGACTGATGTCTGTCACCTACGCAATAAGGCCAGAAACACACAGAAGTTAAAAATTTTGACTGTTTGAGGGTTTTAGGGGTGAAAAACACCATAAAAATAGGATAAACAGAAAATTAAAGAGAAACCCTATGGTCTAAAATAGTTGGATATGCAGGAATATATAAAACGACAGCGGTCGCAAAAGAAAACCTGTGTGGAGTCGCCAATTGTTAGTATGAATCTTTCATCGTAAAAGATCACTTTAGCTACGCATAACAAATAGCCCTAACATCAATTATGGCTGCAGAATATCTTTAAGTTTGCTGCACAAATTTAGATTTAGGCACAAAAGATATTAAGGAGATAAAATATAACATGGCTCCATGAATCCAGCAGACAAGACAAGAACAATGTATTTAAAAGAATTTTATATTATATTAAAGAATGGGGCACCTAAGAGGAAAACAAGAAAGGTGTTTTCCGGTTCTCCTCAGTGGGATAGGTTCTTGAAAGTCCTCAGTGTTTCAGATCTAACATTCCTCTCTCTTATTGGTGTAGAAAAACTAGAGAAACATAGAACTCAATGGGAGTTCACAAAGCAACAATGGAAAAATGGTGACCAAGAGTAGATCTAGAGTGATATAATGCAATGAAGGTGACTAATGAATGGGGAAACCCTCCTATTTATAACAAAATATTGGGACGGCCTAGAACTCGGTGCATGAATAAAATATTATTAATCGAATTCTAGAAGCACCCTTTAGGAATATTTTACTATATTTGTTGGAGGGAAAAGGATTCTTGACTTGGGTCAATTCCTTTATTTATAAATAATAAATAAATAAATGGTTTATTTATCATTTTAGGAAATGATGGGAATATAATTAAATAAATAATGGTTTATTTAATTATTTATGGATGATTTAGTCAAATTTAACTAAGAATATTATTTAAACAATGGTTTAAATAACTTATTCTTAGGAAATAATTAAATAAATAAGGATTTATTTAATTAAGTTCCTTGTTTTGGGTTAAATATGACCAGGAAATATAAACAAATAAGTTATTTTATATGTTGAAAGAAATTTTACTTAGGGTAAAATTGGTCTTACATGGTGTACTTGGGTTCATCTAATAATAATGGGTTAGATGACCAAAAAAAGGTGTAACACCAATGTGTCTTGATTGTCAATAGTGTTATGTGTGGATCTCTTTTAGTAATTTTTAATTCTGAGTGGTTTTTCATCTGATTTGCATTTTATAAGTAAGTGTTTGCCCTACTTTCTTGCTGCTCTCTATTAGAAACCATCATATACCTTAGCTTACTGGTATGCTGTTGTTTTCTTGTTGAGCCATTGAACTTGTCGCAACTCTTGCTTTTATGAAAATTGAGTTTTATTTTCATTTGCAAATTTAGAAAAGTCTTTTAAAGCTTACTAAGACCTCAATTTCACTTGAAACCATTGAATTTTGTTATTTTTGCTAAGGATAAGTAGAAATTTTTCTTGGTTCGATCACAAACTATGAAAAACATTCTCAAAACTTTCTAGAAGAATTCAAACATTAGTCTTTTCTTTTGCTTTTGAATTTTATGTTTTTAGGAATTTTTCATAAAGTTTTCTTTTTGGAAAGAGTTTGTTAAAAGATTTGTAGTTTTTAATCTCATTGGTGAAGGATTTTATTTTGAATGAGTAATTGATCATCAAATGAAATTGAGTTTAAAAAAAAAAAAAAAGTCTTCTTTTCAAAGATTTTTGTTTATAAACGAAAGAATTGGTGTTTTAAAAGTTATTGAAATCTCTTAAATATTTCTTTTAAATAGGTTCCATTGAAAAAAAAAGAGTTTCATTCTCATATAGATGCATTTAGTGTATTTTGAGTCAGGTCATAAAACATCATTGAAGTTTCACTTCCATACCTTCTGTCTTAAGAAATAGCCAAACTGAAAACAACGCTTTAATTAAAATTAATCTAGATATTTTTACATTTTCTAGGGCTCCTTTCCACCAACATAGCTTAGGCTAGTGTCTTGGAATAGGTTGCAATTAACATTCCAAGACAGTTAAAACAAACAAGTAGCAATCTTGCAGTAGGAAAATCCAATTGTAGCATGTATGCTCTGGGAAGCTCTTCTTAAAAGAGTCAAGCACGAGATCATGTCCGAACCAGTGAGGTAATCATACATATCTCATTGGGAAATATAGCAGATGTGCACGTATTAAAAATGGTAAACCTCGGATAGACTATTATCAAGGAGCCTGGGGTCACTTGTCGGTAAACCTTGGATTATATCAAGGAGCATTCAAGGGGATTGAGCTTGTTTCTTTGCCCTTGTGTGTATATCAGATCGTAGAATGTTCCCCCAGGTATATTTATTCTCGTTGGTGACGTTAGTGGCTATAAACTTTAGGATTCTTTCCCAAGGTGACGGTGAAGGGAAGGTCCCACTGTACCTAGAGCAGACGTTGACTAGACTCACTTGGACTTTCCAGAGGGTTCTCTTTACTACAAGATGGTTTAAGTAGAGAAACTTGCACCGGTCTATTTCATTAAGCAGGTTTTCGGGGTAACTATTCCAACCACTATTTCTGCATTAAAATTCTAAGATGTTGGATTTCATCACCAACTAGTGTTTTTAGTGTGGGAATCTACTGTTTGTGTGTGGATTGATATCTTAGATTTTGTAGGCATGTGATCAATTTTATTGTTTCTTTAGAGACATTAGGACATTTTATTGAAATTTTATTTGATTTCGTGTGTTAAAATTTTTAATCGTGGTAGAATTACCTAGACAATCATGTAGAATGCAAGGGAAACCCCCTAAGTACACACCAAGATAGTTAGAAAAACTCAAATCTGAAAAAGGAAAAACATCAGGGACAGGATCAACTGAACACGAAGAAACATCTATAATTATTCATACTGAATATGAAGCAGATAAACCTTGAAAAACAAAGAGTACTCCAAAAAGAGTTTCAATTTCTGAACTAGCTGAACTTGTCTCTACAACTAGTGAATTATTAGATTTAGAACCTGAAATTTCTGAACCAGAACCTATAACTGTTATATCCGAGATTAATTCTCCATTCATCACTCCAACCCCTCGTCATCCTGATTCACCCAGAGTGAAGTATCGTATCACTGAAAATATTCCTCCTGGTCTCATTAGTATTGAAGAAGAAGTAGTTCTTCCTCCTACTCAGGACTCTTTAGATCTTAGGCCAAGTGAATCGATTTATTATATTCCTTTAAAACTAGATCCTTGGTATTCTCAGTTGGCAGACTTTCTACAAAATACTGGTCTAAATTATTCACCAGGTCCCAAATTCCTTTTTACGCTATACCACGAGGTTACAGACCTCCACTAAACATGTCTGGGGATTCATCCATGTTTTCTGCATCACCAGAAATATATTTGTATGGTGGTCTGTCTGCTCTAGTAGGATACCAGTCGCTCTCTGGTACTTTCTCAAGAGAAGCTCCTTCTCTCGACAAGCATGCATCATCATCTGGTCAAAATGAATCAAATACCAAAAATTTGAGTACGAAACACGTTTACATGATGTCTGGAAACATTCCTAACCCTGACCCTCAAAGTAGTAATTTACAGTTTGAGGGGAAACCTCAAGCTAGTAATTTACAGCCTAGGGGGCAACCTTAAGGACAATACATACCTCAAGGTCACTACATACCTCAGGGTCAATATCAACCTCAAGGTTAGTACCCAACTCAGGGTCCATAGCCTCTTCAAGGACAATATCCTATACCAAGACAACCATCTGTTCAGGGATAGAAAATTCCTTTAGGGCCACAATTTTACCTGGAGCAACAACTGTTCCAAGGAAGTGGGAATTATCCAGCTAATTATCAAACATATGTTCCAAATTATCAACCTGGTTATGTTCCTTCTTATGCTGCACAACCTTTATACCCCGGAGTAAACACAGTGTGGGATTCATCACAAGTTCAACATAATTTTCAACCTAATGTACGAGTACCTTATTATCAATCTGGTTAGCCAATGGGTTACAGTCAACCTGTCCAACCTATTCAACCTACGATTCAGGTACCTGCATCTGGTACAATTCATCCGCCTGGTCCGAGTACACCTAGAACTCCCACTCAAACTGCTGCACCAACTTCTGTTCAAGCTACCACACCTATTCCTGGAGTTTCTGCACCTCCTATTTCTACAGCCCCTCAAGTATCACAACAAATCCCTATAGTCTCTGCACCACATCCTAGACCTACAATCCTGACTACCATTCAGGTACCTACGGGACAACCTAGTACAAGTACAATTGCAACAAGCCAACCTTAGTTTTATTATCAACCATATCAAGGGTAGTATTCATATGGGCCTGCAACACAAATTCCAATATACCAGCATCAAACGTACCTTGGTTACACATATCATATAGCAACTCAAGCCTAATATGGTCTAGCTAATATTGGTTACCTGGGAGGTATTCCAATCCCAAATGCATAGGCTATTCCAGGATATCCTGGATATCCTCCTCCTACTACTAGTATAGTTCCACAAGGTTATCAATTTTCTCAATACCCTAATTGTCAGTTGACATTCATAGCAACTTTAGATTTACCTGTTTTGTCACGCCTTACGAATGATCACATCTATTATCTTTCGTACTAGCCGCCAATGCCAAATAAGTTTCCCAGTGATATCCCTAAATTTGAAGGGAAATCAGGAGAGGACCCATCGAACCATGTCATGACTTACCACCTCTGGTGTGCATCCAACTCTGTGATTGATGATTCTATTCCATTAAGATTGTTTCAAAGAACATTGATAGGCTTAGCTACTAAATGGTATATTGAACTACCACGTGGCTCATTCAACAATTTCAATGCTTTAGCAATTGCATTCTTAACACATTTTTAGTTTCCAGTCAGATATGACAATGTCACAAAATTATTAACTTCATTAAAAAAATCTATGTATACATACATATCCGATCACATACATGAATGGAGAGGTAGAATACGTTTAGTGAAAGTTTTTATTTTGGATCAGATTTTGGCAAAATTATTTATCAAATCATTACTTCCAAAGATCATTGAAGATGTGGCTAAGGGAGGAGTTGTTACTAAGGAACAGGTCATTGCTCAAGCTCAGTACTTAGACCTTGTTTATACACAGTCTGGTACTTTGTATGAAAAAATTATTGATTTACCACGCCCTGGTCAAGTAACTGCAACTCCTTCAGGATCTCATATTGCAGATGGTGTAATTGGTTTAGTTAATACAAATAAAAGTAAGAATAAATCATCTAATATTACTTCTCCTATAATAACTTTACCTGATTCACCAAAAGGAGATTCTTCCCTTGAAACTTCTGTCGACATTCATGTTGTAGATTCGTCTACAACTAAATCTAAAACCGGTAATAAGAAGAAAGGTAAGAATAAAAGTAAGCAGACTTCATCACCCAAAGGGAAAACTAAAAAAACAAAATCGTTTGATGATAAATGAAAACCTCGTTATCCTTGTCTTATTTGTGACGAGGATCACTTTACTAAAGAGTGCCCGCATCGATTTGAGGTCTCCAAATTTGTTAAAGGTTCACCAACACCCGCTGTCTTGAAGGATCCTTTTCCTACTCAAGATAGAAAAATGATAGGATCTTCTTCACACTCATCAGCAGACATTTTAATGATGTCTAAGGTTATGGTTGCGACACGATCGCAAGACTATGGAAATAAAAATCTTGTTACTGGTAAAGACCTAGAAAATTCTAATTCAACACCAGCTACATATCCTTCAGTTTCTGATCCACTCCATATCAAGAAACCTAATCCTAATCTAGTAATTAAACCACCTGCTAAAGCTGTACTTCAAAAGTCAGCTTTCAATCGACATGTGAGAGCTGCTCAAAACTACAACATTGTTGAAGACTTGGTGATTTCCCCTTCAGCAATGTCGGCCCTCGAAGTGCTACAATCATGTCTAGCACAAATGAAATTACTTTTATCAGCTATTGGAGCTATATATCCTCAGGATTCTAATCTTATGGTCTTCGATTTAGAAAATTTTACACCGAGACTCCCCCATCAAATGGATTTTTAGATTCCAGTATTAGTAAAAAGCACACGAATTTTTCGTACTGTAATTGATGAGGGGGAATCTATGTGCATAATTTCGTTAAATTGTTGGAAAAGTCTTGGTTCTCCCACAATTAACCAATCTCCGACAATCATTAAAGCTTTTGATGGAAGAGGATTCCATCCGTATGGAATTTTACAGGATCTACCTATAGAGGTCGAAGGTAAAACCGTTAATCTAGATGTGGAAGTAGTTGATGCCCCTCTAGATTACAACCTTCTTCTGGGTCAAAGTTGGTATTATGCTATGACTGTTGTCATGTCTTCCGTCTTTCGGTTAATCATGTTTCCTCATAAAGGAAAGAAAATCGATCAGCTCTCATATTATTCGTCCGATCCAGCCCCTACAGATAGTATTCAGCATGTTTAGTAAAAGATTCTATTTTGATGGGAACTTTTTCTATGCCTCCACCCAACATACCACGCACCATTGCTAATATCAATATGATTTCATCAAGCACTATTCCATTTGATGATCCTTGGATAGTGCCTTCATCATCAGAAATGGATTCTTTCAATGGCGAGATGCCTTTGAGTCCTTTTGAGATAGCATATACAATGGTACAATAATTTTCTGACACACCTTCAACTTATCCTGATCCAATGAATGTGGTCACTGAAGAATATTCTTCACTATCAAGATCAGCCTTGACATGTATTTCCGATTCTTTTCAACAAGTCTTTTCTACTGATGAAAGTATTCATGAAATTCTGTCTATGGATGAATTACCATGGGATGATCTACATCATAGACCTTCGTTTTTACCTGAACTTGATAGATTTGAACATGATTTTTCATCAATTTTTACAATTGGTTATGTCAAGGAACCACAAAATCCAATCATGATTACAAATTCGGATTCTGACATTAATTTTGGATACATTTCTGCAACTATTCTTATTGACATATCAGTTAAACCTGGAGTTGTTGAAAACATTCATAGAGGAGCTTCTTGTACGATTGATGAAATTAATACATATAAAGCTCTATTTCAAGAATTCTGTGACATATTTTCCTAGTCCTACGAAGAAATGCCAGGAATTGATCCAAAAATTGTCATTCATGAAATGAAGACATACCCAGATGCAAAGCCTATTAGACAATTTTTACGTCCGATACATCTGAGGAAAGTTGCTACTATCAAAGCTGAAGTTGAGAAATTACTAAGAGCAGGATTTATTTATCCAATCCCACTGATAGATTGGGTATCTAATATCGTTC
>JAXQQM020062891.1:0-53093 GCA_034641835.2 Pinus albicaulis
TTGTTAAAATTCAACAACTAGGTCCAAACTCCATGTTGTGATGCTGAGATGAAGATACCAATATTTTTATTGGGTTCCTCTTTCGGAGAGGTGTAAGATCTATCTAAAATTGATCTTAATTCGATGAGCACAAAATTTATTTTTAATTTATTTTTAATAATTTCAAATATGTGCAGGTTGGCCTTAAGGTTTTACACCCCCAGCAGATGTGTCACACACCTCAGTGATTGATATAAATAGAGTCAATGTTGGAGGACTTTTTCACTCATCTCATCCTCACACATCATCTCCTCTTCTAATTTAGTACGAGCTCCTTGGAAGAAGCTTCGGTTCACACGTGGGAAGAAGGAAAAATTTACTGCAGTGAGGGTTTGGACGAATTTAATGCAGCTAGGGTTTCCACGCAAGTTTGACCAACGTTGACTCTGGTCAACGCATGGTCCAAAGAGGCTGAAAATTGGTGGAGACTTCTATTTTGGAAGGCCGTACACATTGGCACAAAAACCTAGGTCAAAAGGTTGACCGAAGACCGAGTTGCGTTGACTTTCTTGCTGATGTCTTGCGTTGACTTTTCTGGACAACGTTGACTTTTCTGGGGCTGACTTTGAGTTGACTGTGTGGTTGTTTTAAGGGCTGTTGTGACACATGTTGGGTTGGCTGACCAAGGAGACTTTGCTGGTTGAAGCATCCTGTTGACCGTTGTAATGCACCACCACATTTTTTTGTTTCTGGTTTGTCTTCTGTAGATCCTCTGGTATGTTCTATCAGCATTTTACTTGATTATTTATGTGATTGCTATAGTGAAAAGTAAAGTTGCATCAAGCATAGAACATCTACATAAATTTACATGGTATCAGATCTGAGGTGAAGACAAACCTTATTTATACCAATCACTGAAGAGGATAATGGGTTCTACAAACTATGGCTTCAAGGAGGATGACAAATTGACTGGGAAGGATTACCTCCATGCTTGGAAGATGATATTGGATCTGAAATTGGAAGACCAAAATTTCATGGACTATGTGCAAGGTAAAATCCAAGAGCTTCCATCCACTACAACTACAGCTGCCAAAACAAAGTACAAGAAGGGGGAGATCAAAGCAAAGCTGATGATCCAGGAATCCATTCATAAAAGCTTGGTGCCCTATATCTCTGAGTTGGGCACATCCAAAGAGATGTATGATAAATTGATCCTCATGTTCAAGGCCAACAATGCGAATCAAGTACTATTCTTCAAGAATCAATTGTAGAATCTAAAGAAAGGCATGGGTGAGTCTGTCCAATCATACTTTCTAAAGCTGATTGAAATCAGGAACAATCTGCTGGCTATTGGGGAGACAATAGTTGATCAAGAGATGGTACTCACCGCACTTGGAGGGCTCTCATCTGAATGGCATGTGTTCAACACTACCATTCTAACTAATAATGTGATACCTGACTTTGACGAAGTACTGTCAAGATGCATTCAAGAAGAATCAAGAATGAAGGAGTATGGAAATGAAGGAAATGTTTCATACGCTGCTCATTCTAGAAGGAAGAACTCTGGTGGCCCAAAGAACAAGGGAAAAGCAGGGACCCAAGGAAAGAAGGGCAAGTGTTTCACTTGTCATAGGCTTGGTCACTATGCTAGAGAATGTCCTTTCAAGAGGGATTCTCCCGATGGTGATGATAACAACAAAAACAACCGGAGGAATGGCAATCAAAGGAACACCAGGTCCAAGGGAAAGAAGAAGGCTCCCTCTGGCGGAAATGATCAACCTTTCAAAAGTTCAAGAAACTCCAGGTATGAGGAATCACATTTTGTTGATAAAATAAATGAATACATTCTTGTATCTGCCCTCTCTATTGCATCCCCACCCGACACTATGGATGTTTGGTTAATAGATAGTGGTGCCTCAAGGCACATCACTAGGTTCAATGAAGCACTCTCTGATATGGTTGAGAAGGATACTAATCTAGAAATTATCCTTGGAGATAATGCCACATTTCCCATGAAAGGGACAGGGACCGTGACCCTCCACTTGTCTCAAGGTCAAGTCCTCCACTTGCAGGATGTACCCTATGTACCAAATTTGAAGAAAAACCTTGTGTCTATATCGGCTATGGAAGACAAAGGTTTCAATGTGGCATTCACTGATGGAAAGGTGCTCATGTGGAAGAAGACCTTCAAGGAAGATATCTCGATTGGGTTTAGAGTTGATACACTCTACCAGGTTGGAGGAAGTCTGCTGGGAGCAATGACATGTGATACTATCCGACAGACTGAACTATGGCACCGAAGGTTTGGACACCTTCACTACAAAGCCCTTCCTGAATCAAGGAAGGTGGTGACAGGGATGCCCGAGTTTTCAAATAATCATGAAGGTGTATGTAAGGGTTGTGCCGAAGGAAAGCATACAAGGGGGACCTTTCCCCTCAAGTGTCACAAAGACATCTGATGTCTTGCGATTGATCCATTCTGATCTATCTGGTATGCTGCCCGTGACATCCTTGGGAGGATGTTTATATTATATGACATTCATAGATGACTTCTCTCGCAAAACATGGATATAATTCTTAAAGAAGAAGGATGAGGCTTTCATGTGGTTCTGTACCTTCAAAGCCTTGGTGGAAAATATGACAGGGAAGAAGATCAAGATTTTGATAACTGATAATGGCACTGAATATGAGACAAATGAGTTCAATGACTTTTGCAGAGAAGTTGGCATTAAGAGGGAGACCACAACTGTCCACACTCCCGACCAAAATGGTGTTGTTGAACGAAATAATAGGACCATTATGGAAGTTGCCCGTGCCATGCTATGTGACCAAGGTATGTCGAAGTTTCGTTGGGGAGAAGCTGCGAACACTGCTATGTACATACAAAACCGATGCCTGCATTCCGCTCTAAAATCCAAAACTCCCGAAGAGGTTTTCTCTGGTAAGAAACCTGACGTCTCACATTTTAGAGTTTTTGGATGTCCTGTTTACTTTCATGTGTCGAAAGAAAAGAGGAGCAAGTTGGATGCTTCTGGGAAGAAAGGAATGTTTGTGGGCTATACACTACAAGAAAAAAGCACATTGGTGAGGGTCATGCTTGTGACGGACCTTTAAGGTCCGTCACCAGTGTCATATATGGTGACGGTCATTTAAAAACCGTCACTGTAAGTGTATATAGTGATGGTCCTTTATGGTCCGTCACCAAAGACATTTTCAGTGACACTTTTGGTGAGGGTCATTAAAGGCCCATCACTAATTCTCTCTTTGGTGACACTTCTAGTGACGAACTTTTAATGACCCTCACCAATGCTCTTTTTGTTACTTTTGGTGACGGTTAAAAAATTTCCGTCATCATTGATCACTAAAAACCGTCACTATAAGTGTATACAGTGATGGTCCTTTATGGTCCGTCACCAAATACATTTCACTTTTGGTGAGGGTCATTAAAGGCCCATCACTAATTCTCTCTTTGGTGACACTTCTAGTGACGAACTTTTAATGACCCTCACCAATGCTCTTTTTGTTACTTTTGGTGATGATCAAAAAATGTCCGTCATCATTGATCATTCCAATGAGTTTTTGATGACGCTATGTGCCTGTTAATATATTTTTTGTCAAAAGATGGCGATTTAATACCATTATTGTGGAGCATTTTTTATAATATGTCCAAGGCCATAGTGGTTAGGGTCAGTCAATTTTTTAAGAAGTAATAAGTGTGTATCATTTCCCTCAAGTAATGACTAGTCAAATAGAGATTTCCTATGATTCAACACATGATTCATATCTATTATTTTTATTATCTAGCAAATTCCATTTAGATAAAGTTCCACTATTGTGTGTAGGAAATATATTATTTAATACATAATCGAGCTCTGACAATTCTATTAATGAGAAAGACCTAACAATCCTCAACAATCTGGGCACGCCTTAAATTAATGCTTTGGCACACACTAACATTTCTTAGCACCCCACATGTATTGGAACATCTTTGTACCTAGAACATCTTGTGATGACACTGACGCCCAAGCACATGGTGGCATGTGCTAGCACAACATGGAACTCTCCTATCATGTGTTGGCATGCTGCATATAGTCCCTAGCATGCCTTGGGGCACCTTCGTTGAATGCATTGACATACATTAGCACTTGGCACACAATGCCACTTGGCATGTATTGGGACCTATTATTAGTGTGCCTAGCATGCCCCTTTTCAAAAAGATAAAGTTTTGACTTATTAACCCTCTTATTGGTTCTTCCTTTTGTTGCCTTGACACATATTGATATACCCTGGCACCCTATGCCACATCCTTAGCACCTAGCATGTATTGGCATATCTTGGCACTATTAATTGGCACATGATAAAATTAGCACACCCTAGAACTCCCAAGCACACTTTGGGAATTCTTAACATGCCTTGATATTCCCTAGCATGCCTTACTAGTGCTTAGCATACCTTGTCATTCCCTCCTTGGCATGACGACTAACACTAACCATTAACACTAGTCTCTGGCAGTACACGTTCCTCATATTCATTGAATTTTTACCTAGTGCTCCCTTAATGTTTTTTCCTAGTACTCCTTAACACTCATCAACATGCATTATCACTCTCTAGCACACCTTAGCACTCTTCAACATTCCCTTCCACTTCATAACATGCATAACACTATTCCCTGACACATATTGGCGCTTGGCACGTGTTGGCACTTGGAAAGTCTTAGCATGTATGGAATACGTTAAGATGCCTTGGTATGATTTACATGGTTTAATATTAAATTTATTTGTGATGATCAATTGTTGGAAAGTAGATGAGAAGCAACAAAGGAATACTTGGCACTTGTGAATGCACTAAAATCCCTTGCACTTGCCACCCACTGCCACTCTATTGTTAGTGTGCTCAGCATGCCCCTCTTCGAAAAGGTAAATTGATGACTTATTAACCCTCTTATGTGTTCATTTTCAGAAGTTTGACTTTTTCTCCCTTTTGTTGTCTTGACAGTCCCTGACACGCATTGACACACCCTTGCACATCTTGGCGTGCCTTATCACTTGGCACATCTTAGCATGTTTGACATGTATTCCCACTATCTGGCACATCAAGGGGGTGAAGAGAGATGTAGTCCTAAAGTAGGTCGAGTATGAGGGCTGAGTAAGGGTTGCTAAAGGGAGGTCATGATAATCCTCCAAGAGAAATATCATCATGTGAGGGTTCAGAAGAATGTTGCATACCTTAATGGTCGGTTTGCGCTAGGAAGTAGGATGGCATATTGTTGGTTCTCTTCTGGCAGATCACGCTTAAGAGAGGTTTCTCATGAGAATATGGGCATGTGATTTCAATGGTGTCTTTGTGTGAAGGCCGCATCAAATTATGAAATGTTGAAATTTGCAACAAGAAACAGTGAGATTGGAAACCAGAAAGGACAAAAAAAAAATGCACCCACACTGGTGAGGAATTTTGATGCACCAGGAGTGAGGAATGTGGGGTGTCTAACTTATTTTTACCTTAAATAAATTGGACAATAAATTGTAATTTCATCTCATAACAACTTGTGTCAGTTAATTAAGTCATGATGACCAAGTTAGCTCAAGAAATTCGAGTTGAGGGTCTAATATGAGGCCTCTAGAGGGATTCTATTATTTTTGGGGTCCAGCTGAAGTTGATGCATTAGTGGGGTGCAAGTGTAATTAACTCAATTAAATGAGTTAAAAACAGTTTAACTAGTTCTAATTGAGTGATGAGCTAGTGAGAGGTCCAGTGAAATAAATTAGATTTAATTCACAATGAGTGATCAATCAAATAACTGATAATTCACTATTAATAGTTGCATGCATGTCAATTTCGAGGAATACCCAGTTGAGACAGAGGTTAAAGGCAACATAACTATCAGTTTTATTCAGAGAAAATTTCCCATGTGCAATTATAAAGTCATTAGGATGCCATGATGGATTGCACAATCAAGGAAGACTGATTTTCCTAATTAATAAGGAGTTAATTCCCTAGGAATTGCATGAGCAAGGCAGGCTGAAGTAAGGATGAGAATTGGCTAAGTACTAGACCGAGTTTGCCTAGATCAACGAGAGACAATTGACAGAGTGCTAGAGAATCTCATGAGAGATTAAGTATTGTATTGTTTCATGATTCCTCGACTTAATACACAATAGAGATAGAAGGGTTTTGATTAGTTGCTTTCCCCAAATACATCATGTTGTTGTGCGATTAATTATTTATTTCTCTTACTTATATATGATTGTGATATCATGTTTTGTTTCCGTAAATTGTAGGAAGGATTTAGTATCTTGTCTTAGTAGATTACAAGATCATATTGAATCTCGTTGGTTAGATTTTCTACATGGCATCAGAGCAGGAATTTTTTGGGCGGCGAGTTTGTAGAGAATATTTGAATATTTTGGTGTAATTTTTTCGAAAAAAATAGAATATTTGGATTCCTTGCGAAAATATACCCAAATGGAAAAAAAAAAATTGGTCAAATCGGAGCTCGGATGAGGGAGATATCATCGATTTAAAATCAACTCTTTTTTAGAAACTTTTTGTAACTTCGGGACAATTACACTGTGCGCGAGTCAAGAACCTATATGCACTTGAGGTACCAGATGCATGCAAAGCTTTGAGGAGAAAGGCAGAAGTTAGAGACTTTGTGGTTTAGAGGGAACATAAATTACCTCTCAATATGCATCCTCATGAGAAGCAGTCTCAGAAGGTTGTGGAGTAGCTGCCATAATTGGAGAAGCAGAGAGGAGACTGAGTGGAAGCGTCCACTCAAGGAAAGACCTCCATGAGGGGGAAGTTTCGAGCCAGATGGGAGGAGGGAGCAGCCATACCTCGAGGTGTAAGGTGGGGTTATGTGTAGACATAATCCCAAGATAAGAAATTTGGGCAAGGTCCATTGAGATGGCGTGTTTCATGGATCGAACCTAGCTACGAGGAGCCCACAGTACAGCAGTAGTCGGAAGGATCAGTTAGATTGATGTAGTCAGATGTCAGCAAGACAGAAATCAGAGTGACATATGTCAAATACTGGATCACAAATAGAGATAGCAATAGTTCAAAGGGCACGGATGTAGATGTCAACAGCATTGCAGAGAATCCAGTACTAGACAGGTGCAGTAGCTAGCAGCAGTCAGAAGACTCTGATGACAGATGCATTATATTGATTCAGTTGTTCAGAGGCTATTCAGTTTCAAGATTTGCAGGTGCAAACAACACTAGAGAAGTGTAGCATGCAGAACATTCCAAAGGTACCGGATTAGGATAGATTGAATTCCTTTCTTGTTGAGAGGGAGTGTTGAAATTTGCAACAAGAAACAATGAAATTGGCGACTAGAAAGGACCAAAAAAAAATGCACCCACATTGGTGAGGAATTTTGATGTGCCAGGAGTGAGGAATGTGAGGCGTCTAATTTATTTTTCCCTTAAATAAATTGGACAATAAATTGTAATTTCATCTCATAACAACTTGTGTCAATTAACTAAGTCACGATGATTGAGTTAGCTCAATAAATTTGATTTAAGGTGATCAAGGTGGATATTGGTGGCCACCCGCCTATTCCACTTGGGCCCTAGCCATTGTCTCTTTCAGTTTTTCAGTTTCCTTAATTATAGCACAATTTACTATTTTTGTTAGTTTTTCTGGTCCTAAACTTTCGAAGCCGTTTTGAGGCCCCAAAAAATATTTTTTGGGCATGAAAGGTTTGGCGATTTCATAGAAATCATATTAGTGGTTGTAGTCCTCGGAGAGAACTTTCTAACGAGGTATCATGTGCATCAAACGAAGATCATATGACCAAGTTACGACCCCGGGAAGTTGGCTGCCCAACTAACCCCAACAGGGCCCATAAAATCTTGGTGTTACATCTCCTCAAGATAGGGTTTTGGTTGTTTAGGGTTTTATCTTATTTTAAATAATAAAAATACCCTTGACCCTTGGTTGTTTAGGGTTTTATAAATGAATAGGTGGGAAGTGACCCTTGAAACCCTTTCCCTAAGATAAAATAAAGAGTGGGACTTGCTTTCCTTTTAAGCAAAGGAATTACCGTCTAGGGAGAGAGGAGGGGGATTGAAGGATTGAGGGAGAAGAATAAGACTTATGAATGAAGTTCTCAATCCCTAAAATCCTTTGGGAACTTGGATTCCCAAATGGTCCTTGATGAAAGGCCTTTGACACCAAATGGGACAACATAGGGCCAAGTGGACCCAGCCCAGGTTCAGGGATGGAATTTAGTAACCAATGATGTTCCTATCCTAGACAAGGTGATGGGAAAGGATCAGACAAGTGTTTTTACTTTGATAGGTCAAATTGATCCTACTAGGTTCTATCCTTGGGAACACCTAGGAAAAACTTGATCCTAGAGCTCGGGCTTGAGGTATCCGAAGATTTCATCGTCGGAATTGGCCCAAGTTCTGAGGAGAGTGAGGGCACCCAGAAAAGCAACTGCCTCTAGGAGATAGAAGTTTTCCTCTAGCTAGATTCTTGGGAAATTGTTGCCCTAGGTGACCTAATGGGGCTAGACCTAGGGAATGTGAAAATTTCTTAATCTAAGAAACCCTATTGCAGTATCTTGATTTACTTCTCCTACTTGAAGTAATTTACAAGTTAATTTATGAAATATTCAATAAATTAGCGAAATAAATAGTAAATACAACTAGCAACCTACACATACAGATCAAATACTGAATAACATGCTCATAGACAAAGTGACACATAGATTTTCTTGACAACTATCCCGGGAAAAAACCCAATGTGGGAAAATCGGTGCAGCTAGCTCTGGAGGGTTTTCATTATTATGCATAATCTAAGTACAACAATCTTGGGCACCAAAACTGATTCACCCAACAGAGAAATAAAAACGGCAATAATATGTTGCTCTGAATCCCTCTACGTCAGCCTAACTGGCCTGCGTCGGCCTCTGCGCTGCTCAATAAGGGCCTATGTCACACCTGAAGGGCTTACACTGCCCCTGCGCTGCCCTGACTGGGCCTGCGTCAGCCCTGCATGGCTCCTGCTGCCTCTGCGCTGCCCTTGCTGGGCTCTGGCTGGACTGCGTGGCTCCTGCTGACCCTGTTGCTTTGGCTGGCTGGAATGCTTAAGCAAAAAAATCATGGGTAAGAAAGAAGGCACTGGCGAAAGGCAACGCATAACAGTCAGAAAATTTGAACAAATGAGATGAAAATAGATCAATGTCCACAAATAACTGAAATAGATCAATGGGACTAGAGAGTAAAAGCTTTGACAACAATAATAAGTGCTTATAGAATCAGCTAAGAGAACAGAGGAGACTAATTCATGAGGTTAAAATGTTGTATAATTTTTGGCACAGGAAAACTGTAGAATTGTTAGAGTAAATAACTGCAGGTACCATTAGTTGGTGATCATCGATAATCATTTCATTTCATCAAATACCCTGATGAATGGACCTTACAAGCTATTTGCGTAGACAAACCCCACAGAAGTTGTGTGATGGAAAAATATTCACACTATATTGAAGAAAACACCTACCAAATAAGGATGACATTTCAAATGGGGCAAGAAACAATAGAGAGATAGACATCGAAAAAGTTAAAATGCTACGGAAACAGGAAAGCAGCTAGGTAGCATGGTAGAAAGCACAACAAATAAAATTATAAAAATGGAAAACCCTACAAATTAGCACCCCTCCAAACAAAACCACAATTTTTTCTTCAACTCTAAATCTCCAAATTCATCTAATTATATGTTGTATTCAAACCTAATCCTCTCTGTTAGCCATTCTAAATATAAGACTGAGAACTTACTACAGAACCATCACCTACATGTAGTGATCTTATTCTATGACCAAACAACCTGCTTTCGTGAAGACACGGAAAGGTAAACACTCTCTGCCAAGATTTTCCATACAACCTAGGTTGAGCAACCACATATACATCACCAGTTTTTTCTCTTCAGATTTGTAACTTATAAGAGCTTTGTCTGACCACCTCTGGGTTGCTCCCAGAGTCACCCAGGAAAGCCCTCTCAACATCATCCTCTTTCTGTAGTACCTAATTAGTAATTTAATTAACCATAACAGTGTCTTGATCATGCAAGTATTTCAAATATATTGCAAATAAGCATAAAGCTTTCATGTTAAACAATTAGGTCAAAATACTTTAGACTATGATGCAAAAAATACAAAGAAACCTCACCAACACTCAAAGGACAAACAAAGTCAAACCTCTACAAAGTATAAATAGATATCTGATAATCTTCATTCCACCACAAAAATGTGCTTAACTAAAGAAAGTTCTAATTATTGTGCTTTCAAGGGAAGTGATTTATAAACATACCCCTACACCTCGTGAACAATCAATGTGTATAAATAGACCATCATAAGGCTCATTTTAAACATCATTATTATCATTTTATAAATCATTTTTATTAAATCGACAAGAAGAAAGCAACAATTGCATTCAGTTCCACTAAAGCAAAGTATATGGCAGTTTCATATACTTATTATGAAGCTATCTAGATTTGCAACTTGATTGTAGAGTCAACCAATCACTTGTTGAAGCCCAATATTGTCTCTTGTGAGAATCAAAGTTACATCAAGCTCTATGAAAATCCAATGTGTCATGACCATTTCAAACACATTGATATTCAATACAATTTCCTAAGATTCTAAGTTCATTAGGGAGTTAGTAGTGTTGGACCACATTCTGAAAAAAGTTGCATATGGTTAATAGTTTGACAAAGTTCCTAACAAAGGGGAAGTTTGACAAGTTGGGGGAGAATCTTGGGTTATTGGAAAAAAAAAAAATTTCTCAAGAGTGTTAGATTACCTAGTTGGTCCGAGTTGGTCTCACCTCAGCCTTGAGAAGTTGAGCAGCACTAGGATTGCAGAGCCAGATTGTGGTATACCAGTCAGAAAGATTCTTAAATACAGCTAGAAGCTTATAATGACACCTTCAAGGATAGACGAATTAGTTGTTGGGTCACATCCACCAAGTATGACACACTAGTTGAGGAGATTAACGCCATCATCTCAAGTGCGTTCATGAGTGCACACTTATGGAATGAGGCACCTTCAGGAGAGGAGTTATATCTACTATGACAATGCACTACTCTAAAAGAAAAGCCTTGCATACAAGGCAAAGTTATGAGGGAGTTGCTCATGCTCAAGGGAGATGCACCACTTTAAAAACTCTTATGGATAAATCACATAAATTTTTTAAGGTACACGCCTTTCGAACCACCCATTGTGTGGTTTGCCATCAATGTTTTTATAATAAATTTACTAGAATGAAATTGAATTGATTTTTGAAGCTTCCTTTTAAATCAATTGTTGGCATTACAAAGAATCACGGAGTGCGCCCAACATCCATAAGAAAAACAATGGGTATGATATTAAAATTATATTTGAAGGCATAATATTAAAAATGATGTTTGGAAAAATGGAGGGCGGGAGTATTCATGAGCATGGACACTATGCCACAAACTGTCCACGAAAGAATAACAATAAGAAGGAATGCTAGCTAATGAATGGTGAACAAAGAAGTTGCACTCAGAAATACATTGAGCTTAGAAGCAACAAAAAAATTAGCTAAGAGTCTTCATATGAATCCAGGGCACTTTAAGGCATGCAAGAGAACTTTCCTTAACATTGTATTGTCATTCATCCATTTTTGTAATTATAACATTAGGTTGTAAGCCCTAAAGAATGAAGGTGCATGGAATTTAGGAAGGAGGTGTGTTGGAACCGAAGTAGATAGATAAAGAAATGTTCAAGTGAGAGGCAAGGCCTAGAACCACACCATCACCATCCTCCAAATGATCAATATTGTTAGATAACGATGACTAAAATTGGTGTATAGGTGACTCAATTTATAAGGATAAACTTTATACATGAGGTTGGAAAGCATTCAAAAATAATTGAATCAAGAGTGAAAGGGAAAATATATCAAGGGGCACAAATATTAAGGGCCCATGTCAGCCAAAGTCAAACCAATGGCCAAATGCTTTTTCCTTGATACCATCTCGACTTAAGAAAATGAAACTAAATATAAACATATATGTCAAACATAATACTCCAATACCTACCATAATTAGTTGCGTGTTGTTCAAAATATTGAATGAATGACATGCAAACTCTAATTTTGTTTCAAAGTGTCTCGCTTTTCGAGGAAAATACACGAATGTTGAAGGTCTATCATATGTGCTTCTTTGTATTTGGAAAAAATTTAAAAAAAAAAAAAAAAAAAAAAAGAAGAAGAAGAAGAAGAAGATAATTTATTGGAGAATTATACAAGATGGGATGTCAAAGATAAAAAATCACACTTGCAAAACCAACCTTTAAGGAGTACGATAATCAATGCATGTAGCATAGTTTCAGAGAATCACATGGGCTAATGACTAGGCTAGGTACGATACTAAACCTATCTCATTCTAAACAAGGTATTAAAGATAATAAAATATGATTAATCAAGCTAGCTATGGGTTGGATATAGAGCATTCCATGGGATTTAGGCTAAGTTTCTAAGGCTCATCATCATAACTCTATCTTCGATAGAAAGGTTTGGATCGGCCCACAACCAATAATCTAAACTTCCTTTAAGAGTTATAATAAACCCCTTCATTATGAGGAAGCATAAAATGTATTTTTTAGGGGTTGAGTCGTGTGTTGGATTCATATGTCCTAGAGGTTCCTACATGATAAATAAGCTGTGAATATATAAGAGGCATATAGTAAAGCATGGAATGAGGGAAGTTGTGTGGCAGTCCTATCATTTAAGCATAAAATTGATATTAAATTGAGTATAAAAGAGGCCTCTAATGAAGTGGGTACTAAAAATTGGTCAATGGAAGGTGTTGGAGTTTCATTCCTAGCCTAGATAGTTCTCAACAACAAAATGATTTTATATTCAATAAAGATTCTAGATTTTTACAACTTGGTTTGAACTTCATTTGTAGTTTGCTTAAACAGGTGGCATTTTATAACGTGAAAAATAAATGTTTCATTTAAAAGATTCCTTGCTACCATAACCACTTCATCCCCTAAAATTAGGGTCTCCTCTCACCTTTTCTTCAAAAAAATACAATCTCAAACCTTCGTTCTAATAACAACAAATAAATAGTGTGCATAATTTTTAGTCTCTAGCTCTCCCTTTCTCTCCCTCTCTCTCCTTCCCTCCCTCCTTTCTTTCCTTGTCCCTACCTCTCTCTCCATGTCTCCCTCCATTTCTTCCTCTCTATCCTCAATGGAAAAACTAGAATCCAAACCCCGAGAATTGGATACCCAAATATTTATGGCTTTCTATCCAACTGCTAAACCCCCTAACCTTCCATTAGCATCCAAGGAAATGAAACTCCACCCCTTTAGTAGGCCTTCTAGAAAACTGACAACATAAACACCATATCTTGACAATTATCACCAACGACTTGGAGGATGTGTTGCAGAGAGGAGTTGCACCATTTAGCTTTTCCTCAAACCCCAAAACCTCCAATCCAGAACCTTTTTCTAACCTAATACGTCCTTTCCTCTAGATGGATAGTCCTAAGCAAGAAAAGGGAAGCTTATAGTTTTTAGCCAGGTGCCCATACCTATGGCCCCGCCTACACCTAAAAGGTATTCCTTCATAACCCAATATCTGAATACACTCCACCCCAATCCCGAAATCCATGCCTTCTATAAGCCCTTCAATGAGGTCCATATTAACCAAAATATGGGTGTATGTCTTTATCCCCATCTCTAAATATGTAGATTCATGGGCTAAATAATATCCCAATGAGTTACCTATATCTTTGAAAATTAGGGCATCCCAATAGGTAGGAGGGAGACTTGGAAGATGAACCTAGACTAGGGCCATCTCCAGTCTCTCCTACTTTGCAACGAAGAGGGACATCTAGAAATTGAAAAGGATAGGAGATGAATCAATTTTCTAAACCATTTATTGTACCTTCTGGGTGTCTGCTACATCTTTGAAGCACAAATGAATCTAACCTTGGGCTAACAGTGACACCTATGGAGAAAATTTTATAATAGGTAAGATTTCATTGTCCGCCCACACGTTTAGGGTTGAGGACCTGAATTTTCAACCCCTTACTTGCCCCACCAAGGATTTTTGGGACATTTCCTTAGTATTTTGAATGGTGACATTGACTCCCAAAAATAGAGAAAGCAGGACTTTGTTCTTCTTCTTGACACTACAATGGATTTTCCTCTTCCTCGCTTTCTCATACTCCTTTTGAATCATAATTCCTTCTCATTCACAAGAGTGTTTCTCCCTGAAAACCACAAGACCATTCATGATGTTAGTTTGACCTTCTTCCGTTGTCGAGGCAAGGTTCTCCTTCACTAATTCACCAAAGGAGGGCGAGGCTTATGGCACTTGAGATGAAGGATATACATGAAAACAATCTGGAGAGGCTTCTGAGAGTGAAGAACCCCCGCTGTGTTCAAAAAATTCTGAAAACCCTAAGGAAGTAGTAACACATTGTATGTCTTCCTCCAATATCTGGGACAATAGGGAAACTAAACTTAGAGTCACACACCCCAAGAAGAGTTCTCTAGCCCCTGACAAACATCCTTAGGCCCCGAGCTAGCCGAAACTAAAGGACCCGAATAGTGTGTGGCTGGAGCAAGGGTTAGGGCCTTCGAACAACTAGATAGTTGCCTATTGAATTCTCAACTTTTCTTTCTAAAGATCTGGTAGGCCTAGAAACTGCGGTATGGTGACCTTCTAAGTTGACTTTGAAATGCGAATAGATAAAATCCTTGGGACTAGACCAAATTTGTTGAAAACCCCCCTCCTCTAGTTCATAATCCACTAACTCATCCTCCTCCATGTGGGTCCAATAGTAAGCAATCAACATCTCATCTTAAAAGCATATTTGATGAGTAGTTGCATGTCTTCAAAGGGTTTATCATGGTGACCATCTCTCTACAAAATATATATCACGTGGATAAAAAACTCATGGTTACCATTTAATCTTATCTTGCATTTTGACAATGATATTAGAGCCTAGCATTGTCTAGAGCCTGTTCACTCTTTGTCAAAACTACGACGCTTTCTTTGCCTGCAATTTTTCCATGGGCCTCTAGGGTTTCTCTAGTGTTGAATTCTTCTCCTATGGTAAAGATGTTGTAATGTTCTCTTTAACATTTTGAGTCCGTCAAAATAAAATAAAAATTAAAAACATAAAATTAATAATTAAACCAATCTAGATTTATCTTAACTCTAGATCTACCAAAGGTCTAGAGGGAAGAATCAAATCTCTTGAAGTTCAAACCTCTTTAGATTTGATCTCTAGACACTTCATAAATTCGAAATGAAGATGAATCTAAATTAATCATATAAAATGAAAAAAAATAAAAAACATAAAAAATAAATTGATTTGCAAACTAAACCTAGTATCTACCTTTCTTTTGAAAAATATTAAAATATTTACTATATTCGAATAACTTTTAAGAAATTAAAATATTTATTATATTGGAATTATTATATTGTGATAAACGTTTTTGACCCTTCCCTTTAAAATGATTTGAGTCGTTCGAAAACCATTTTCCCACTCGATTAAAATTTCAAAAGGGTATTGTCATGGAGGATTGGCGAGAAAACTAAACGGGGGCAAACTAAACACAGAGCATTATGTTACCAAAATAGTAGAGCAGAGCTAGAACTACATGAGGGGAGCCTTAAAACCCTCTCATCGATACTGAATGTATTGAAGAGTTCGACTCGAGCAAAGATGAAGAAGCGATTATTCAGTTTCAAGAAGAAGAAGGCAGGCCCTCCTCCATCTGTTGAGAGGCATACAAGAAGGTAATAGTTTAAGAAATTATTGCATGTATAATGTAGTTGTTGTGCCATGGAAATCAGAAATCAGACCATCATCTGTGCACTCTCGCAAGACAGAGAAAACTCCACAAGGAATGTTCGTAAATGATGACCACTCCTGAATTTGAGCTTGGGAACCTCTATAGTAGCAGTCTCTGGTTCCCATGCTTATCGCTTCTTCCACATCAACATTTGCTTGAGCTATTCAACCTTCAATTCCACCTTTGATATCTCTGATTTTCTCACAAAATCAGCAACACTCTCAATAGTGGCTACACCCTACTGCAAGGTGAACTGCAAACACTGTTGCTTAACAATGTTAGTGAACTCCATATCAAAGTTTAGCCATGTGTACCATGCATCTCCATTTATCTCCTTTGAAGGTGTCAATTCTGCTAGCATATACACCTTCATTGCTCGGTTAGAAACGCACTTCACCCCTATTATTAAGTCACAAGCTTCTATATTTTTCAATGCTTTGTTAACCTGTGGTTGCTGTAAATTTGTTTCTCTTTTCATATCTTTTGTCCATATACCCATATTTCCAGCATTTTTTATGACTTGATATATGAGCATATCTTCAGATGAGAGGCCCTTAAACCTTACAGATTCTTCTTTCATCTGTTGCTTCTAAACTATGAAATCACTCTGCTTGAAAACCTGGAGTTGACGATTTTGAAGCAGGGCATTGAGTGCCTGAGATCTAACATTGAGATCAACATCTTTAAGATTTTACTCCATGATTTTTTTAACTGGTCAATCACCTGCAGAAAGTATCAGGAAGTATCACAATATTCCCATTGATGGTAGTAGCCATTTGTAAGCTGATGTTGCGATCTCTAAGATCTTCAAATCGTAATGGGCTTCGAACCCTAGCCACAGTATGTGCAATGCGTGGCCTCAAGCAGAAACCAAAAATGTATGTATATATGCTCTGCATTTTGAACATTTGTGTGGCTATTACTATGTTTTGATCAGAGAAAAAAAAATTATGCACAACTGAATTTTGATAATTTGGATACCAAATGTAGAATTGAGTGGTGCCTGAAGCGTTGTTTGGTGGGGGACAATTTCTAACCAGTGGATTCAGTTTCGAACTACTTTATGAACAGTCCTAACTTATTTTTAAGTTTTTTTCATCTCAAACACATCAATGTCCTTTTCCAACATATATTATTATCATTTACTCATGCAACCTGCTGTGCACAGGGTTTCAATGTTTCATTTTCTAGTTGTCACTGTAGAGGTAACCATGCCCTCCTTTTTCCAAGCATATCTAGCTGTAAATTTTTTGCCTTATTGTTTACAAAAGGGGTAGGTAGGTGTCATTTATTCGACTCTTTATCATCATTACTCACAAGTTAATTCAATGATATCCTGCATCCCATAGATTTAATGTCTTAGCTTCCTATGATCTATCATAGCCTAGATTCTCATGGTTTTCTTTTAGAGCCAAACATTTTGCAAAGATTCATCTTTTGGTGAACATCATGAAACCTTCTTTAGAGATTCTGATGTGCTCTTTTGATTTTGAGTTTGCATTCTTGAATTTGAAGTGTGCTTTGAATTTTCTTTAATTGTTCCTTCACATGAATTGTATTCAATTTCTTATTGTCTGTCCAAACATGAAAGAGCTATAGATAAAAACCTGTTGATGTATGTTGTATTCGGTGCTGCTTTCTAACTTGTAATCCAAGGGACTTAATGCGATAATCCACTGTATCCAGGAACATGGATCTGTGCTTCTATCACCAATGACTGCTTCAACTTACTGTTATTATTTTGGCACTATGAACGAAACTTTTCCAGATGCTTACTTTGAGATTGCTTATGCCTGGCATGTGATACTGATTTGTTTGTCCATTTTTGTCTGGGCCAGGATTATTTGGCAAATGCATCAACTGTGACATTGGATATACTGTACTTTTAGAACACGTGCTTGCGGAGAGGGACCGAAGGTATGTTTTTTCTTCTTCTAATTCTTGTTTTAGTTTGATTCATATCCTTACCACAAGAATAAACTATGTGGTGTTTGAATGAATAGTTGTTTGTGTTTGTATCGAAATATGTGAGATGCTCTACACCTTGCTTGGGGTGGGTGGGTCCGTCAATAGTTTATTTGCATGTAATTACATTTAATCTATACTATGTGTTAGGTGCATCGAATATAATATCCCAAATCCATCTAATTCTGGTTTCGATAGGGTCAATATTGCATATCTTGAGTTCAGAGAAATGATTGATATATTAAATATTGAAATTTGAGATATTCAACCTCGAGCTTTGGAGCATTGATGTGCATATCAAACACAATTTTAGATGTGTCTGTGCTAGTGTATACTGATTTCCATTTGATATTAGTGCGAGTAATCTCATTTTTTGTGGAGCTGACTCTGTTTAGTTTGGAGGCTTTGCAGGTTTTTGTCATTTGGGTCAGAAATGCAAGTGTGCATTTTGATATGCAGTTTCGTTTTGCTTTGTATATTTGTTACTCTTTGATGTTATTTATTTGTGGGAAGCATAGATAATTAATGGAGTTAATGCATGCCATTGGGTTCTTAGTCTATTTCTAATTTGTATACTATGAAAATTTATGAGTACAAAAATCCTACTGCTAAATATTGATTTACTTCTCCTACTTGTTTTATTATGCACAAATTATTTAACTAAAAATATTCAAAAAAAAATCAAGGTAAACAAAACTAGCAACCCACACAAATACAGATCATTTACTGAACATCATGCACATATGACAAAGGACACAGATTTTTCGGACAAATGTCCTTGGAAAACCCAATGCAGGAAAACCGGTGCAACAAATATGAGGGTTTATTATTATTAAGCAACAATATTTTGAGTACATCTAGGGTGCCATAATTCGGCTCACCCAATAGAGAAAACCTTGGCTAAAAAGAAAATGTGAGTTTTACCTCACTCCTGCAAGTCCTGGCTGATCTGGATGAGCCACTAGTGAAACCCCAACTAGCTTTGCACAATCTATACGCTGCCACTGTGTAAGGTTGCATGGTGCTGACTGAGGGACTACGTCACCCTTGCTCTGCACTGATCAATTTCTATCGGAGTCCAGTTTCAGCCCTGCCGGCTCAGAAACCCTAGTCTCTAGTTGAATTTTAGACTTTCCTTGGAGGCTCTGCGCTGCCCCTGCATGGGCCTGTGTCACCCTCTCTAGGGATTGCATCACACCCTATGATGGTTTCGCTGCCTCCACTGTGTCTCTGTTGCCCTTGCTCTGCATTGTACTCTTGGTCCTCCTGACCAATCACTGCATCCGCCCCTCACTGCTTCTCTAAATCACTCAGATCTGATCTTCGTCCGAGCACTACTCCGTTAGAAGAATTCAATCTCTTAGATTCTGTGTGTGTGTTCTCCAATTGACCCCAAGCCCTTCCTTTATACTTTTCTCGTTGACAAATCAATGGTTGTGATCTTATCACTAATCAATGGCTAAGATTAAAAGAAGCTTGATCCATGTCACTTAGAATGTTCTCATCACATGTGTAAATTAATTCACTTTAATTTTTTTTAATTCCCTAAGTTAGACTTAGGGTCCCCATTAACAAATTTAATTATTTGAATAAATTTTACACCAGATGGAATTTCTCCAAACGCTTTTCTGGGTCTTGGAGATCTCATGTGTTCTAGCCCCTCCACAAAGTTTTGGAGTTAGAGCACATCCGATGCTACCCCAAAATCTCAACACTCCCTCTTAGCAAGGAGTGTGCTCTAGCAATAGTTCCCCACTGAAGTGTCACCTTGATCTCTGGCATCAGTCTTTGCGCTGATGCTTGGACTGTTGACCTCCATCCACTATGATGCTACTCTCTGTACTGCTGCCCATGTCACTACCAATGACACTGCCACATCTATACTGCATCTCCCTCTCAAACTGTTGCCTCATGCTGCCCATAGCACCGCCACTGCTAACTACTAACTGTTGCACTGCAACTCAGTTGCTGAGAAGTAAGCACTTGAAGGACCACCACCCAATCACCAGACAAGTCAGTCGGGCTGCATCTCATCACTGAAGCACCCTCTGCTGCTACGCTGTGTTGTCTCTCTGAAGCTCCGCGATGTCTGCTGCACTGTACTGCATAAGCACTGCCTTTGCACTACCGTCTCTCATTTGCGCTACTCCAAACTTCAGTGTCCCAACACTGCCTCTGCTTCTCCATGATTTTCTACACCCACTGCTCCAATCATCCTGTTATTGCCTTAAGGCTCTCGTAGCTCGTATGTGATCCAATATTTTGGGCAACTCAAGGATCTTCCCTTCCCATCTGTAGCTACTCTACAGATCTATATCACCCCACTTCTTCTCTCGAGACATGAGCACTCATGGCCACATCATCCTCACTACCACTGTCCCCTCTAGTTGTTGCTGCCTTGGAATCGGAAGCTTTCTTGTCCTTCCTCTTAGGACAAGTGCTGGTGAAGTGTCCAATTTTGCCACATCTAAAGCACCAAACCTTGGATAGGTCCTTCTTCTTCCCTTTCTGCCATTGTCACTTTGATGCTAGGGCTACATCTCCATCCTCCTCCTGTCGAAGGAGAGCTCACATGTCACCCCAATTTGGGAGTTGTGCTCTACCCAAGATGCTTTGGACAACAGTCTCCCACTCATCAGTGACTGCATTCAGGGCAATCCTCACCAAGATCCCTTCATCCGGAGTTGCCCTCATGGAAATCAATTGATCTCGGATCGTCTACAATCTGAAGAGGAAGGGATCAATCTCCTCTCCCTTGTGCATTTGGAACATCCGCATTTGGTTCTCTAGAAGCATCTTCCATTGGACGAAGTTGCCTTGATACAACGTGGTCAAAGATTTCAACATATCATGTGTCGTCCTCTTCTCGAAAATGTGTGGTACCACGTGATCCTTCACCCCATCAATGATCAAGCACTTTTCTCGCGCCTGATTTTCGTTGAAATTATTTAGAGCGTTCACATTGGGGGGCACAACTAGGACATTTTTCACGTGGTCTCTGATACCGTACTCCTTTAGGACTATCAGGATTTTGGCCTTCCAAATCACAAAGTTAGACACACTGTCCAACCTATCTCGATCTCTCAGTCTGTATGGGGCCATCTCTGCTCAAACTGTCGAAATAGATACTCTTCTCCCGTCTACTATTGCTGCACTCAATAGAAGACCGGATCTGGGTTTCTTGGACTTATTCAAGTTAATTTTTGGCTTTTATGTCCTTCATAGCCATTTAGTCTTTTAAACTCTCATCTTTTCCAACCCCATTGTAACTCATTACTTTATTACTTAATGAAAAGTTTTACACCACCATACCATAATCAACAACCATACCATAATAAAAAATTTTCTAGTAGGAAACAACTTTTCCTAATCCTTGTAGAGTTTGTGTTCAATAATCTCTCTCAAAACCCTTTTTCCTTAGCTTTTGAGTAAAACTAGTTCATGGGATTTTTGTTTTTCGAATATCAAAATTTTTCGTTTCCCTCGTCTATTTCCCTCGCGTTGCAGGGTTTGTCCAACGAAGGAGGAAGGGCGCGTCCATGCTATCCAACTATGATTTGATACACTTGGTTGAACTCAAGAAATTGGAATCTCGGTGATTTCTATCCCGAGACTACCACGGAAAGCTCCATTAGCTCCATTACACCGAGGGGTTCAAGTGGGATTATCAGAAGAGGCGCGGATGGCCACGATCACGATCACTTCCTGTGAGATGAACTACCTGGTTTTTCGTTACCTCCATGAATCAGGTGAGAGTTTGTATTAAACCCATTTCAGTGAAACCGTTATATTTTATATGAACATCGCATGTAAAATTGTTTTTCAATGAAATTGTTTGAAGCTTTCCATGTAAGTGCCAAAGCTTTCGAAATTTAGGGTAATGGCAGACTTAGTATGCTTCTTACTCTTCTCTGTAAGATTCAAAGCCTTGCTACACTGGTGAAAGAGTTGTGTATATTATGTAACCAGAAATACTCTATAGCTTGACGTGGAAGTGGAGGACTTGAGCGAAATCGAAGTGTAATCTCAGCAAAGACATAAATATGTTTGAAACCCTAAGCGGAATTGAAATTATTATATCGTGGTTATAATCTTAGAAGGAAAAATTCGCAGTTCCGTAGCATTGATTGAAACCCCTGCGTGCTAAATATTTTGATTCAACCTTTTTTTTTCACATGACGAAAAAAACGTTGTTATATATAATAGTTCATATTCATTGATCAAATATCATTTTCCAGCACATTAGACATACCATTCTAGCATATGCCAGATAGCAAGCAATATATGAACCCCATGAAGAGGAAAATCAAATCCATCATAAGAACAGTACAAAGGCCATAAAAACACATAAAAACTCTGCATACCAACCACAGAAATCCCAGCCAATACATAGTTGAATAGAACATCACTGAGCCCAGATACATACCGAGGGTCAGTGGGAACATCATCTGATTGAAAACAGCATAAAGGAGAATATGGAGATACAAGGATGATCATTAATCCATAAAGCAATATTCCCTATAATCTTGGAGTGTTGTTGGGGAACCCCTTTGAAAATCCAACAATTCCAAGCATTCTAGATTTCCCAAAACACATAAAAGGGTAAATATTTGTAAGAGAAACTTACAACAACCCAAGATTTGATAACTTGAATACAGTCAGAAGGATGCCAAGAAGGGTCACCTATAAGCCCAGCAAAATGCTGCCAAATAGAAAGAGAGAAGGTACATGTGAAGAAAAGATGAGAAGCAGTCTCTTCATGCTGGAGACAAAATGGACATCATCTAGGACCATAAAATCCCCATTTTCATAATACCTCCCAAGTTAGTACTCTGTTTTTCCACAATAACCATGCAAATAATATTATCTTTATAGGGATTTTAAGATTCCATGCAATATAAAAAGGAGACAACGTAGGGTCGGGAGTCATTTTAGCAATTTGATTTTCATACTCGTCCTTAACGAGTAATCCCGCACCCTTGAATTTTCCATTCCAAACCAGAATGTCACCTTCCCCTTTGAAAGATAATCCCATTGCCTATAGAAGAGCTTTATGGCATTCCCAGCTGTGTGCTTCACTGCTGCGTAACCCCATCATCTCTGCAGATTTCCATATGGGAGCCCCGAGGTTCCAGCAGTATATAAGATCAAAGAGAGAGAGAATGCCACTGTGATGAAGTCTGTGAAGTAGGTGTGAATCAAAGAGAATTGCGTTTTCAGACGCGAGCATTCGGTCGACTCCAATTAGAATATTTTTGCCATTGCTGAACTCCCAAACCAATCTTTGTCCCAAGATGTGCATCACTCTTTGGAAACTACGCCAAATTGCTGAAGCCTTTTGTACAAACCTTACACATCCCAAGTATATAGATTGAATACAGCCTAGGTGGAGCAACCACATATACATCACCAGTTTTTTCTCTTCAGATTTGTAACTTAGAAGAGCTTTGTCTGACCACCTCTGGGTTGCTCCCAGAGTCACCCAGGAAAGCCCTCTCAACATCATCCTCTTTTTGTAGTACCTAATTAGTAATTTAATTAACCATAACAGTTTCTTGATCATGCAGGTATTTAAAATATATTGCCAATAAGCATAAAGCTTTCATGTTAAACAATCAGGTCAAAAGACCTTAGACTATGATGCAAAAAATACAAAGAAGCCTCACCAACACTCAAAGGACAAACAAAGTCAAACCTCTACAAAGTATAAATAGATATCTGATAAACTTCATTCCACCACAAAAATGTGCTTAAATAAAGAAAATTCTAATTACTGTGCTTTCAAGACAAAGCTTTCAAGGGCAGTGATGTTATAAACATACCCCTACACCTCGTGAAAAATCAATGTGTATAAATAGACCATCATAAGGCTCATTTTAAACATCATTATTATCATTTTATAAATCATTTTTATTAAATCAACAAGAAGCAAGCAACAATTGCATTCAGTTCCACTGAAGCAAAGTATATGGAAGTTTCATATACTTATTATGAAGCTATCTAGATTTGCAACTTGATTGTGGAGTCAACCAATCAGTTATTGAAGCCCAATATTGTCTCTTGTGAGAATCAAAGTTACATCAAGCTCTATGAAAATCCAATGTGTCATGACCATTTAAAACACATTGATATTCAATACAATTTCCTAAGATTCCAAGTTCATTAGGGAGTTGGTAGTGTTGGACCACATTCTGACAAAGTTGCATATGGTTAATAGTTTGACAAAGCTCCTAACAAAGGGGAAGTTTGACAAGTTGGGGGAGAATCTTGGGTTATTGGAAAAAAAATTTTTCTCAAGAGTGTTAGATTACCTAGTTTGTCCGAGTTGGTCTCACCTCAGCCTTGAGAAGTTGAGCAACACCAGGATTGCAAAGCTAGATTGTGGTACACCAGTCAGAAAGATTCTTAAATACAACTAGAAGCTTATAACGACACCTTCGAGGATAGACGAATTAGTTGTTGGGTCACACCCACCAAGTATGGCACACTAGTTGAGGAGATTAACACCATCATCTCATGTGCATTCATGAGTGCACACTTATGGAATGAGGCACCTTCAGGAGAGGAGTTATATCTACTATGATAATGCACTACTCTAAAAGAAAATCCTTGCATACAAGGCAAAGTTATGAGGGAGTTTCTCATGCTCAAGGGAGATGCACCACTAACACTATCATTAGCTTGTTTTCTAACATCACCTTCTCTTAACTTATAAATGAAAAGGATGGGCACACTAGTTAGACATTTGTAGAAATAGATAATAAGAGTGAGTATTGTTAGCTTGTAGGTTGTAGTAGGAGATTTTGTGAGATGACAACTTGCTGTGACATTCTTCTATTTGAGTAATAAAGACTTCTATGCAATTGTTGTTGGAGCCTGCTCTTTTTATCCTGAATTCTCAGATTGCAGATTTGTGTAGAGTGGGCCTAATATATTTGTTGTTTTAATCCATTGTACATGCTGCGTTTGCACTCTTGAATTTACATCCTTCAATTTATGCTCGAACAAAACTGAAATTTTGATAGGCAGATACTAAAGTTCAGTCATGCTGTTAGGATTTTTTAATTCTATGAGGGTATTCTCTTGTTTTCAATAGTATTTGCATATTTCTGCATCACAACTCATCTCTTCCATTTCATTCTACTATAATACAAAAATCATTTCTAGTATAGTTTAGTTTATATCTGATTTTTACTTGATCTTTTATTTTATTTTATAGGAGCAGTACTTAGCAATATCAATTCACACTCCCTTTGTATTCACACTATTGTATATGTGTGGTCATTGGAAATGGTTAGGTTCGGTACTTGTTTTTTGCATATCACATTAAAAATCCAGTGCCTCCTCATAAAATCCTCTCCTCGTATAATCGATCACCATTACAGACGTTTACACCACATTTGGTTTAGACATTTAGTAGGTAGGTAGGGTGCCCCTATCTCCCATCTCCATATAGAGTAATTTGGTCACATATTCTTTCTTCTATGATACTAGTTCCTCTCTCTTAAGTCCTATCTCTTGTCCTTCTTCTCTCTCCCTTTCTCTCCTACCTCTCTCTCTCTCTCTCTCTCTCTCTCTCTCTCTCTCTACCATCCAATCCTCTCACTATATCCCTCCCTCTATCCTTGTTTATGCCCCCCTTCCATATTTGTGTCACTATCTCCCTCTCTTACCCTTCTCTACCTCTTTCACTCCTCTCCCTCTCTCTCTCTCTCCATTCCTTCTCTCCCCTCTCCTTTAGTTTATCTCCATCTCTCCCTTGTGACTCCCCTTGTCTCGCCACCTCTATCAATATATGTCTTTATTATTCCTTCTCATATATATCTAGAGTTAATATATATCATGACATATTGGGACCTATGATTGGGTTAATTCTGCCTTGTTGGCAAGGTTAAAATGGTTAATCTTCGATAGACAAAATGTAGATCAAATATTTCATCAAAAAGAGGGAACCATACCCCATCTTCTAGGCTATGCCTATCAGTCACTTGGCCTCTTCTTGCTCTCACATGAATGTACTCTTGCTTGACTAGTACAAAAGAAGGTTTTTCATTATCAACTATTTGTTTGGGACAACTTTTAGTTGTTTTAACACTGCTACATTCTTCAAGCTTATCCTTTAAACCATCTTAGTATTTTGTACTCTCTTCAACTTTGTAGTGCTTTCCATTCCTCTCAGTCACATATGTTTCCTTGGTCTGTTAAGGAACAAGGTCTTTTTTTTGTGGGTCTTGTTCTTGCAACTGCCTTACTGCAATTTCTTCCGGGTGCTAGTTCAATCTCAACAATCTGCAGTTTTCGAAGTTGCATTCTTCAAGGATTCTACTAAGTTCAATAGTTAAGATGCAGGATTGGGGGACCTAATGCAATTTCTTCCGGGTGCAATTTCAGTCTCAACAATCTATGGTTTTTGAAGCTACATTCTTCATGGATTCTACTAAGTTCAATAGTCAAGATGTAGGATTGGGGGATCTATTGCCATTTCTTCTGGGTGCAATTTCAATCTCAACAATCTGTGGTTTTCGAAACTGCATTCTTTAGGTATTCTGCTAAGTCCAATAGTCAAGATGCAGGATTGGGGATCTATTCATGATTTTCTTGGCTTTCGTCAGAATGGTTTAGAATGCAGCCAAATCCTTGAGAATATTGATGCTAGTAGAATTTCCCCCCAATATGATCCAAATCAAAGTCAGGGAAAATTTTAGGGGCGAATTTTAGCCCAATGGCGAATTTTAAGGGATTTTAAATTTTAATAGGGTGAATTTTTTATATAAAACCCATTTTCTATAATTTTATAAAGTTAGCCCAATAATTATTTTAAAAATAATGAATTATTAAATAATAGCCGACCAAAATAAATGCCCATAAAATTGGAAAAATGGAATTCTCCCTTGATTTTCTTTGTTTGGAGCAGATTTCAATGGCATTCGCCTGGATTTACAGGGTCGGAGGGAGGGGTTGGAGTGATTCGCCCCAATTTTTCACTGGTTCACCAGAATTTACTGGGTCGAAGAGGTGGCTGGGGCTTGAAAGAGGCATGGAAGTTGAATGTTGGATTGGTGCAAACCTACCAGATTGATGGAGGTAAAATCGATGGAGGTGGAGATCCATGGAGGTGGAAACTTACAGATCTGGACGCATTGACCGATGACAGCTGCATTGAAATGGTTTTGGGCTTGTGTTTTTTTAAGTGGTTTCATTTTTCCTTCTTGTGTTTGCAGATGCTTTCATGATTTTTTGAATCCCAAGTTGATCATTCTTTTTTGGAGGTTGAAATTATGAGCAAAAAGGTTTCGCTGGGCTACTATTCTGGGCACTCGCTTTACTAAGTTATGGTGTTTTTCAATCTATATCTAAGGCCGTGCCTTGTTTGAGAAACTCACTCACTGTGTCCACTAATCCTGAAGCAGTATCCACATGTTATTTTATTGCAAACCTCTTGAGGAATACACTCATAGTTGGCAAAGCATATTGGCATCATTAGCACACACTTTTTTTTACAAATGTAAGGAAAATTATGGAGAAGGTTTATCCCTATAATAGAAGACAATTTTGAAGGTTGGAGTGAAGGTGCATTTGACACAAGTTTGAAAGATTTGAAGCAAATTTCTACCTTGATGACTTATCTTAATATCTTTTTTGATGCCCTAGAATTGATTCTTCAAACAAATCTATGCATATATATGAGTGTGACCTCCTTTCTGACATGTATCTCTGAATTTTAATGATTGATCATGCATGAGACTCAATGTTCCCTAATCAGTAATTTACATCTACTTGGGTATGGTTTTGTATGTTTTGAAGGTAGTCCTAGAGTTTATAGCAGTGAGGGTTTCTCTAAACTTGTCTGGAATTTATATTTATACATCCTACTTTAGCACACCAAACTGAGAATTGAATCGTCCATGAATTTTTTCAAGGCCTATATCTGGGAAGTTTGTTTTGTATTCCTCATATAAGTATCATTATTTTTATGAGCATTGGATTCTGAAGTTTAAATATTGGAGCAGAGAAAATTGACAAGATAGACGTGCTTGATAAGCCTCAACCTTGTTGAAGAAGTCCAGATCACTTAGCAAGTAGGTATACAGACTTCAAATAAGACCTATGAAAACCAGAGAAGAAGCTTAAATGTATTCAAAAATTCCTCAGAACCTATATCCTTTTCGTCCCTCTTTGGAATGTTCTTATTGAACTTAGAAAAATAGTTTTGGCATGACACTTAAGTGATATATCATAGGATCTACCTGTGGCATCTCTTGGGAAAAAAATCATAGCATATTTTAATGGGTCATTTTTACATACACAATCATGTAAGCATTGACCAATACCAATCCTACATTAGAGTAAGTGTCCTTTCCAATTGTGCATCTCTGATCAAAGTTTTGGAGTACATCAGTGAATTTGAAAGTTTCACCAGGGATAGTTGTGACACATTGTGCATCAGTAGCAAAGGAATCTTAGTGAAGACCTTGATAATCAGTGACCTATTTCCATATTCAACTCTGAATTTTCAGACACTTGAGGAAAATTCATCAATAAAATGAAGATCAATATTTCATATCCTTGACAACCAACATATTTAAAGTACAATAGTGGCAATTGCAGGTCGTGACAGAATGCCATGTATACTTGATGTGAAGCAGAAAGAGTTATCATTGAATGCCTAAGATGTTGCTAGGCTTGATCACAGTTATTAACTCAAAATTTGGATTGGATAGTTAGCAAAGGAGTTCAGAGTGTTTGACATTATCACGAGAACTAATGTTACTTCTGGACTTGAGAGAATTTGAACCGTGGGCACAAATAGAGCATAGTTTCCATAGTTTACATGTTGTAGACAGAGCCTAGTATGATTGAGATTTGTCAATTGAATATGAAGCAATGTTGATGCGTTGAGCAGAACTAGTATTGTTGAGACAGGTGTAGTTTCTATAAGGTTATGGTTATGAGAAAGAGCAGGTTGATATACTCCTGTACAGTGTACCAGTGATGATAATTATGATGCTAGTGTTGACAATTTAAGCTTCTGCTAGTATTGCAGAAACAATGAAGACTTGATATGGTTGATAGTGAAAGGTGAGATGACAATGTCAAGGTTTGAGATTGAATATCAATGTTGTAATAAGTTCATATTGACGTCATGTCATTACAGAACTGACAACTAGGGTTTAACAGAGAGTTATCACAGAGAAAATTTTGTAGACAGATGTGCAAAAGTCAGATTGGTTTTCAGCTACTTAAATTGAGCAAAGATGAATACTAAAGTGCACCAGTAGTAGTATCAGGCATGGTAATAGATAGAGGTAGCAGTGAAGTGCATTAGTAGTGGTAGCAGGAGTGGATAGAGGAAACAATGAAGTGCAATAGCAGTGGCAGCAGGCGTGGCAATGTTAGCAGTGAAGTGCAGCAGCAGTGACAACAAGAGTGGACAAAGGTAGCAGTGAAGTGCAACAACATTGGTGACAAGAGTGGAAGTGCAAAAACATGAATGATGGCATACCAAACCCCAAACACTTCATCTAGCATCTAAGGCTACATATTCACATCTCCTCCAACACGAAGATGTTATTTCCTTAACTCTTTCACTTGATATTTTTGTTTCTTGTATCATGATGATTATTTGATTTTCCTTTTTAATTCGATCTTTGAGATATCTCTTCTTAATATAGTTCCTTGACATTTTGTAAATGGCATGTACAATCTGGCAATGATGGCAGTTATACAATTGCAGTTTGACAGTCCCAATGACATAGTTGATATCCTCACATAGTGATGTTAGTGATGTTGATGTTGTGGATGATATTACTTGATGCTTCATGATGGGTGTTCTTTCTCACTTTCACATAATCTTGTTCCAGAATGGCCTGTGAAATTATAAACTGATCTAGTATATTGGAAACTTAGTGCTTTCCTCCTCTACGATTATTCCAATTATAAATCCCATTTATGGCGATCATATTTGTCACTTTAAGTTTTTATAGGAGGTCATTGAATTATTGCACCTCTATATGTTCTAATCTTATGATCCCCCCTTCTTCTATTCAAGGGTTTTGAGAATGTTGAGATCACCGCCCAATATCCATTTCTCCTCATTGTGGATTGACCTTATTGTCCTGATATTTTCTAGAAATCCCAATTTTTATGTGGGTATATGTGGACAATAGACTGCTGTTATGCACCATGTTTCCCTGGCTCCTACATATTGGAATATGCCCAAAATGATTTTGGAGAGTGATATCCATTCATGGAAGGATATTTCCTAAAGGTTTTGGAGAATTACCAAACCCCAAACACTTCATCTAGCATTTAAGGCTACATATTCACATCTCCTCCAACACGAAGATGCTATTTCCTTAACTCTTTCACTTGATATCTTTGTTTCTTGTATCATGATGATTGTTTTATTTTGCTTTTTAAGTCGATCTTTGAGATATCTCTTCTTAATCTAGTTCCTTAACATTTTGTAAATGGCATGTACAATCTGGCAATGATGGCAGTTATACAATTGCAGTTTGACAGTCCCAATGACATAGTTGATATCCTCACATAGTGATGTTAGTGATGTTGATGTTGTGGATGATATTACTTGATGCTTCATGATGGGTGTTCTTTCTCACTTTCACATAATCTTGTTATAGCCTCTGCTTGATGCTTTTGTTGCTATGATCGTGTCAGGCATTAATTAATTGTCTAATTTGTGAAAGAGATTTTCCATATTAAGGCTTCATTCTGGGCTAAATGTATTAATGTTAGAATGTGAGATGTAATTCTTTGAATGGCTTCTTCTCTATAGGGTATCAACTCAGTTAATAAGGAGTGGTAGTACGAGACAAGTTCTTGTTCCAGCTTTTCATGTTTCATGCCCATCATAAGATGTGAGATAAAATATTCTATTGTTATGTATGTGCTTCACCATACCCTTATGGAAGAAATTCAAGTTCCTCTCTCCTTATTTTTCAAGTTCAGTGCCCACTGATAACAAATTTTTCAAGATAATGATTACCAGACTTTGGTTTGAGTAAGTGCCTAAATGTATGTTTTTTAATGACACCAACCCGTGAAACAGAAATTTGTACTGAGAAACAAATAGCAGCGATATATTTTTCACTGATAAGCTATTCCAGAAAGCAAAGGTAGAGGTGCTAACCCAAAGATTCCAAGATAAAGGGAAGCAAACTCTACAATTTCCAAACTGCTAGTAAATCTATTAAATTTTACTTGTCTAATTTTCAAAAACCCCTAATTTGTCTTGTCATAATCTTAGGATATTTTTGGGATTGTCAATTTTCCTTTTTTTTCATTACATATTTCTCGGTTCTGTGCAACTATGTAATGAAAAATATCAGATGTATATGGCCAATCAGCGGAGTAAATATGGCATTGAAATGTAAAACAAATCTTACCTTGTCTCTCTGGGATGTCGCTTCAGAGTCCATACTGAACTGCCAATTGACATCAGAAAATCTTTCATCTACTTCTTTCTTTAACATTTTTTGCACTTCTGTTATCGGAAGATTTGAAGCATGAGGTTGTTTAACATATACGACATCCTTCCCTCCCATTTTGACACCAACAATAACGTGTGTGCCATACTTCTCAATAAATCTGAAGAGAATGCACATATATACAATTTAAAAAGTGCAACTTTTCTTTAGGTACATCCCAGATAAGGTGTGGGCATTCTTCAAATGTTCAAAATAATAAGTTTTTAATTAACAAGTATAATGAACCAAACAAAATTTGCAAGCACATAGTGATCCATCAATCATATAGAGTTCAATTAGAAACTCGATGATTCAATTCTAACATTAATGATCTTGGTTAGTTCCACTTGTATTTTTTAAACCCCTCAACTTGTAATTAGTATTCATTATATAGATCCAGCACAATGGCACACACTATATGAAACAGTTCTCAAAAACTATTTCACTCTTTCCAACAATGTAGCAATAGACTGATATATTTGAAAGAAAGTACTGGACATGCAAAATATTGGAGATTACTAAATTAAATTGAAGCTATTATGCAGAAAGGATTCTATTAGACTATGGTAATAACGTTTTCAAGATCCCACATTTTAGATTTTAAAAACTGCTTCTGATTGTTTTTATCACATTAAACCAAATTTCGTACTCTAAATTTAAAGAATATCTGAATGTCACGAAAAAGAAAAGCTGGTTTTGTAATTATACAAATTTTACTCATTGTGTTCTAGTAGATATGGTTCAAGTTTCAACTAGTATCATGAAGTTATGTTAGTGTTGAACCATTTTTGCTGAAGTATTGGAAAAGTACTATTTTATTGCATCCGAATTACTGGTTTTTGATTCTGTTATGTGGTTTGAGCTTCTTTACTATTTCTACGCCGAACACGCCGTTAAGTCAAGCTGCATTGCATTACGCCGAGCCGCAAGTCCAGGAGGGATAGACAAACCATCAACTATAGAACTTGCCTTTCCGGCCATGACAACATATTATCAAACCTAAATTCTAATGCCTGTTAACTATGCAACTTTAAGTGACAATGAGAACCAATTTTACAATTACCTGAATCTGAAATCACGATTCATTGCTCGATGCATTTCTCAGTACATGACTTCGGCTGCCTCCATCTCATGGTGTTGCTTCAAATGCTCTGCAGCCTACATTAACACCAATTTTAGATTCCAAGTTGATATGACAAGATTTCCAATCATGCTGGTTCTGACTATTCTAAAACTATGTTCAAATTCCAAGTTCAAAATATCATATTAGTAAGACTATTATTTATTTCTATGATATTTCTGGTTACCTCAAAACACTCTCCAAATTTTGGCTTCATATGAGGACTTTGCTGGTTGGGATCATCCTCTATTTCTGTGGTAGTCCCCACTGCTTTACCCCTTTCTTCAAATTCCCCATTCATAAGACTAGTCTGCTTACTATGATCACTCTCCATAATACATTTCCATGCTAATGATAACAACTTCACCACTCTTTTGAAATTCTAAGTTTGATTGTTCAGTTTGCTTTGCACACCTATCCACTATCTTCATGCTAAACTGAACATTTTGCATTGCTTGCTGATAACCATCAGTCACAATTTTTTCTATAGGAAATGTTAGGGCATTAAGTTTCTGAGGATAGGTGGCTTCTGGTGTAAGCTGCACTGATTTCTCAATATTTTCAGGTTCCTCTACCAATGGACAAATCTTGTCAATATCTCCATTCTCTGCTGCCATGCCCGTTTTGGCTATCTTCATAATGTGTCTACAATCATCAATTAACTTTCCCACACATTCAATATTAATTCATTAGATTTTTGTTTAAGATGAGGCTTCTAATCTGTGTCGATCTGTGAAGTGCCCAATAAAAGAAGAATGAGAAATGCTTTCCCTCATTTTACATTTAGACTTGATTATGAAACTAAAGACATTGCAGAACTAAAATTCATTTCCCAACAGAATTCTACGATACACATTAGCTATTTACTGATAAAATTATGAAGACTTGTAATAGCTCACCTTTTGGAAAGGGAAAGGTCCTATGGAAGTAGATATATTTTTAGTCTCTGAGTTTTTCACTGCATCACATTCACTCAAATTAGCAATGAAAGATTACGAAACTAAAGACATTGTAGAGCTAAAATTCATGTTCCAACAGAGTTCTACTATGCTTGGGTGTTAGATATTTAGTGATCAAATAATTAAGACTTGTAATAGCTCAGCTTGTGGAAAGGTAAAGGCTCTATTGAAGTAGAAACTTTTTTAGTCTTTGATTTTTTCAGTGCATCACTTTCACCCAAATTAGCAATGACAGATTTTTCAAACTTCTTAGAATCTCTCAATAATGAAACATTCAAATCCTGGACATTTTCAAGAGTAAAAATATCAGTACCAAGTGATTTCCTAATTTGTGATCCACTATTATGATAGTGAGTGGCTTGTTCACATGCCTTTTCAACTTGTAAGTTGGCAAGAATAAAAACCTGCAGTGTCTGTGTTGCCACTTCCTCATAACCTGGGTAATTAGAAGTACTTGTTATTACACAGAATGCACTTCCAACAGACAAATGTTTTTCAAGTGATGTTTTTCATTTGTGTGGAGAAGAATGGACATCTTCTTTTAATTCACATGCTTGTATTGCAAATAACTCTTTTCTTTGTGCACAATTAGCTTTACTTGGATCGGTAATGTCTTTATTTTATAATACAGTACTTACTGAAGTTATCCTAAGGGAAACAATGTAGCCTTGAAATATCCTCTGGTTCTTGAACTCCATAGGCCATAAATCGAGTTGTTACACTGCCCATGTAAATTATCTCAGCTTTCTCCATATAAGAAGCTAGTTTATGGTTACATGTATGTGCCATATTTTCACTATTCCATGGTAACATAGAAGACTCCTCTTCTCTCTGTCTCAAGGTTGTTGATGACAACTTTGTAACACTTACCTGGGCATACCTAGGAGTTTTTTTTTCCAAACACACTCATTATCATTCACCATTTCCACATCTCTGACTGCAAACTCCTCTTCCATGACATTTTTATAAACAGATCTTGAATATTTCAACAACTAATTATTTTCATTGTGCCTGTTAACTAGAATTTTGGTCAGAGATTTTCATTTGGTAAGCACATGAGCAGTCTAATTTTTTTATAAAATCCATCGAGAATTGACTACTATCTGTTCATCGTAATTTCCTAACAATTGCAATCCATCCAGATGACTCTTTTAAACCCTTGATTGAATTCATGCTTATGAGGATTCTCATTAATGTGAACCAAAGGTTTTGGAACCTCTTGCAATCCAACCACTGCGATGTCTGCTTCAGCAGTCTCCATGGCATGCTTCTATGGAATAGCTTGACTACTTTCATCCAAATATGAACTGAACATTCCTTGCATTTGATTCTTTAAAAAAGCATCCTGACAAGCACCTACAAAATTCTCCCCTGGTTTAGATTTCTCCGATAATCAAACAAGCATTTCTTCCATTTCCTCCACAGAAACTTCTCAATATTTCACTAAATTTTATTCTTTACAGGCATACAACGACAATATTTGCAAATGCACTGTTGCGGCACCTTCATCTAGGGCATATGTAGCATGCATTATTACATCATTCTCATTGGTTTCCTCCAGTGACAAATCCAAAACTATTCTCTTTTCCACCAACACACTGCTTTTCACAATGCCTTTGCAGGGTAAGAAATATAAAACTCCTTTTTTTTCCACCAAAGAAACATTGTCCTATAACGGCCCTGTGTTATGCTTCCCTGCATTATCTATGTGAATTGCTCCAACTAAAAACTTTAAATTCCACTGGATTTTTGCACATCCAAAAACAACATAAATTGAACAAGCTGCCTCAGTTACTGTATTCTTACAGTCAACCTGTGTTGCATGCATCTCTACATCACTTTCATCATTTACATCAGTCACCAACTCCAATCTACTGTGCACCATTTACAAATGCAATATCTTCATGTGTAGTTACTCTAGCACATTCACTTCTTTGATCTATAAAGGAATTTAAATCTCCTGTCATTTGTTGTATGAACATTCTTAAGGGACTTCTCTTTGATATGCTTCACTACAAAGCCTGACATCCAATGGCTTTCTCTCTATCCCAAAGCATCCATCACTTCATAAGAGGATCCATTCACAGTGTTAATCTCTCATGCCTCCTCAATTTATCTATCCCTCTTTCTTGAAAACTCACACATTTCACCTTTTGCATTATCACTTGTGTATAGATTATTAATAGAACCTACAAAGGTGCAATGCCATCCACTTCTTGGTCTAGCACTCCTTCCAATTTGGCAGGTAAATGATCCTACCGAGAAGGCTCCTTGGCATGCATTGCTGTATGATCTTCCTTGCTTACATCAAATATCAAATCTGGTATTTCCTCGATGTCTGCCAGAAGAGCAACTTCTAGTTGAACAATGGAACATGTCTAATTTCTCTCATCTAACAAAGATTCTGGTATCCCTTTCATTGTCACTCTTGTAATAGCCTCCTTGCCACTTGGCACCTTTTACTAAGACTCCACTTAATTCCTCCACGACATCACAATCCCCATTAGACTCATTGAATTGTTCCTCCACATTTTCTTTCTTATTTTCATCTAATAAAGAACCCAACATCCCTTGAATCTGTTTTTGTTTAAAATCAATTCTCATCGGATGAGAAGATACATCCAGGGTGGCATTGTCAAAAAAAATTTCAATCCTTATAAATAGAGATGAATATTCTCCTTGTTCATTCCCTGCCTCCATCCAGTTCTTGTTGCCTATACATTTATTTTTCCTTCCTCCTCATATGATGTACTATTTTGAATTTTCTATTCTTTGCATATCGAACATTATAAAGCCTCTTGCACACTGTTCTCATCTCTTTCATTTGAACATAATTCCGATAATCATTGCATTTATGAAGAAAGGATATATTCATGTGAAACCCTGTCCAGCTTCTTCTGTTGGCTAATGCCATCACCTTCATCCCATAGAGAATCCGACAATTGAATTTCGACTTGACCAAAGGAATTTCTTACTTCCTGCTAAGCTTGAACAAGAGAATCAAAATCTCACCTTCCAGGGGGCATTACTTTGTGCTTTGAACTTGAAGTTTGCCTCTTTTCCCTTCTCTTCTATCCCGAGACTCCAAAAACTTGTTGCACCCCATCCTTTCTGTCTCCTCTACCCACTGAAAGTTCAAAAGCACTTCATCCTTGCCCTTATATGCTCCTTCAGTTTGAAATCCAAAATCATCATTTCCATTATTCTTGTTTTCCATATTACTTCTGTTGAATCTGTATTTTGTGCTAGGTTATGAGTATATTGTTTTAAATTATTCACTTCAGAATAGAGACCAATCATAAGAATATTCTTATTTTGTGCAGGCATGCAATCCATGACTGAGGAGGAATTGATAGCAAACAATAAACCACATTGCTCAAAGGCATTCAACAAAATTGGCAGTTCTTTGGTGTTTTTTCTCAAATTCATCCCTGACTGTTCAGACGCTAGCTGATTCTTCTTACCTGTATTTTCAAACCCATCTCCCAAAATATATAGCCATCTGGAAGGTAATGACTCTTTGAGCCCTTGGAAAATACACCACATAATAATCTCTACCCAATTGTTTGAGCTACTTATCAACTCACCAATGTCTGGTCCAAACAAGTTTCCTTCAATGATCAAATTAATTTCCTCTTTTCAAATAGAGTTTAGAAGCATTTGCACAGATTCTGGAGTTGTTGCTTCTGACCATACATTTAAAGGTCTCAAATTGCTTGATTTAAATGTATTTGCACCATTTGAACTGAAAGCTATATTGTGCAAAGTTGTTTCAAGCTCAAAAGTATTATCCTGCCTATAGAAGCCTGAACCCCAATAATCCTCGCAGTGGCCACTTTCACCAAGTAGAATATGTGCTTCATGAACATCATCAAACCTCAAACCTCAATTTCACTTCCAAGTTTTTCTCTATAACAATTTTTGTCAGTCCTGCTTGCCGGACACCAGTAACAAACTTTCTTTCACTTGAAAATTCACAACAATTGAATTTAAATTAGCCTCACGTGGGTTGTATTTCATTTTTAGTATATTTCGCTTGATTATTTCTTTATACAATCTCTCCACTTCTCTTATCCATGTTCCGGCGTTCCTTTGCACCTCTTGGTGCAATTGCTAGTTATAAGAATATTTAAGATTTTGGATCTATCGATCTGAGATGGATATTGCAATATAAATCTGAAGGATTCATGAGATTACTTCATGTTTGATCAGATTTTTTTAATGATAAATGTTATCTTGTAGGAAAATTTCAAAATTTGAATTCATATTAATTCACTACATTGATTCAAATTCATATGCTGATACAATGGTGCAAATGCATGGATTTAGTTGTTGAATGATATATGATGGTTTAATAGGAGGACAGGACACTCGCACCCACCATTATAAGTTTAAGATCCAGGATTCTCATGAAAACGAGTCAAAGGAAGGAGCAGTAGGCAGGTTAACCTTAAACATATGTAAAGCCATCCTCATTTTCACTAGGCGCAGAGACGTTTCATTACAAGGTGGACTAGCTGTCATATTCATCAGTTTTGATTTTCCTGTAATATGTCTCATTTCTACAGTGGAATAGGTTTTGCTTGATGTTCTATGCATTCTTTCTAGTTTATGTCAATGCAGGTGATCGAATCACTAAGGGTGACTAGAGATGATTGGGGGCTTAGCATGTCAAATTTGGAGTAAATTCATAGAGGTAAAGTGCCAGCAACATTGGCAGGGACATTAAGGTGAAAAAATAATGGGGCAAGAGAGAATCAGTCAGATCGCAATTGTGCTATGGACCCACTCTACTTTCTAAGCAAGATAGGGAGAATTGGCATTAACTTTGTGCAGTTGATTGATTTCCCATCAACCCATGATATATGCTAGCACTAATTTGGAGGGGATGATTTGGTAGATCAAACCCAATACAAGCTATTTAGAACAAACGTTTGAGGGCAAGCTATAAGAAAAAAATTGCGTGAGCAGAGATGAATTGGGTTGATCCATGATGGATTCTGAATTGGGTTCTTCAGGTTTGTTCTCATGGGCTATTCAACATAAATATGATGAACACTCATGTACCTCTCCTCCGCTATGGCATCCTAGATCAAGTTCTTATCCCATATCTACAGACACGGCATGTTCATATCCATACCCCATGTCAGCTAGGGCAGAGCATATTGCCAAAGGCAGACAGGAGCTCATGAAAATGTTTGAAGGAATGCCTGAATTAGCTTATGAATTGTCCCTGAGTGATCTGGTGGAGCAGAAGGCTACCATGCAGTAGAGATCAAATGAGGAAGTGCAAACAGAAAAACATAAAGCAGAGGAGAGGAGTTCAGGAAAGCAGGACATGAGGAAGACAAGTGGAAGCTATATAAATGGGTCGAGTAAGAGTAAGGGAGAAAATACTAAACCGTTTCTTCTCAATATATTTATTCCCAGAAACTTGACAAACCAATTTCATTCTACCTCTAGGTCAATACCCACAAGTTGTTCTCAAGTGAAGAGCCATGATTCAGAGAAAGGATCAGGGAATACATATCTTGTTGCAAACCTGTATAAGATAAAGATGTCCTATTCTCCTACTGGTTCTTCAATTGGCTTCTCCAAGGTGTCTCCTAGACCATCTTTTGCCCAGGATTGTCAATCTTATCAGGTTCTCCCAGCTTCTACCATACATACTGGTTATAATTTTGGCCTTTGGAAATTGAGCATGAGTCAATGCTCATTCTATTGTAGGTACACTTTCTTCTCCAAGACTATTTTCCAGGTGCTTCTTCTGTGTTTCTCTTCATGCAACTTCTGAATTTTCAATTTCTGACCATTGAATATATTTTATCTTAATTATGAACTGGTAAACCCCAGGGTTCAAGCTTAACTCCGTGCTTAATAACCACCCATGGCTTAAGAAGTCCACACCAGTCACTTACAAATTCCAAACATCACAATCTATCTACTCACAATTTCACTTATAAGAGCCCTAGTGCCTTGAGATGCTATCTTTTACTCTTAAAATGTGGGAACAAAAGATTATAACTTAATGGGGAGGTAGCACCTTCATTAAGAACTGATTATTTTATTAAACCTATCATTAAGGAGTGGAAAGATGGAACCTTAAAAATTTTGCTTTAGATGTTTCTTCCCACGTCAGTCTTGTTGTCGAGTGTGAACTTCATCCATGCTTTTTGTTGAAGTTTTATCATATTTTATCTCTTTATGATCATGTTTTATCCATGTCGGTTGACATCATAACAGTTTTTGGCATGTAAGTAAACTTTGAGAAAGCAACCCCTGAGTCATCCTGAAGTCAAAGTATTTCTGCATATACGTCAAAAAATGTTAGGACATGCTAGTGAAAAGTTGGAAACTACTAATTAACTATTGTCTATTTTCTTTTCGTTTATTTTTTTATCACGAGAATTGATAATTAACTACTGTCATTTTTCTTTCTGTTTCTTTCTTTTTCCTTTTTTTTTTTCAGTATTAGGAGAATTTCTTTCTTTTTCCTTTTTTTTCAGTATTAGGAGAATTTCTTTCTTTTTCCTTTTTTTCAGTATTAGGAGAATTTCTTTCTTTTTCCTTTATTTTTTATTTTTGGGTATTAGGAGAATTCCTAAACTTACTGCCTATCTCTGAGGAGGCCCAAGGTCATGTCTGAGGGACTGACCCTATAATCCTAAACCTAATGCGTTATGCAACTGCCCACAGACACGCTAGGTGTGTTAACTGAGTTTCAAACCTGGGTGGGGCCTCAATATTGCTCAGTAAAAACTTTCTTCCTTGGACTAATTGGGGGAGGTCCAGGATCAACCTTTGTGGCTGCCTTATAACACCAAGAGTATATCCAGCAACCTATAAGCCAGATATAAGTCAGATATACCAGATCTTATGATTTAGCAAGAGCCTTATAAAACCAAGAGTATATCCAGCAACCTGTAAGCCAGATATAAGCCAGATATACCAGATCTTATGATTTAGCAAGAGCGGAGACTCTAGGAAATGGGGAGTCTACTCCTTGAGGCAAGATCATAGCAGGCCATATACTCAATGGGATTTGAACCGCGGTCTCGTTAGTTTCACCAAATGAGGCCATATACTTAATGGGATTTGAACCGCAGTCTCATTAGTTTCACCCAGTGAAACTTACCGTTAAACCACATATCACTGTATAATTAACTATTCTCTATTACTTGAAACATTTCTAAAACTTAAAAGTCCCTGGCTGATTAGATTGCTCTAACACTGAGCCGCTTGCCCTTTCATGAGGTGGGTTAACTAAGTTTCGAACCTGGGCAGGGCCTCAATATTGGTCAGCAAACACTTTCCAATGCAGGTTGTCGACCGTTTGGCCTAGCACAATAGGCTAATTAACAATTATTTGTTACTTGAAACATTTCCGAAACTTTTAAGTCCTTGGTTGGTTGGATTACTCAAACACTGAGCCACTTGCCCCATGCAAACACTTTCCAATGCAGGTCATCCACTGTTTGGTCTAGCACAATAGGCTAATTAACAATGTCTGTTACTTGAAACATTTCCGAAACTTTAAAGTCCTTGGCTGGTTGGATTTCTCTAACACTGAGCCACTTGCCCCTTCATGAGGGACGCCCTTAAGGGTTCAGCATAGATGTGTGTATTCTTGTTTCTAACACCCTCGTCAGGCCACACTTTGGCTAAGGTCCCCTGCCTAACCTCAAGCAAAACTAGCTCTATGCCCGTCTTGAAAATTATACATACTAAGATTTACCCCAAATTTTCCCTTGGCCAGTGTGCTGCTGTACTACTGAGCTGCATGCCCCTTCATTGTGGGCGTCATTAATGGTTCAACCTAGATGTACGGATTGCTATCTCCAACAAAGAAAACACCTAATTTGGAAGTAAAGCATCAAAACTGAACGAAAGAGAATGTATAATGAACAAAGTTTTAATGCCAACATTCTACCATATTCCAAAGTTGTCATGTTTGACTTCTAAGTCATTTATATAGATTTTAATCATTGCTTTACATTTAATTGAGTATAATTGTAGCCCAATTCGTTTCATATTTAATCATCCCTGAATTAGGTGTGCTTATGCTCCTAAGTCATGACTTTTGGACCTGTGTGTGGAAGTGCTCATTGGTCTGTTTCCAAAGGTTTTGAAAGTGGTCATTTTAGAAGTCATCCCCATTTCCAAATGTTGTCCTTACCCTGTTTCAGGCAACTAAGACTTCAAAATATTGTGCTCTTTGGTTGAATCGAAAATTTTATTTGCATATTAAAGATTGGGAATCCAAAAGGAAAAAGTGGTTCCATTTAAAGATATGTGCAACCTAAATTATCCAAATTATTTTTATTACACTCCAGCCATCTATTTCATTGTGGCATTCCTAGTCCTTTAGTATTCAATTATAACTCTATAAAATCAAGATGGCCATCCATATTCAAAGGCTTCTGCTTTTCTTTGCGTTATCTTCTAATAAGGATTTTTATTTCCAAGTAATTCAACTACCAAAGGTAGTACATGTGAGTAGAGAAGTAATTCAACTACCAATTATTCTCCTACATAGTACATGCTTTGATAAATTATATCAAAAGTCTTACCAATACAATAACATTGATTGTTGCATGTGGACATTTTTGTTCAGGATGGTCCATTACATAATCAAGATGAGGAGCTGGATCATGCAATTACACTTTCTCTTTCTGAAGAACTAACCAAACTAGATGGTATATGATGGAAATTTCATTTTTTTACAGTTACTTTTAGTTTAATTATATCATTTAGCTCGATGCTTTTCATATATTCAACTAAACCTTTGTTGCTTAACAAGACTTTGTCATTTCCATGTTTTAGTGAAAATGTTTATGGTTTGATACTCATACAACCTTTATCAAGTTACATGCACCCTCATTAGAAAAAACAAGAGAATTTTGCTTGCCATGACTATCTTTCTTTGTCATTATTGACTTAAGAAAGTCTTTTAGCTAAGAAACTAGTTTCAAGGTTATGGCATAACTTGTCATATAAATTGAACAGAATTTATATCCAAAATGTTAACTTGTAAACTACTTAGCTAGTTTTAAGCTTTCCATTTAAAATCTACTTCAGTTTTAACTTTGAACGATTTGTTCCTTAGAATTGAATATTAAGAGATTTTGGTGTAAGGATTAAAAATTAGCCTGTAAGGCCTCTTAGTTATTCATTTATTTTATCTAATATAACATTTACTATTAAATTAGAACCACTCGGTAGAAATACGACATAGATCAAGATTATACTTTGTAGAGTGTCGTAGAATAAAAATAGGAGCAAGGACACTAAGTTCCTTCAGTTTTCCTAGTTCTTATTCCTTTGGTGTATCTTTGCACCTTTAGGGGCAATTGCTAGTTTAAAGTCTAATTCTTTAAAGGGTGCTAGCTCAATGGAAGAGCACCTGCTTTACAAGCAGGAGGTTGGTGGTTCGATTCCATCGTGCCCTAATATTCATATATAGGGAATGACGAAGATCATTTTTTGGTGACGAATGCTCTTTTGACCATCACCAATGAGCTTATGGTGACATTTTTCGACCCTCACCAAAATATGAAATGGTGACAGTCAACGAACGCCACCATATATACGCATCAATAGTGATGACCATTAAAGGTCCATCACCATAAATCGTTGTTATTTATATGAAATGGTGAGGGTCACTGTTTGTCATTATAGTCATTATTCGTGATGGACCTTGATGTTACCAATGTGTTTATGGTGGCAGTCAATGAACGTCGCCATATATATGCACCAATAGTGACAGCCATGAAAGGTCCATCACAAAAAATCATTGTTGTTCATATGAAATGGTGACAGTCACTATCCATCATTATAATCAATATTCTTGATGGACCTTGAATGTCACCATAACACATACTTTCAGCGACGCCACCTTTGGTGACATTCAATTTTTTGGTGATGGAGGTTATTGTCCGTCACCATTGCTCATATGAAATGGTGAAAGTCACTATCTGTCACTATAAATCATTATTGGTGACAGACCTTGAATGTCACCACAACACCTATACTTTCGGCGACGCCACATTTAGTGACGTTTAGTTTTTTGGTGACGGAAGCTATTGTCCGTCACCATTGCTCATATGAAATGGTGACGATCACTATTCATCACTATAAATCATTATTGGTGACGGACCTTGAATGTCACCACAACACCTATACTTCGGCGACACCACCTTTGGTGACATTCAGTTTTTGGTGACAAAGGCTCTTTTGACCCTCACTAATGAGCTTATGGTGACCATTTTTGCCCCTCACCAATGTGATTTTTTCTTGTAGTGTTTCATACCTTTGAGATCTGAAATTACATAGATACAACAGATTCCATATCGAGCTTATAGAAGGAAAGAAAAAGTATGCATTCAATGATCACTGTAGTAAGGACCACACATTAATAGTCAAGGGTAATTTTTCTACAACAAGGTATGTATGATTAGTGTTTGTATTTGAATTTGAATATCATATCTGACATGTGCTTTTGCAAGACAAGTTCTTTATTCTCCAAAGAAGATAGCTCCTCATCTAATGAATATAGTGATAATGAAGAAGAAATCAATGGAAGAGTATTTTTTATGGCCAAGCACAATAAGAAAGAGGCATATGATGATTAAGAAGATATGACTGAGGTTGAATTTCAAAATGAAATAATTAGGGTTATCAAAGAGCTCAAGGTCGATAAGAAGCACATTAACACTCTTGAAGACGAATTAAAGACGGAAAGGGAACATGTTCTAAATCTTAATATCAAGGTTGAATAATAAAAAGGAGTTGAAAAATCACTCAAGGAAGAATTAAACAAAACCAACAAGGAAAGAGAAGCATTGGAAGCTGAAATAGTTTCTGTACGAAAGGAAGTAAAAAATGGAAAAAATATTCAAAACTACACCAATAGCTTAAAGGCATTGGAAGAAATAATCAACAATCATCGATCAAATACTGACAAGACTGGTCTTGGTTATGAAGAAAAATCCAAAAATGATCTAAGTCCTTCTATGACAATAAAAGAAGATGGACATGAAAAATCTGTCAAGCAGGTAGACCCCCTAGCCAACTCAAGGGATGAGGACTCGCAGGAAGAACTGTGGAAGAAAATCTCTCGAAGAAGATTTCCTCCCAAGTATCAACCTATCTTCTATGTTCATTATTATTCATATGGAAGGTTTGGAAATAGAGATATAGAATGTGGCACGTATGTTTCGAATAAATACAGGTTTGCGAGATCTTTCAAAAATGGATATTCCAGAACTCAGCAGAATATTAACAGATTTGATCATTTGAATGTTACAAATGTAAAAATTTGAATCAGCATTAGAAGAAATAATCAGCAATCATCGATCAAACAGTGACAAGACTGGTCTTGGTTACGAAGAAAACTCTGAAAATGATCTAAGTCCTTCTATGACAATAAAAGAATATGGACATGAAAAATATATCAAGCAAGTAGACCCCCCAGCCAACTCAAGGGATGAGGACTCACAGGAAGAACCATGGAAGACAATTTCTCGAAGAAGATTTCCTTCCAAGTATCAACCTATCTTCTATGTTCATTATTATTCATATGGAAGGTTTGGAAATAGAGATATAGAATGTCACACGTATGTTTCAAATAAATACAGGTTTTTGAGATCTTTCAGAAATGGATATTCCAGAACTCATCAGAGTATTAACAGATTTGATCATTTGAATGTTACAAATGTAAAAATTTCAGACACCCGGCTAAACATTACAGACTTGGAAGTTCTTCAAAAGAATTCTAGAAAAAATAGGATGGACAAATATGGAAAAAGAAGACTGAAAAATATGTTATCGCACTCAAGGCTCAAAGCAAAAGAAACATTTGGTATGTTGATAGTGGTTGCTCAACTCATATGGCTGGAGATAGGAATAAGTTAAATCCTTGAATGAAAAGAAGGATGGAACAATGTATTTTGGAAATGATGCGTCTTCAAATGTCATAGAAGTAGGTATAGTCACACTTGGAAGAAATAATGCATTTGCGAAGGATGTGTTGTTGGTTGAAAATATGAATCACAATATGCTCAGTGTTGGACAAATGTTTGATCAAGGACACATGATCCTGTTTAACTCTAAGAAATGTGAAATCAGTAAAGGAATGTTCGGTAAAATATTTGTTGCTACAAAAAGTAGAGCCCTAAATGACATATATTTTGGATGAGACACCTAAAGGGTGCTTTTTGGCGAAAGAAGACGAAAGTTGATTATGGCACAAATTATGAATGAGAAATATAAATTTAAAAAATAGAGGAAAAACCTGTTTCGAGTATTTTTAAATTTTGATGATTTGGTTAAGATCAACAAGAAGGAAGTAGTAAGACAAGTGCCTAAAATTTCAAAACCTACCAATACGATATGTGAATCTTGTCAGCATGAAAAACAGACAAAATTTGAGTTCAAGAAAAAACAACACTTTGCATCACGTCTATTGCAGTTAGTACATATTGATCTATGTGGTCCTATGAGAACACAAGTTTTAGAGAGATAATTATATTTTATACTAATGATAAATGATTACACTAGAATGAGAATCATCATTTTCTTCAAGAAAAATACCGAGGCATTCGATTGTTTTAGAATCTACAAGGGATTTGTCGAAAATAAAATTGATTTTAAGATCAAATGTCTGAGATAAGATAATGGTGGCTAATTCACTTCCAAGGTATTTTAGCAGTATTGTGACTGAAATGGAATAAAAATATGATTCTCAACATCCAAAGCACCACAACAAAATGGAGTTACTGAAAGAAAAAATAGAACCATACAGGAAATGGCCATAAAAATGCTAAATGTCTCAAAATTAGTTGATAAATTTTGGGTTCAAGTAATCGATACAGTTGTATTCATTATAAAAAAAGGTCTACTAAGGAACAATTGTAACATTACTCCATAGGAATTATGGAAAGTAAGACCGCCTAATGTCAAATACTTCAAAATATTTTGAAGCAAATGCTACATAAAAAGAGAAGATAAAAAATTGGGCAAGTTCGATTTCTGTGTCGATGAAGGTATTTTTGTTGTTTATTCATGCAAAATGAAGGCTTATAGATGCTACAATATGAGGTGAAAACAAATAGTGGAAAGCATAAATGTTACTTTTGATGAATATTGTGTTACAAAGGATAACGATGAGATTTTCCCTTCACGAAAATCTAGGGATCTGAGGAAAAATCTATGAAGGATGAAGAAGTTCCAGAATAAGACCAATCAAATGAGGAAACAACATTCAAACAAGAGGAAAAAAGAAATGATCAACAAGGTGTACAAGAAAATTCTCCAAAATCTTTAAAAGAATGGTGTCAAAAGAATCATCCGTCAAATAAAATCATCAGAAACATAAATGAAGGAACTAGAACCAAAAGAAGTCAACAGTTTCATTCATCACAGCAAGCTCACCTTTCTTTTTTAGCAACTTTTTAGCCTAGCAATTTTGAGGAAGATAATCAAGATGAACATTGTGTAGTAGCTATGAATGAAGAAATGGATCAAATTGAGAAGAACGACACTTGGGAATTGGTTCCATGACCAAAGGATAAAAACATTATTGGAACTAACTGGGTCTTTAAAAACAAAGTGAATGAGGACAGATAGGTTACCAATAATAAGGCAAGATTAGTCTGCAAAGGATATGCACAAGTTTAAGTAATTTATTTTCTAGAAAAATTTGCTCCCGTTCCTATAATGGAAGTTACAAGAATGTTTCTCACTTATTCATGCTAGATAAAAATCAAGGTCTACTAAAATGGATGTTAAGTCAATGTTTCTAAATGGTGAATTGGAAGAACAAGTTTACGTTGAACAACCTGAAGGTTTTCTGCTCTTTGAAAAGGAAGACTATGTATCCATATTAAAGAAGGCACTATATGGTCTCAAGCCAGATCCTAGACCTTGGTATACTCGTCTTGATGGATATCTACATCAGCAAGGATTCAAGAAAGGAAGCATTGACAAAAATCTCTATGTGAAAGTGGATCAAGATAACCTAACAATTATTGACGTATATGTGGAAGATAAAATATTTGGAAACAATGATGAAAGATTAAGTAAAACCTTTGCCACAAAGATGAAAAGTGAGTTTTAAATGTCTCTAATTGGCAACCTGGCATACTTTTCAGGGCTTTAGATATATTAGCAGGATAAAGGAATATTTATATATCAAAGAAAGTACATCAAGGAAATGCTCAAGAAATTCAAGTTGAAATATTGCATGTTTGTCCTTAACCCTATGGTAACAGGTTGCAAGTTAAGTTTAGAAGATTCGTCAAAGGATGTGGACCACATGTTGTATAGATCTATGATTTGCAGTATTATAGATGTGACAACTTATTGGCCAGAAGTAATGCAGGAAGTTAGACAAGTAGCAAGATTCCAAGCAGCACCAAAAGAACCTCATATTATTGTCATCAAAAGAATTCTCTGATATCTTAAGGGCACAACAAAATATGGTTTATGGTATCCGAAAGAAAATGATCTAGTTATCCAAGCTTATACATACGTAGATTGGGTAGAAAGTGTTGATAATAGAAAGAGTACTAGGTGAGAAGAATTATATCTAGGTGGTTTCCTTGTTTCATGGTTAAGTAAAAATAAGTCTTCAATCTTGTTATCCATAATAGAAGCATAATAAAAATTGGCAGCGACTTGTTGTACTCAAGTTCTCTGGATGAAGAAAACTTTGAAAGATCTTCAATTCAAGTTTGATGAGCATATTTCCATCTTTTGTGATCACACTAGTGCCATCAGTATCTCTAAGAATCATGTGATGCATTCCAAAACAAAATACATTCCAATCAAATATCATTTCATTAGAGAGACGGTCGTCGAAAATAATATCAAGATTGAATATGTTAGCATAAAGGAACAAATTGATGACATATTTACCAAACCATTACCTCATGAAGCATTTGAGTATCTTCGTCAAAAGCTTGGGATTCTCTCAAGTTCTCATTAGACTCTTTCTCTTATCTAACTAAGTAAAAATGGGGAGTAGAGGTGTGTACAGATCCGCAGGATGATAGTTTGTCAGGGGGAGTTACCCTTTGCTATTGATGACAAAGGGGGATACAATGCAGTAGTAAGATGTTTCACGATCACAGAAGGAGTACTTATGTTTCTATCAACGCCAAAGGGGTATATCACTGATCAATTATTGTCATTGATATCAACCCAAGCAGCACCAGGGGCTACCCCGACCTTGAACAGGAATTTTAACTTGAAAATTTACTCTATTCTGACTCAATTTTATTTTTATTGGATTACACTCTTCGATATGTTTCCGTTGATATATGGAACGACAAGTAATTCTTCATGGTTTCATAGATATTCGTGTTTGAAGTTAGTATCCCCAGTTAGTGGGCTAAAACCCCATGGGCTTGTGGCATGGAACTCATCATTCATTGTGGTAATTGAATAGTCAATAATTACTAACGTTTATGCTCCTAAAATTCCTCCAACTTTCACATGCATAAGACCCTCTCAACCTAAGAATTTCTATAAATTGTGACCCTCATATCCTCTCATGCAGGGATTTTGCTATTTCAAACAGCCCAACGTGGAATTTTCACTATAGATTTGTTTCTACGAAGCATAAGAAGCTGAAATTAAAACCCCTTTGAGACGAAATCTTGATGAACCTCGTGAAAAATTTTAGGATATTGCTTCCCTATATTTTTGGAGATATGATCTGAGGAAGTTAGGGTTTTTGTAGGCTCCCGAATTCCATGTCAAACAAGCGACCTTAAGAAAATTATCATAACTTTACCTCTGAGCATTAGATTTAAATTTCTTAAAAAGTGACGGAAATAGGATGGACTGTAGTTTTTTGGGTATATTTTCCAGGACCAAAGGTCGAGAAAGTGACACGTGGCACTTCATACAAGTTCGCTCTACTGAATCGGTCTGTAATCAAACCATCATGGGAGATTGGTCATAACTAGTTCTTGAAGAATCCAATACAGATTAGACTCATGGGGTTGGAAAGAGGACTCATAGGGATACACAGGACACAATTTCAGACATTGGAGATCTGAAATTACATATATACAATAGATACAATAGATTCAATATCATGCTTCTAGAATGGAAGAAAAATTATACATTCAAGGATCACTGTAGTAAGGACCACACATCAACAATCAAGGGTAAGTATTCTACAACAAGGTATGTATGATTAGTGTTTGCATTTGAATTTGATTATCCTCTCTGACATGTGTTTTGCAGCACAGTGTAAGTATTTCGTATATATGTTTGTTTGGGATTTGTTCATAAATGTTGAACATATTTACATTTGAATTTTGAATATATAATTCACAATTATATAGATGTCTAGATGGTGTTTTCTATAAAATAAGCATGCCTAATATTACACTTGTCATACATGTTGGTAAGGAAATGTAGATATGATGTATAGATGTGAACATTACAAGATGTTGGATAATCTTTTTGTGTAAAATGAGTATATGAAAAATTGAAAATATATAAAGTTTTAAAGTCAAATTAATTCAACTTTACTCTATCAAAAGTTGTCAATAATATAATTTATATTTAAAATAAAAATAAATAACGATATATTTAAAGTATTAATTTTATTGAAGACCTAAAATGTTAGGAACGAAGAGAGAAAACTTTGAATTATTAAATTAGCATCATTATAAATCTTAAAACATTAATATATGTCCATTAAAATACTCATTGGACCTAAATTCACGGTTTAATCATATCTATTATTACCATGTCTTCCAAGGGAATAAATTATAGCTAAAAATAATATTTAACAATGATTTAAAGAGAACTTATCCTTATCCATTAAGAAATATGTGAAGGGTGTCATTAATGGCCATAGTAATAATGAATCTTTGGGTTATTGTACACCTATCTTTATTATATGCGGAGGGTGTCATTAATGGCCATCGTAATAATGAATCTTTGGGTTATTGTACACATATCTTTATTCTGACTATTAGTAATGTTGTTTTTATTGAAATATCTTTTGAATTTGAATAAATTATTTTATATGTATTTCATATCAAAGAAATTGATGAAAAAAATAGTGTGATTATTTATACCGATGTTGTGGGAACATACAAGGAAGTTATTAGCTTATCAGTTGTTTTAATAGAAAAAGTTGGTTTTTTATTTTTATTAATTACAAATTAAATGGTTATTACGATTCAAATTCCGTCCCCTAATTAAATAATAGATTCATTTACATAATTTTATGTTTGGTGTAGTGAGTTTTTTCTATATTCTTAATCATAAAATGATTAGTTATAAAAAGCCATTACTATTTGAAGTTTTAGAGTAGAAGATGATATCAAATAAGATAATTTTCAATTCAATTTTTATGTATATACTAATTTTTATGTAATTCTTGGAATTTTTAGGAATGTACAAAATGACGTTGGAAAGGAACAATTGAGTTATTATTACGGAAGGTCTCGAGAACTATATCAGTAGATTTACAAAATAATATAGGCTAAATTTAATTTAAGTTATATCAACATTTTTTATTTATTTTATTATTAATATGGATTTTATTGTTGTATTTGTTTTATCTATTTTGATATTTTTAAAGTGAAAAAATTATAGGAATCATTTTATCGGATCATTTTTAATGACAAGTTTTGATTTGGAAAATTAAGGTATAATCCTTCTTGAAGCAATTTGAGGCATCAAATGATATTTTTTGGGAGCTTAACACTTTTTCCCTTAAGCATCACACCCCATAGTTCCATTATACACACATATACATTTCCAATGGTGCAAGAATCACCTCAATCAAAGTTTATATGAAAATGTTATTGTTCCACAATGACTGATTGATTTTATTACAAAAACAAATAAAAAAATAAAAGGGTGATACTAGGCAAAAGGTTTACCAAGTAATTGTGAATTGCCAAATACCTCCTAGCGAATCAAGAAGTACGAGCAACAAATCTCCCTGAATGTTGTGTTTGGTGTATCACAAGTTACAAGGCAAATGACTTGGTTACCTATGGATGGTAAGCAACCTAAAGCTGTCCTCCGAAATATACCCAAAGGTACATGGAGGCCCAAGTCTGTATTAGCACTGTCTAATGCAAAACTACACAGTGAGAGCACCCCCTTATACTTTTCGTACTAAAACACTATCCTATATACTCGAAGGTATGTGGACGAGCTCTGATATACTTACGTATGTGGAGTGGAATTTCACACTCAGAATGTATTGCAGAAAAGTTAGGGACATCTTCTATGTTTAACGACATCGGAACACGTCTATAGGCTAGACCCTCTAAGTGTTATCGTTAATGTTATAATTCTTTCTTAGGTTGATTGAGGTTAATTTTATGTTGATCTTTTTTGAAATTTTATCTTTTAGGTTCACCACAGGATGTAATGGGAAATTCCTAAAATAAAAAATAAATGAGAAGAAAAACTTTCAATTCAGTTTTTCAATGAAAATCCTAGCTACTAAGGGGAAAGAGAAATAATATTTTCTAGCATTAAAAAAAGAGCACAAACTAAACACAAATTTCCCTAATATGTCCCTATGCAAGACACACAATATCTAAATGCACATGCATGTTTTTCTTTTCAATTTCCTTTAATGTGAATGAGTAAAAAGAAACTAAATACACAAATCAATCAAACAAATGTTTTCTTTCGAGAAATGAGGAATGAAACCACAATTTCTCTTAGGAAAATGAAGAATTAAACAATAATTTCCTTTTTGAAAAAAAAGAATTGATCTAATGCAAAATTTACAACTTTGAATTTAATTTGCCAATGATAAAGAAAACAACTAATGAAACATTGAACAAACAACTTTTCAAAGGAGGAAGAAGAAGTAATGTTTACTTGTCTATAAGAGCAATCAAACATCTGAGAATAGAAAAAAAAATTGGCTGAAACTGAATGCAAAGACAAATTTTGATGGAATTTGGATGGCTAAGGGGAAAATGCACCTTGTAAGGACAGAAAATGTGTTGCAGAGCACTCGTGAAAGGGAAACCGTTCTTTGCATAGTATTGTACCTTGACCAACAGTGCATTGGGCGCAACTAATTTTGGAAAAAAAGTAGTTTAAACATGCTTCTAAGGAAGAAAGTTCATTCAAATGACTGATAAAATGAATTAAATTCTACCAATGATGGTAAAAAAGGAAAAAAACCCCAGGAATGATCGATTTATTCCCTAGCAGAGTAGCCAATTTGTTATACGTAATTTTAACCTACGGATAAACTTTATTCCCTAAGTGTTGTGTTCCTTCACTCAGAACAATAGAAGAAAGAAAAATATTCTTTTCTCTAAGACAAATAGTAGACAAAAGGGAAAGAAACCTAGTAGTGATCCTTCGCTCTTAATCCAACTAAATTCGCTAGATCGATACCAGCAATCAAAGACATAGAAAAAAAAAACACTATACAAATATACACGTATCTATCTATCTTAACCAAATCGAACTGATTAGATCTGAGAATACATACACATGCGAATACAATTCATAAGATATAAGCATACATATGAGAAAATGAACATATATGTTTATTAAGAAAGTAGGAGGAGAAGATTACAACCAATAGATCGATTCATCATCAACCTGCTCCAAATTCATTGCGTCCTCATCACACCAAGCATCATCTCAATATCATAACAATACTCCAGCTCTCATCATTTGAGAATCCAACAACATAACACTACACAAATTTCTTCCTCCCCAACAC